>OY294052.1:27203349-27253044 GCA_958510825.1 Brachypterus glaber | reverse complement strand
GCATTTTGCGTGTTCTTATAGGCCCATAAGAGGTCTCTACTTTTTTTTCTTTTGGGTTGGCAACAGACAAAAGTCTATCTCTTGACGTTTGCCATGCAATTGTGAACATCGATTTAAAGTTTAATTTTCTACAAAATTTTGTGTTTAGGTTATGTTTTAGCGTGTTAAAATTGTAGCTAGGTTACTTGCAGTGGAAAAGAGAAGAAATGACTATAAAATATATCAAAAAAATATTCGTTCTTAGAATTTTAAACATGGCGAAAACTGTAATGCCAATTCGAAACAAAAATCCCTAAATCAGTCATCAATTTAAATGTAAGTTTTTTAAAATTTTAGAGCAAAATAGAAAAAATTGTATAAAGCACTCGTTTCATAACACGTTTTTAGCGCACCAGTACTTTAGAAAACTCACCGCAAGCGGCTCGTTTTCTAAACTTGTACTCGTGGGCTAAAAACGTATGTTATGAAACTAGTACTTTAATATACTATTAACTTAACATCCATATTTTTTTTACTTTTTGATAAGCCCATGTATTTTAATTATCTAAGATAAAACCGTAATAAAATAAATATAATTTTATCGTATTTATTTATATAATAATTTATACTGCTGTGATTGTCTTTCAACTAGTCAAAAAAGATTTAATATATTATAATATTTTAGAATGTTTAAATTCATATTAAAAGTTTTATTTTTTATTGAAATCGCTCATGGAGCGAAAATTTTGGGTATATTTCAAATGCCATCATATAGCCATCAAATAGTATTTCAACAAATATGGAAAGAGTTGTCTTTAAGGTAAGTTTTTTTGTTTAAGACTAAAAAAGAACAGGAAGAAGAGAAAAACATGGAGAAACCCGAAAATTCTCTACAAAAATGCCTCCTAGACTTTTTTCATATTAAAAATTCTATTTTTTTAGAGGCCACCAAGTTACAGTAGTTACATCACATGCAATCAATAAGAACTCACTAACAAATTTAACTGAAATAGAAATGGTAGACCTGCGTCATATTGGCAGAAGACATGGTACATTGTTCAAAGAAATAGATCTTATAACAAAAATTAAAACATTATTTAAAAGAAATTATGACATGGCAGAACACATTTTTGAAAATGAACGATTTAAAAAAATTATTGAAAACCCTAATGAAAAATTTGATTTAATTTTGGTTCAAGTTTATGTCAGTCCAATATTTTTGAGCTTGGGATACAGGTTTCAAGCACCAGTTATTGGAGTAAACTCAATGGGTGCTTTTATAGGAACCCATTTTGCTCTTGGGAACCCTCGTCATCCAACCTTGAACTCTGAAATGTACTTACCATACCAAAGTGACGCAACCTTCCTAGAAAGATGGTATTCTACCTATTACTACGTGTGGTCTAGGTTGTTTTTGTATTTTGACGCTATGCCAAAATGTGATAAAATTGTGAAAAAATATTTAGGAAATGATGTTCCGTATATTTCTGACCTTGAGAGGAATATTAGTGGGATTATAATAACAACAAATCCTATTTTGTATGAACCTGTACCACAGGTTTCTAATATAATTTCTATTAGTGGAGCTCATTTGGTACCAGGAAAACCCATTCCTCAAGTGAGTAACTTTTTATCAAAATATAAAAAATATGATTAAACCAAATAAAACCATGTGAATTTAGTAATAAAAAATAAATATTTGATATATTTTTACTTTCCACAAGCTCGCTAGAAAAGTCTTGCGTTAGAAAAAAATAGAAAAGAAAATATTGCTTTTTTTACGTTTATCGACGTTTTATATCCAAATAATATGTTGTCTGTGTCTAACCAAATCCCCAAATCCAGGAACGCTTTGGGAAAAATCAGTGTGGGTTTTAACCTTAAAAGGTGGTAAAATGGGATGAAACAATTTTTTTTTCAAAAACATTTTTTTTTTCAATTTATTTTACGTTTTAAGAAAAAATAACTTAAAAAAAAAATATATGAAATTTTTTTAAATTTTTTTTACATTTGGATTTTAATCATCTTATGCCTATAGAGGAAAGTATTATTTTGTTGGAAGCAGTAATTTTGTTTAAGGACATTAAAAAAATTCTAGATGACTCCAAAGAAGGTGTAATATATCTCAGTTTAGGTTCAAATGTACAAAGTGTGTTAAATGTGCCTGAAAGATTTAGGAAAATTTTGAATAAAGTATTTTCTGAGCTACCCTTCAAAGTATTATGGAAATGGGAGAATGAGGAAATGCCTAAAAAACCAAAAAATGTGTTTATTAAAAAATGGATGCCACAACAAGATATTTTAGGTAAAAAAAAACTAAATATTAAATCATGCCCAAATATATTTATAAATTTATCTGGGGCTCATCAAAAAAATTGTCATATAAAATGAGGAGTCCCTGGATTTTTTTATAACTGCCTTTTCTTGTTTCTGGCTCTGAAGATAATAGATTACTTCTTGAAAAAAAACTGTAAAACATTTCACTTTAATTTTTATATTTCTTATTTTTTTAGCCCATCCCACCATTAAATTGTTTATTTCCCAATGTGGCTTGCAATCCATAGAAGAGGCATTCTCCAATAGTGTCCCTATGATTTGTATACCATTTATGTCTGAGCAAGAAATGAACACGAGGAGATTATCCAGGCTTGGAGCAATTGTAACACTAAATGAAAAGACTTCTACAGAAGAAGAAGTGAGAGAAGCAATTTTGGTTGTTATTCAAAACAAAAAGTAATTAAAATAGATAAGGAAAAGCCTTATGGGAGGCATAGCGTAGTGGCTAGCGCGTATGCATAGCAAGTCTACTATCGTGAGTTCGATTCTCACTGGCGCCGATTTGCCTTTTTCAGTTAATTAATAATTGAAATTTGGCGAAGGCGATAAGTGAAACGGACACTCCCAAGAAACTGGTTCGAAAGTCAGTATAAGCCGGTGGTTCCCTCTACTACTAGCCCACACAAGTCCTGGACTTAGGGGATGCTTAATTAAGTAGAATAGTACGAGGTTAAACAAACATGTAATGTAATGTAATGTTTCTTACATTCTAATTATATCGACCCAGAAATAAAAGGATATGACCAATGAATTAAAGGGGGGAAACAGGATTTCAATAAAAATAAGTAGTGACACTATGGTGGCAGCCATTTTTATCCACGAGGTTTAAAAAATTTTATATTAGGTGGCGTATTTGATAACTCATAGGGAATTTTATCTTGGTAGTGCTTTTTGTTAATTCTGTCATGAATCATGACATTTATTTTCATATTTAAATAAATATGAAAATAAATATCATGACTCAAGATAAATAACGCTAAAAATATAATTTGACACATTTATAACTAGAAAAGAAACTTGAAACTTGGCATATCTGGAAAAAGCTAAAAGCACATTTTGCGTGTTGGCCTTTCCCTAGATTTTTGTCTCCACTCTTATTCTTGACAGAAGACCTCATTTTAAGGCACTTGAGCCAATCCTAAGTCAACATTTTTGCCATATCGAGCCATCTAGTGTGAAAAATTAAAATCCCTGCTGATGTAACAATGCACTGATAAAAAGGATTTATTTCCCCACCCTAATTCACTGGACACGTCTCAGGATATGATATATTTTATCCAATACATAAGATAATAAGACAATTACTAGCTTTATTTTAAATAAAGAAACTCATTAATAACCCACACGTGGTTTGGACTTTATAGATTGGACATTTATTTATTTTAGCCACTCAATTGTCACTTGTCAAATTATTTTCTTGTAAATGTCAAATTGTTAATTAAAATATGAATATCCAAGCTATTTATTGGATAAAACTTTGTATGTCACTCATGAGTAAACTAATATTCCCCCTAAAATTAATCCATTCTGCCTCCAGCCTCGTGAGTTGATTTTCTCATGGGCAAAATCCTAGTTTCCTCTCTCTTGCCATAATAACGATTATCATTTTATTTTAGATACAAGGAAAAAATCATAGAGTTCAAAAAAATCTTGACAGATAATCCACAAAATGGAGTTGAAAAGGCCGTGTGGTGGATAGAGTATACATTACGTCACAAGGGGCTGAAACATTTGAGGAGTCCCACTGCAGATATGGCTTGGTGGAAGTTTCTTTTACTTGATGTTATTTTAGCAACATTAATTGTAACAATTTTACCCGTTTATATATTTTACAAAATTTTATGTAAAATTATGTTTAGTGAAAACAAACAAAAGAAAATAAAAAATAAATAGGGATATCACCTCCTGAAAGACAATTTTGGAGTGTTACACCCATGTTAATGGTATAGGAAAATAGCGTTACAGAGGGGGGTGGGGGTCCAAAATGATCAAAATTTGCGTTACGTAATACTTGAACGTTCCCTAAGGATGCTCTCTAGAGTATTGCAAAAAAAAAATAATTTTTCACCCTGTATAATGGAATGCGTGGCATTACATATCTTCACGGCTTGTTTCGTCTTTAAAACTGTAACAATGCAGGAAAATTAAACAATAAAAATACCTAATTATTATAACTGAGTTGGGCGGGGGTCAAAGTATGTTCAAGCGAGGTTTATGTCACTCTTCATTTTCGGGATGAAATATCGCCTTTTACAGTAATCAATATAGCCCATATCGCCTCGAGATCGCCCAATACGCCTCGAGATCGCCCGATACGCCTCTATGTTGCCCCCGATATCGCTTCATATGGCTTCTCGAACGGGCGTAATACCGCCCCTATGACATGCCCCTCTTGTTCAAGTTATATCAAATTTGGTATGCAACGAGTTATGCAAGCATAGTTTTTCAATTAAAATTATATAGGAGAGGTGCATATTAAAAATTAGAAAAATGTGTTTTTTTGCAATACCCATGCTCTCTTTGCGATATAATCATAAATTGTTAAATTTGCTTTAAACTTGCCTTAGATTAGTCTAGATAGCAAAAACAATAGTTTTTTCAATTTCTATAAAATGAGAAAACCTCTCAGTTGGGGTGAGAACAGGGACCACTTTAATCATTCCTGGAAAAAATGTTTATCCGTGTTTTAAGAGCAGTGGTTCGAAAGTCACTATAAGCGCCGGTGGTCCACAGAAGGTATTATGCATAATGGGTATTTAGCCAAAAGTGCAAGATCATTCATTACTGTGGTATTATCAACGAACTAATAACTCTTCTTTCTAGAATACGCATACCGTTAAAATAAAGTATCGCCAACATCTCGGTTCGTTTGTAAACAAATAGTAGGTATATTCAGGCCAGAACAATAACAGTTATCAGTAACTGTTATTGTTGTATCTGTTAGAACAAAGATGTGCGAGTAAGACAGACGAATGTTTATGTTGCCGACGTTTTTGTCAGTTTTAATGAATGAAATGCCTATTCTAGAGAGAAGAGTTGTTAGTTAGTTGGGTATTATTCCCCTTCAATGCAACTTCGCCGTATAATATACGAAAATACCTACTATAACATTAGTGATATTACAAGTAAAAATATTACTAAAAAATCAAGATAATACGTGTGGTCCTTTTTAAAGCTTTTAAATTTGTTAATATCCCTAAATAATCCTTTGTATTAACCAAATTACAAATGTGCAACTAAGGGAGAAAAATTGCGGTCCCATATATTATCCCTTTTCCCTACTCCGTAAGCAAATAATTTATGTGTTGCAATTCAGAAAAACCCGCAAAACTCCACGAGGGCAGATTCACTTAAGCATATCCTTCGTGAAGGCAGATAGGATGTGCGATGCGGTCTCGGGTTTTCGCAGGAGTTTCATTCCTGAAGAAGCCCCTACGAGAAATTACTGCATCTACAGACGTCTAAAGCGATTAGCAAACAATTGTACAAAAAAAGCAAAAATAAAACATAAAAAAGAACATTCAATTCTGGATAATTCCTTCTGCTGATCAGGACCCTGGATAACCATGGATAATCTATAGAATCTATAGAATCTACAGAATCTATAGAATCTATGTAATCTATAAAATCTATAGCATCTATAGAATCTATAGTATATATACTATTATTATTTATTATTTATTTATTATTTATTATTTATTAGAATCATGGAGAGCCTCAAATAAGCTTTAGAATCTATAGCATCTATAGAATCTATAGAATCTATAGAACCTATAGAATCCATGGAGTCTATATAATCGATCTAAGTTTGTAGAATCTATAGAATTTGTGGAATCTATAAAATCTTTAAAATATATAGAATCTAAAGAATCTAAGGAATCTATAGAAACTAAAGAATCTAAGGAATCTATAGAATCTATAGGATTTGTGGAATCTATAGAGAAGGATATGATCTTAGGGTATGTAAAAAAAATCTTGTTATAAATTATTATTTATTATTTTTATTTTAAACTTTACTGCAATAATACTTAAATTATATATTTTTTAAATAAATACTTACCTACCCATATATTTTTATACCTGTTAAAACATATAAAAATGCCTCTAGCCGTTACTGCCAACTTTTAGTAAATAAATTAATAAATTCATTTGTTTTCAAAAATGGCGATTTTAAAGGATATTTGTTTTTTGCGTTTATTCAAGATCCATCAAATATGTTACTTTACTGTTGATATAAAATTGTTTAAATAATAGAAACAAATGTGCTAGTGAAAAAAATAATATATACACCACGGTAGAGAATATTATAACCTTGCAGTCTTATATCCCTCGATGCTACGCATATAATACACTCGACTATAAAAAATGTGTTCTCTGCCTTGGTATATAATTACTATTTTTTTAACAAGGAAATAAAATTTTATACATCTGGTTCATCCTTGAAGGATTCTCAAGGAATAATAAAAAACTCTCATATGCAAAAGAATTCGCTCAGTCTGTGGCCAGGTGGCGGTTTATCTTCGTTGACCCCGGATTCCGGATACCCGCACGACCCCGAAAAGAATAATGCCGAATGCTAATGCTAATGCTAATGCTAATCAAGTCTGATCGATGTGGAAATCTGGCTGAAAGGCTTACTCAAGTAATTGCTTTATTTAGACAGTGAATTTAGTCTTTTTATATTGCTTTTTTAAAAGAGCTTGTGAAGCTTTGGTTTAGTATGAAATTTTATTTCTTTTACACTGAAAAAGAAAATTATTTGAACCAAATAAATATGGCATTTACTAAAATTAATTTTATGCTTTTGACAGATGCCAAATGAATGGTTAATTTAAAGTAATATAACTATTTCTTCCAAAGAACTTTTACCTCAAGAATGAACATGATGAAATCTACCGTATGCTTTGTTTGAAGCGTGAACCAACTACGGTGAGGGGCTGGTGAGGAGTGACTATTGTTTACACTTAGTACGCGCAAAGAGAGAGAAAGAATGTGTAAACTCACAGTCTAATGTCTTAAACTTTGTCAAGCAATACAGTGTTGCCGGTTGCAATACCTGCTTTAGATATTTTATTGTAAATTTTAAGAAATATTAGTTTTATTTGAGTTTTATATGAACTAGTAGTTTAATTTTAATAAATTTAATTATATTACATTATCAAACATAATTATAGTGTCGTAGTATAGTAGTTTTTTAAAATTTTAATGTAGGTATAAAGATTTATCATAATGATAAAGTGAAAATTACGCCACATCGCTCTGGTCACCAAAAGGTCAAAACTAGCGATACTTATGTTTACACCAGAAGCAGTATCGGGTACGTTTATGTAAACAAACAAACAAACAAAAAGATGACACCTTCATAAACATTGGTCTGAAATACCTTCTTGGTTGGCTCATAAGTCTATGTAAAGGTTGGCTCATAAGTCTATGTAAAGTACCAGTCTAAGTTAGAAAAATAATTACACAGGCACACAAACAGTAGGCGTACCTAGTTTTTAGTGCACGAGAGTACTTTTTTACGAGGCACAGCCGAGTAAAAAAGCATTCGAGGATTTTTACTTAAATTAATTTCATTTGCTCTAAGAACAAAAATGGCAATTAAACCAATAAACTTGTTGAAAATAGCACACAGGCAAATGTGATAAAGATTATATTGGTCAGTTAGATAGAGCATTACAAGTCAGATGAAAGCCAAATAAGAAAATTATAAATTCTGGCAATGCTATTTTTTTAATGGAAGGAAGGAAGGACTATGATATATTTTTTATTCAACTATATTAAATTAAGTCTGTTATTATCTTAAACCGTAATAAGAGCAATATGGCATTAAATTTAATGAAACTATTAAAATATTAAACTCCATATCGTCAAAAAAAAGTTCTCGAAGAATTTTTCAACCTAAAGGAGTCATAAATATCTTCGCCGATCTCTTCCCTGTCATCCTATTTAAGAACATAGATTATTTATAACAAAAAATTTCCATTTACGTCAGAATTTCTGCCTTTTCTATTGGTTAAATCGTGAAAATAGAGCAATCCTTTAGGAAGGCTGTTAGTCTTACTGAGCTTTTACATTACATTGCAAGTCAGATTGAAAGAGCATTAAAACTGTAGTAAGATTAAGAAAAGTCCAAACCTAAATTAGCCAAATAAGATAATTATAAATTTTGACAATAAAAGTTTTTTAAAAAACAGCTGAAGGAAAGAACTGTTATATATTTTTGATTCAACTATATTAAATTAAGCTAGTATAGCCTGTTATTATCCTAAACCGTAATAAAAGCAATATGGCTATTAAATTTAATGAAACTATAAAAATATTAAACTCCATATCGTCAAAAAGAAGTTCTCGAAGCATTTTTCAACCGAAAGGAGTCATAAATATCTTCACCGATCTCTTCGCTCTCATCCTATTTAACAACATGCATTATTTATAACAAAAAATTTCCATTTACGTCAGAATTTCTACGTTTTCTATTGGTTGAATAGTGAAAATTGACCAATCCTTTAGGACTTTTCCGCAAGGCTATTGGCCATGTCGCGCACTTTTCCGCCGACGCGTCGCGACGCAAAGGCCACGGGCGGAGTTTGCCGGCCGAGTTTTCTTAGCTTTTCCACCTTATTGCTCGGCGGCCGTCCATTCAGCGCTTTTCTATCAAATGATTTTTCCAATAAGAGTTTCATTTCCTTTATCCATCGAAATTGGATTAGAGGTATGTTCGTTACGTAAGAAAATGAAAATAATGTTGAGAAAATTAAATTGAATTTTTTTTAAAATTGACTCTACTATGCTACCCTCTTTTATTTTTACATATTGGTTCAAAATTAATTTGACTATTTACCTTATTACTAACTAAATTTTATCTATGCTTAGTTTTTAGAAACCTAAAAAGTTCACTGAATTTGGGACTTATGTTTTTATTGCACGAGAATGGAGTGGAAAATTCATTCGAGTGCACTAAAAGCCAGTCGCAAACGAATATCATATACTATTTTATCTACGTTCTACAACCCAAATCTTCAAAAGCTGAAAAAATTTGAAATGATTACACTGACATTTGCTTGACAATAAAAAAAGTAATGTCAAAATGTGAACATTACTAAACCCAAATGCGCTCTTAACTAAGTAGTACGTAGATAATAGTAGTTTTCGTAACGATTATGCGACTTTAGTCCTTAGTGCACGAGAATGAAGTTTTTTTGACGACTCGAAGCGAAGTCAAAAAATTATTCGAGTGGACTAAGGACTTGTCCCAACCGAGTTGCGAACAACATTTTTCGTTCGATCTACAGTCTAGACTCTTTAAAAATTTATATATTAAAGAATTACCTGTGTTTAATTTTGACATTTCAAAATTTTATAAACGTGAAATAACTTTTGTCAAAATGAATGCTATGTGTAATCGTTTGGATAAATGAGTGTGCATAGTTGTCATTTCATTCAAATATGCACTATGTGCGATAGAAAAATATCCTAACGAGGATATACAGTGAACATGCATTTTTCTTTATTTCGTGTATACTATACTTTACAGTAAATAACATCCGTTTTGGACTTAACTAAGGCGTTGGACCCTTAGAGCACACCTTTACTTAACTATAACTGAATTGTGTTATACAATATGTTAACCCACATTGTGAGATGACATTAACTAAACTTTTTCCTTAATATCTTTTAAAAGTGGCTAAAACATTTAAAATTAAACATTTTCTCCACATGTTCATACATCACAACATGTATAAAATTTGAAATCTTTAATGCCATTATTTTAAAAGATTTTAAGTAAAAATTTCAGCAATCTACTGTCATTTTACAATGTAGGTTTACATGTTACTGCAAAACACTATCCTACTAAAGTTTATTTTTTTAAGGTATAGTTATTTTAAACCTTCCCGCCTGTAAACAATCTCGAAATTACCATAGCAACGTAAGATACGCATGCGTCGTAAGTGAAATGACTAGGCCCAATTTACATAACCGTAAAACGTTGACATGTGCCATTAACGAGAACAAAACAATGGTTTGGACTTTTCCTCTATATTATTGGAATAAAAGCTATTTTATAAGCAAATTTTGTTTCCACAGGAATACAAAAGTGTTTTTAGCAACAGCTTTATCAATTCTCTTTTTTACATCAAAACATCATAAAAAGTAAACAAAAATTATAAATTTTGGTTATGTTGACATTCAAAACAAGCCACATGCTTCAGTGTAAATCGGACTTTGTGGAGTATTTAGCGGCAAATTTAAAATAACCGTACCTTAAAAAAATAAACTTTAGGTACCTATATTGTATGGAAATATTAAAAAAAAGTGATATTTAAACTCGTCATGTTAAAACCGTAATCTTAAAAGTTAATTAAAATAAAAGTAAAAGTCTGTTATAAGAATTTGAACGGAACGAAATCCAACATCTGGAGTTTTTCGAGGGGAATGATATGCAAATATTATGCATAATTACTATGCTATTGGGGCCCCTGCAGGAATTTGAATACAAACAGGACGGCATGCCACAACACTTACGGCAGGTAGGTCAGGGTCTTCGATTGTAAAACAGATTGAGCTATTAAACTTTTTATTTCGTCGTTTTAATACTTACCGTGAGTGGGGGATACTTTGAACGTTTTTTTTTTTTTCAAAATATTTAAATATCTATTAATATTGCCGTAACCCTACTATTTTAACTGTTTTTTTATGTATAAGGCAAATTTAGCTATGTCCAGGCGTGGCCACTTAATATCTACATCTTATAAATAAAAGAAAAAATTGTTCAAATTTAGATGTAGGGGTAAGAAATCTTTGAACGCTTATAGTTTTTCATGCTTATTCAATGATATTTTAGCTTGAGCATAATTTTAAATACATGTTTATAGGAAGAAACAGGAATGGATTCAGGGGCGTGCAGATTACCAGGGACCCGGTCTTGAGGGGACCCGAATTTTACAATAAACAGTTTATTTATGCCCTGCTGAAAATTACGGGTCTGGGCGGGTATAAACCGGACTTGAGCGGATAAAATTCACCGGCTCAAGTCCGGTCTATGCAACATTTATACCCGCGCAGACCCGTCATTTTCAATAGGGTGTATACACCCCCAAAAGAAAGGCGTCTAAACTAGCAAATATGCAGAGCTCTTTCCAAGTGGACCAAAGACCCTCAAGTTCCTAAAGAAGTTGGCCTGCGGCCCTAGGGCTAATTTACGTATGTTAAAATTCAAGCTTGTAAAATTTAAGAGTAAAATTTGTAAAAAAAAATGCTTGCGGCGCCAGAGCTTGCTAATCCCTTAGACCATTTAAATACATTGCCTACATCTAGCAATAGATGGCGCACAAGTCTACATCAATCTAATGACTATATTCCTTTTGCCAATACAGTCTGAAATAGTTTTCTTAATCAGCGTGCAGAGTTGACTCTTGGTGCTGAGGAGGGCCAGCAGCCCAAAACTGTCAGTCTACCAGTATCACTCTGTACGATGATTAGAAAATATATTGATGGAATAATAAATTAATATGTTTATAATTTTGTTTAAAATTAAAATTTTCTGTCCTTACTAATTCTACGTCTAACCACATGTTAGTGGTACTATGTGCTTGAGACACACAAGTCTTCAACTTGCTGCATCCAAAGCCTCCAGACTAGGAGAGGTATGAGTAGTTGTCTACATCTAGCAATGGATGGGGCACAAGTCTACATCAATCTAATGACTATATACCTTTTGCGAATAAAGTCTGAAATACTTTTCTTAATCAGCGTGCAAAGTTGATTCTTGGTACCGAAGAGGGCCAGCAGCCCGAAACTGTCAGTCTACCAATATCACTCTGTACGATGACTAGAAAATAGATAGATGGAATAATAAATTAATATTATATAATTTTGTTTAAAATTAAAAATGTCTGTCCTTTTTAAAAACATGTTATAATTGCTAATGAAATAATTTCAGCTAGATAAATCTCAATTTTTCGATAGATTCAATTTGTTACTCGAGTTCTTTAAAGAAACATTAAAATAACAGCAAAGCAACTATGCATTTTATGTGCTCTAAATCAAAGCGATACAGTCCCTTTGTCCCCTCGTAGGGCCATTTATCTTCATATAGTTGGCAGCCAGTGTGTAGTTTTTAGGGGAGACATGTCCTCGCATCAAAATACTGCCATGGTCGACCCTAATTATTTACTGACATAAAAGCTTGTTTCTTCATTTGTTATGGTTAATTTGTTGGCTCTTCTCTTTAATGGACCAGACAAATTGACACTTGAATTCTACACTGATTAACATACGATGACAATAAGAGACAAACTTGGGGGACACTCTTAACTAAAGGATATAATTCATTTTGAAAATTCTTGTTATTTCTTGACGATCTCGTCAATTTAAAGTTCTTCTATGGAAAAGTATTTTTTTGCAAGCACCTTATTAAAACATCGGCACTAGGCACTTATTTGAAACGTTATAAAATAGGAAGTTGTGTGAATATGCAACCATTAATACACCTGAGTGTTGCATAATTTATTAAAGTTTGAAAGTCTTTATATTTTAGCAAAAACTATATGTAACATTTTTGTAGGGCTTAAAAAGAGCTTTCGTTTGAAATATAATTTTTTGAAATCGGTTTATAAATAAGTGAGTTAGGCTAAAAAAAAATTTTACTGCGTTAAACGCTAATATCCCGAAAACGATGTACTTTAGGAAAAAATAGTTTATAACATTTTTTGAACAATCTTTCATATAGGAACTAAATTAATAAAATACAATAATATCCTTAATTATAACCAATAAACGCTAAAAATAAGCGTTTTACCCCAATTGTTTACCCCCAAAATCTTATCAGCTCTTCGAAATATGATAAGAAATAATATTCAAAAAAACTGCTTTGTCAATATCTTTTTTAGAAATGGAGTTATCGAGTTTGCACCCCGAAAGACAGACAGACACGCCAACGGACACCATTTTTTTACAAAAATTTGAAAATTGCTATATAGGGGTTTTTAAGGTTGCTGAAATTGAATCTGATAATAAAAATTTTCTAACTTTACCCCATCAGGGGTGAGGGGGTAATTATTTTTAAATATTTGCAATATTTTCATCAAAATTGGTATATAGGGGTTTTTGGGGTCGAAGAATATGAATCTGATAACAATTTTATTCTAATTTCACCCCCTGAGGGGTGAGGGTATATTGGGTTTTTGAGGTTACTGAAAGTGATTCTAATTATAAAAAATTTCTAACTTCTAACATCCAAAGGGGCGGGAGGTAGTTTTCGTGAAAACTAGTGTATTTTTAAGGTTGATAAAAGTGAAACTGATAATAAAAAATCCATTTTACGCGCGGAGGTGAAAAATGAGAAAGCTCTTTTACTGGCCAGTGTATTTTAATACTTATTGTTTTGGTAAAAGCAAATTTTATTCAGGTTTAACACTTGGAGTGTGTTCTTGTTTTTCCAAATATGATAACTGAAAAAAATACGTATAAAAGATTAAAAATTAAATTGTGGCAGCCGTTTAAAAAAAATTGACCCATTCATGGTAATCTCCCCCTATTCTGAATAAGTTTTCAGCGATACTTGACAAGCAATTTTTTGTATTAAAACTTTTTATTGCATTTTCATATTTCAAAGTTTGATAAAAAGTTAAATTAAGATTGCCCATCTATTTGCTTACGTCTGAAGAGTCACAATTAGCTTTTTCATTCAATGTCGAAAAAAAAAGTACTAATATAACGTTCCAAAATTTAAATTATAATTCTTTAAACACATCTCGTAAAATATTCCCGTAAGGCAAAAGTTTACTTCATAAAAGTTGAATTTTCTATACCAACAGGGTAAATATGATAAAAAAAATTGTTTAAATATAGTTTTTGGGTTGAATGGTTCATGAAAACGCACTTATCTTAGAGCTTTCTGTAGCAAAGAACTAATAACTCTTCTCTCTAGAATACGCATACCGTTAATATAAATTATCGCCAACATCTCGGTTTGTTTGTAAACAAATAGTAGGTATATTCAGGCCTGAACAATAACATTTACCGGTAACTGGAATTGTTGTCTCTGTTAGAACGAAGATGTGCGAGTAGGACAGACGAATGTTTATGTTGCCTACGTATTTGTCAATTTTTACGAATGAAATGCCTATTCTAGAGAGAAGAGGTATCAGTTCGTTGAGCAACATTCATGCCATTTGCTAAAAAACGCTGAAAACCTATTTTATATCAAATATGTATCTAAAATTCAGGGTATGCCCAGGGGCGGATCCAGGAAGAGGTGCCTAGGGGGTGGGTAAAATCCAAAAACTTAACTTTTATATTCCTAAATTAAGAAATAGCGTAAGAAAGCCCTAGCACCGCAGGCGAAGATTTTTACAAATTCGAAGGTTTATTTTAATTTTAAACCAGTCTTTAAAATAACAATTAATTTAATTTTAAATTTCACAAAAATACAAGAAACTCTAGTGCCGTGGGCGAAAATTTTTACGAATTTCACTCTTAAGTTCTACAAACACTAAAAAAACCCTAGTGATACAGGCGATTTTTTTTAATTTTTAAACAGTATTTTTACTAAAAATTTCAGAATAATGCAAGAAAGCTCTAGCGCAGGCGAAAATTTTACGCTTATGTTATACAGTCTCAAATAAAAAAACGTAGAAGGCCCCAGGCGAAAATTTTTACAAACTTGATGGTCTATTTTAATTTTTAAACAGTTTATTCTAAATTTCACAAAAGTTCAAGAAGGCTCTAGCACCGAAGGCGAAAATTTTTAGGAATTTCACGCTTAAGTTTTACAATCTTAAATAAAAAAACTAAAAAAGCCCTAGTGCAAAGCAACAGGCGAAAATTTTTACGAAAAATGATCTATTTCACTTTTTAGATAGTTTTATTATTCAAAATTTCACAAAAATCCCTAGTACCACAGGTATTTACAATTCCAAATTTCACAAAAATGTAAGAAACCTTCAAAATTTTTACGAATTTAAGGGTATATTGTCCACTTGAAAGCACCTTAAAAAAGCTCTCTTGGCGCCCCTTACTTCTTTTTCTGGAAAGGAGGCTTGAACCTCCCTGATTATATAAAAAATACGTATTTAAAAAAAATATTTTCCTACAAATTTTACAATTATTTTATCATGGTGGGTAATAACCCCCATTAGAAAGGGGGGAGGTAATTACCCCCATTACCCCCCGTAGATCAGTCCCTGGGTATGCCAGAGTTAATAGCAGTTTTATGGAGTCTCAGAAATCTTACCAAAAACCTCAGAAATCTTATATTTTTTTATGTCGGTAATCTCGGAAGTCCATGTTTAAATTTTTGTAGTAGTTTACCTCTTGTACTCATCCGGTTTTTTTGATATTCACCCAATATTATAAAGCAAAAGTTTACTTTACAAAAGTTAGATGTCTTTGCTTTAGAAGAAAAATACAAGTTTTTCGCGGCAGGGAAATTGTTGATTCAAGTGGCTTTAATGCAAAAGACGACAGCCGTGTTTTACTATTCTAATGAATGCATATCGGCTTAAAATTTAGGCCCGCTGTTACTTTCGCTCTTGTTAAAAAATTGTCTCACCAAAAAGTTTTCCTTTGTTGGAAAGTACAGAGAAAAATACCTTTGAAATAAAATAAAAAAGTTTAGTTTAGAAAAAAAAAGTTCTTGTAACAATAAAATAGTTTTTTTTTTTTTGACGACACTAGAAAAGGTTAAGAAAGTGTCATACTTCATACGCGTGCGAAATAACATCATACATTTCTGGAAAAGTTGAGATATTATAACTATTCTGAATATATTTACCATTTTTTAAGACGTTTTTCCATTACATTTTGGTGTATCTGGATATATAATGTTTTTCAATTTTCAGCTTTTTTATTAGTCTTTTCTAAGAAGACAAATAAAATCTATGGAAGGCCAAGGTAAACTTGAATTAATTGATCAAGATTGACGCCTCCAATTTTAGCAAAACTGCGCTAGATTATTTATTTTTTTGTAACGTACTCGTATTTTTCAATACTAACTCAATTTTATTCAGTCTAATAATTTTAAATAACGAATATTTTATTTATGTTTATTTACACAAAATAATATTTATATTAAATTATTTTATTTTTACTGGCGTGGTAAGGAAAATAGTGTAAATAACTTGTCGAAAAGTGTCTTTCTTGCATGGGAGATGTTTTGCTCATGAGAAAGAAGTCCGTACACGTTATATAATATACTATTTCCTAAGAGTAGTTAGTGCCTATTTTTGACTCGTTGCCTAAGACAACGGTTGGGAAGTGAAAATCAACTGATTTTACATATCTGCTGTCAGAAAATTAGTAAACGTCAAACACAAGCTTAAATTGACAAACTAATTTTAAGATAATTTTTGCGTTTTTTTGATGTTTAGGTGTTAGGTCGTAGGAAAAATAGTATACGCACCTCGACTCAAACCATTTCAGTGCACATCAAGTGCTTTTTTTACTCGGCTGCACTCTCGTGCACTAAAATGTAGGTTCGCGAACTCGGTGTGTAATAAACTATTTCAAATTTTACAATCCGTTTAACGTAGCGTTTGAAACTTTAGATCCCTATATTTTCCGATATTTTCTTTAATTTCATAGGTTTTACTTTGTTCAATTTCCTTTAATGTAAACCCACTCTTCTCAAAAAGGATCCCGCAATATTAAATCCATTACAGGATATGCGACAGGCTGGATTTAATATATTCTTTTTTTAGCAGGGAGTAGTTATAGTCTTACCAACCTAACCACTTGACTTAATAAGAGACTGATTTATGTAAGGAGGGACAGTGCTTATGGCAACACTGTTTCAATATTTCACGTAGTGTGCTTGACAAAAGGACCAGATTCTTTATGGCGTGGATCACTCGTAAATCTTGAAAACTTATACCACTCGTTATTACTGCATTCTACTTTTTTTATAAAACATTCTTGGAAAAATAAAATTTTGTATCAAATTTTTGTTTAAAGAATAGTATATTCTATAACTAGTATGGAATAGACAATATTCCGCGAGCGGAAAGTTTGTCATACGGGCCGGTAGGCAAGTATGACGGTCCCGGGAGCGCGGAATGACTATTCCATACGTGTTGTAGACTATACTTTTACTTCGACTGCAAATATGAAACACTGTATGGCTTTAAACTGCGGACAAGGTTAAAAACAATGTTTTTTGTGACTGGACATTGTGAATGCAACAAAACACATATTTTTAAATAAAGCAATTAATGTTATTTAATAATTTTATCAAATCAGTACTTAAAAAAGATATTTATTTTATTTTAGCGCCTATTTACAAATTATAATGCAAAAATTGAAGGTTATGTCAGATTGTTGTGACAGATATCAGGTTTAAATATTTAACAATAGATGGAGCAGTTTTAATTTTTTAAACTAAATTGATAAACAAACTGGTCAAATATTAAGAAAAACTAATAAACTTTAAGTAATTTTAACGCAAAACTTTAAATTGAATTAAATTATTTAATATTTCATGGTAAAATATATATTTTTTACTTAATTATATTTCGGTATTTCTTCCTCTAGATCACTGTAGAAAATGCTTTAACTTTGTAGTACCGTTCTTCGGTACTAGAGGGCGCCACAATGTAAAAAGGAAACTGTTTTTCAGTCCCCGATCCCTACCTTATCATCGTTTCCAACTTCACTCTTCATAACGTTTTTTGTGCTAGAGTGGCGTCCATTGTTTTTTTTTTAATAATTAATATTTTAGGTTCTTTTTTAGAAATGGGAAAGTCAAAAAAGCGTAAGAGATCCCGCAGCAGGGACTCTGATAAAGATAAGGACGTAAATAAGCGGCTGAGGAGACTCGAAAATGTCCTCAGGATGCTAACCTCACAATCTGCATCGGCTTCCCTTCCTAGGCACCAAACTGAGGGTCGTAGCTCAAGAAGCTCGACTAGAGGTACGGAATCACCTTCACGAAGGCGTTCACCCTCTTCAGCGTCCTCAGAAGGTTCTAGGGTCAGTTCTGGAGATCATGATAGATCGCCCGGAACAAGCCATTCTCCACCTCGGTCTCTACCTCGGTCTATTGTACCGCAAGAGGAAGTCCTGGTCATCAACAATGATACCCAGTTGGATGAGACGATATTGGAGATGTTGGGGGAAGATCCAAAGGATCAAAAAGGTCCAAATATTGAGCTACATGAAGCCTTAATATCAAGGTGGCAACATAACCTAGCCAAAGGCTTGAAAAAAGAGGATAGGGAAAATCTTTTAACGAGGTACCCTATACCGAACAATCTTTTAACATTAAATGCTCCAAAACTAAACCAGGAGGTTCAACAAATATTGACACCTTCATTTGTAACAAAGGATAAATATATGTCATTAGCTCAACAACAGCTTGGTATTGGATTGACAGCAGTTGGCACTGTTCTCACCACAGTATTAAAAAACGAAAACAAAGAGGTTTGTACAAAAATTCTTCCAGGGCTGACTGATGCATGCAGGATTCTTACAGACTTGCATTATAAGTTATCTATCTCTAGAAGGAGCCCCATAACCCCTATGTTAAATAAAAATATTAGAACTATTGCAATGGCAAGTGAAATTGACCAAAATTTATATGGTTCAAACTTTGCAGAAAAATGTAAAGTAAGTAGGGAACTAGAAAAATCTAGTAGGGAGTTAAAGTCTGACCCCATTGTTTTTAAAAAACCCCTAGGGGTAAGTCAGCTGACTTACAAAAGTCCAGCAACCTCTAGAGACCATGCTTCTACCTCTAAACGAACGATTAAAGGTTCGGAAAACAGGAGAGGCTCGTTTCAGTGGAGGGACCTGAAACAACAAGGGCAAGCCCCTCAAAGGAAGTATCAACAAAAACGGACATATTAGAGGTAAGTAATTATGCTGGCCGTTTAAAGCATTATATAGAAGAGTGGGAAAAGCTGAAACCAGGAAGTGTTATCCTTAGTTATATTAAGGGATTTAAAATCCCATTTATATCTATTCCAAAACAGTTTCAGTTTAAACAAAGGACTTTTTCATCAACTGAAAAGTCTGAATTACAAGAAGCTATAAACTTGCTTTTAGAGCAAGGTGCAATTGTACCATGCAGATCTAACAAAGATCAGTTTCTTTCCTCCTTTTTTCTTGTAGATAAATCTACAGGAGGTAAAAGATTTGTTTTAAATTTAAAAAAGCTCAATGAGCATATTGTAAGTAAACATTTTAAAATGGAGGATTACCGCACTGTCTCGAAACTTGTTCAGCATAAACACTTTATGGCTTCAATAGATCTAAAAAATGCTTATTTTTTAGTCTCTATTGATAAATCCTCCCGTAAATATTTACGTTTTACATTTAACAATATTCTATATGAATTTGTTTGTCTACCATTTGGATTATCGTTAGCCCCATATGTGTTCACAAAAATTTTAAGACCAGTAATTTCAGCCCTAAGAGCCCTTGGCATTATTTTAACTGCTTACCTTGACGATTTTCTTATTTTTGGTGAGACAAAAGAAATATGTGAAAGAAATGTTGGTATAGTTTTAAACTTACTTCAATCTTTAGGTTTTCTTGTTAACAAAGAAAAAAGTTTTTTATCACCAAATATGGAATGTAAATTCTTGGGTTTTAATTTTAACTCATTAAATATGACTATTGAGCTTCCTTTTAAGAAAAAGCAAAAAATTGTAAGCATTTTGAAAACTATTAAAAAAGCAATAACTGTAGATATTAGAAAATTTGCTCAGATCATAGGTATGTTAGTAGCTGCAGCTCCAGCTGTTAAGTATGGCATGTTACATACAAAACTCTTAGAAAGACAAAAGTTTTTATCTTTGAGAAAAACTGGTCAGGATTATGACAGCATTATGACAATTAATCATGACAGTATAGATAACGAACTAGATTGGTGGATTATAAATATTCCCAATTCAAAAAATAATATTTTGCAAGATAGCTTTGATTTTGAGCTATACACAGACTCAAGCAAGACAGGGTGGGGGATATATTTTGAGGGTCAAACTACTCATGGTTGGTGGACCAAAGAAGAAAGTTCAAAGCATATTAATTACTTAGAACTTCTTGCCATATTTCATGGTCTTAAGTGCTTTGGTAAATCTTGGTCTTCCTGCTCTGTTCTTTTAAGAGTAGACAATACTACAGCTCTATCTTACATTAACCGAATGGGAAGCATTAAATATCAAAGTTTAAATGAACTTGCTAGAAAGATATGGGATTGGTGCGAAAGCAGGGATATATGGCTGCATGCTTCATATATACCTTCAGCTTCAAATTTAGCAGACGAAGGCTCACGCATTTTATCACCTGATACAGAGTGGGAACTGGGTTCATTTGAATTTGAAAAAATAGTTAATAGGTTTGGAAAAATAGACATTGATCTTTTTGCTTCTAACATAAATTTTAAATGCAAAAAATATGTGTCTCGTTTTAAGGACCCAGCCTCATTCTCAGTGGATGCATTTACAATGTCTTGGAGACCTTATTTCTTTTATGCTTTCCCACCTTTCTCACTAGTTTTAAGAGTATTAAAGAAAATAATTACAGATAGGGCAGAAGGTATTGTGGTTGTGCCTTATTGGCCATCACAACCCTGGTTTCCGCTCTTCTTAAAACTCTCAGTAGGTGAAACCCTATTTTTAGGACCTAATAAAAAATTATTATCATCACCTTTTAGCGACAACCATCCGCTGCACAAGGACCTTATCCTGGCTGTGAACAGGTTATCAGCCAATCATTTAGAATAAAACAAGTTCCAGAAGGTTCCTTGGATATAATGCTACATTCTCTATCTGTAAGTACCAAAGCTCAATATAATACTGCTTACAAAAATTGGTGGAAGTTCTGTTCTGAAAACAACATTTCAGTATTCGAAGCAAAAGCTTCAGATGTGTTAAAATTTTTCCAGATGGTTTATAATTCAAAAACAAACCGGTATGGTACTTTTAATACATATCGGTCTGCCCTGTCCATCATTTTACTAGAAGATATAAGTGAAAACAAACAAATTAAAAGATACTTAAAAGGAATCTCGAAACTAAGGGCTCCAAAACCAAAATATGACCATGTTTGGGACCCCCAAGTTGTCTTAGATTATTTGACAGGTCAGCCTTCAGATTTATCAGTAGAAGATCAGGGAAAAAAGCTTGCCACATTATTGGCATTAACAAATGCAAACCATTTCTCTTATAAAGTTGGAGAACATCGAGTTTCTTGAAGACAGGATAAAGATCTTTATTCCAGATTGTATTAAAACAAGTGGTATAAATAAATCTCAACCGTGCTTGGAAATTCCTTATTTCAAGGAAAATCAGGATTTGTGTGTAGCTGTTACATTAAATGAATACATAAATTCTACAATTGATCTCAGAACAGAATCTCAAGAGTTCTGTTTATTATTTCAAGAAGCCCTTACACAAGGGCATCTAGTCAGACAATATCCCGTTGGATTAAGGAAGTATTAGGGAAAGCAGGGATAGACACAAGGATTTTTTCGGCATATTCCACTCGACATTCAGCTACCTCTAAGGCCTATAGAGCTGGTGTATCTATCGAAACTATAAGAAAAACTGCTGGGTGGACTCCAAAGTCAAACACTTTTTTGAAATTTTATAACAGACCCCTTGGCAGGGAAAACAATTTTGCAAAGGGTGTTTTAAACTCCGTCCTATAATGTTATTTTCTTTATTTTAAATATGTTAACATATTAATATAGCAAAATTATCCTAATTCCGACTTGTTTATATTCCTTTAAGGTTAGAATTCAAATATTTTAGTTGAGCAAGGCGCCACGTATAAGTGGTGGCGCAATGTTGCCAAATTTACTTGGCTTTTTAAGTTTATGGTCTTAGCTGCCCAGGCTGTCCGACCAATTAAATTTAGTAAAAAAAAAAAAAAAAAAAAAAAACAAATATTAAACTAAAATATCATTTTAGTTAAAAATATATTTAGTAAGGAACAAAAACAAAATATCTCTAAACGACTACAAAGTTAAAGCATTTTCTACAGTGATCTAGAGGAAGAAATACCGAAATATAATTAATCGATTAAACGAACTTATGAAGTTCAATCGTAATTATATGAGGTATTTCTTCCGAATAGATCACTCCCACCCTTCCCAATATATATAAATATTAAAAAAGACTTATCCCCATACTTGTTTTTGTCCTAAACGTTATGAAGAGTGAAGTTGGAAACGATGATAAGGTAGGGATCGGGGACTGAAAAACAGTTTCCTTTTTACATTGTGGCGCCCTCTAGTACCGAAGAACGGTACTACAAAGTTAAAGCATTTTCTACAGTGATCTATTCGGAAGAAATACCTCATATAATTACGATTGAACTTCATAAGTTCGTTTAATCGATTAATTTTGCTACAGTTCTCTTTACTTTTATAAACAAGAGATGGCACTACATGTGCTCATTCTAACACTTGATACGGAATATTCATACCGTATCTATTTGCTTACATTCTAAATCAGTCGTATAAAAATATTTATTCTTAAGTTTAGTGCATTATTGTTATCGTGGTCGTCTAAAAAACTGCGTCATTTCTTCTTCTTCTCTTTATTTTTGGCCTTTGCCTTTGTCAATTGGCCAGCTCTGCATCATTTCTGAAACCTCTTCTTTGCTAGACTTGCCTTTTTACATATGTTACAAGCCTCGTAACTCGGCTCGTTCCGAAAAGACGTTATTTTGGGCTTTCGCGCACAAATAACTATTTTAACAGCCATTCCAGGATGACGGACGCTACATTCGTGAAATATTTTATCAAATATTAAAAAAAAAGTCACACAAAAACTATAACTGGTATGAAAAATAGAAAGTGGAGATGAGCAAAAATAAAATAATAAATACAATAATTATCTGGCATTTAGGGTTTACAAGATTTTATTTTT
Source organism: Brachypterus glaber (assembly GCA_958510825.1). Lineage (NCBI taxonomy): Eukaryota > Metazoa > Arthropoda > Insecta > Coleoptera > Kateretidae > Brachypterus > Brachypterus glaber. Next base: position 27,229,852 of record OY294052.1, on the reverse strand, counting down.
TAAACTTTGATGACAAAAAATGGAAGTGGAATAAATCTATTTTATGTTTCGCCCGAATATTAGCAAATTGATTAAGGATTAAATTCAAACTTTATTATAGTATGGTTGGCATTGTAACTAGATATATATTTTTTAATTTTATTGTATGTTTGGTTTGATTATACAGTACATGAAAAAATTAAATGTGGTATGACAGACTCTCAAGCTGGTTTTTTGCAAATTTTAACTTTTTGTTTCCGACCCCTGATTTTTTTTCATAAATTGAGTAAACACACCCGAGAATACACCATAAGAAGCAATTTAGGCAAATATGACCGGATCGTTTTTTACGTTTTTTCTAATTTATTGTACTATGTTTATAGGACGTGCCTGTAGAGCAGTAACATATAAGAAATACACTATAAGAGAAAGTCAAATGATAGAGATAGAAAACTATTGTACCACCATTAGCGGTTGTTTTTTAAAATTCACTAAATTCACGGTCAACGACAGCCGATAATACAGATAACCTACGGAAGTCGGTAATAAAGATTACTAGTGCTTTCCCAAATCAATTTTGTAAAAATGGGGAAAAGCTCTGTATTTTTATTTAAAACTTTAAGTTTATTCACCAAAAGATGAAACAAATTTTTAAAGTCTAACAAGTGGGTTATCTAACCCACACATTAATTAAAAATAACAATATATGAATCGAAATTTTAATTAAATGTAAAATTTGTTAAACTTTAAAAATATGAAATTTTATCTTTTGCTAAATAAACCTATATAATTAAAAAAAAACACTTGGCTTTGATTTTTATATATTTTATTTTAAACGTAAATAGGAAATTAAAACAATTATGTCGTACTTTTAACAGTTAACTTTTTATTATAAATAAATATATATGAGGAGTAAACATTTGCCTTCATATATAATTGAGTGTCACACACAATATACTGCCTAAGGGCAGAGCACATTTGCAAAGTTTTTAAAATTAGTATTCCTACATTTAACAGATAAACAATATGAATCAGTTAAACCGATAAGCTTCTCTGGCCAGGGGCTATCCCAGCCCTAAACAGCTGTTTAAGGCTAGCTCAGTCAAACTGATAAGCTCTTTTCGATAGGGGCCATCCCTGCCCTAAACATATCAGTAAAAATGATAAGAAGCTTTTTAGGGCATTTGTCCCAGCCCTAAACAGCTCAGTCAAATCGATAAGTTTTTTTTGTGTAGGGGCTGTCCCTGCCCTAAATAGCTCAGTCAAAATAATAAGAAGCTTTTCAAGACAGGGTCAGTCCCTGCCTTTAGTCATTTTATTTAACTTGGCACTATTAATGTTTTTGACCCACACATTAAATAAGTTAGCATCACTAGGAAAACGGTGACGTTTACTTAACTGATCCTTGCAAAACGGTACAATACACATTTTGTATTATATCACAATAAAAGTTCGGTATAAAAGCACAATAAATTGCAAATCACGAGTAAAATTTCACGAGTAAAATTTCAATTGTTTTGACAGATATACTACCCCTCACCCCACTCCCACTAAACAATCAAGTTCATATACAGCTGGCGCCATCGCTCAGTCGTACCTAGAAGCCAAAACACAGGTTCGGGTCCTGGATACTTTTCACGGTCACGTATTTGACTTTCTCTTATAGTGTATTTCTTATATGAGCAGTAAATAGAAATAATTATTTTATATATAATAGTAAAATTATTAATTATAGTCACTACATTACAAAAAGCCGTATCTCCAACGCTAAAGGTCGTATATTTTTTTACTAATGAATTATTGTTTTAGGGTGAAGTTGAGCGAAATTTCAATTTTTTTCCATTTTTGGATTTGAAATGTCATGAAACGTCGAGAAAATGTGAAAAAAGTGGATGTTAAAAAATATCTATCTGTCTTTTTTCTATCTCTAAACCTTGTAACTTTTAAACTAAATGTCCGATTTAAAAAATTCTTTTAATAAACGATTTAGGACCTTTGTATTTTGCCTGATCAAATCGAACAATTGTAATGAATATGACCTAGAGTTCCATTTGACTTTTAACTCCATTAACATTCCTAGGATCTTATAAAACAATTTTTCAATATATTGTTGTGAAGTCCTTTAAATGGAAAATAGGGCAATAAAGTCCTTCTGCAAAATTTCAATATAATCCAGCAGTTTTTCAATAGCTGACCACCAATGGTCTAATATTGTTTTCCCACTAAATTACATAAGAACAAAATAGTCTTTGAATATATTCATGAGACTTTGAAAATGTTATTATCCTGAAGGGACTGAGTAAATATGCGGCGGTCAGTATTTTTCAGCGAATAAAAATATTTTTATGTTCAGAATTAGCATTTTATTACACCTTTGGACTTTGCAATTTTTAAAATTGATATAACCAATATCGCCGGACTTATTCGAATATTCAAATACCCTATGCTATAATAAAATATAACTATAGTCTTACTGCCCTTTAGAAGGTTTTTTCTAACAAACATGCACCCACGTTTACGTTTTTGATAAACTTGGTTAGGAGAAAAACGTAAAACAGTTAAACATCAATCAAATTTTGTAGTATCTACATTAGATCATATATACATTGATGCGCCTTGAGTCCACGTCAAACCGAAATGTTTTCATTGCTATATCCAGGTAGATTTCACCTTCCCGCTTCTGGTCACCACCCACCTATAGTGGTTTGTTGAAAATTATGTTATACTTCACCTCCTCGCAACCTCACCGCTATAGTAGTTTGTTTGCAATAGGCTTTGTATATGTTCTACATAAAACAAATCAACATTAATGCCATATCTATGTATATATGATCTGATATATCTACCTAGTTTTGAGTTTATTAAAAATGACAACTTTCAGGAAGACCCTTAATCCGAAATAAAAAAAGAAAATATTCATAATAGTTGCGGCAATAAGAGAGCCTTTAACAATTATTAAAACTAGTCACAGTGGTGTAGTACATAATTTCAAGAAGGGGCAACAATATAGTAGTGCATATTTCATCATTGAAAGTAAAGACAAAATTTTAGAAAGCTAAGGTTTTAAAACGAAAAAAAGGTTAAATCCATTAAGTAGTTTTCTAAATATTTGAATCTTAAAGGACAATTTTTTGGATGGTCCAATTTTTTTGCGTTCAAGTGTTTAAAACAATATAATGTTTTAATATTATAATTAATATTAGCTTTGATAAAAAAAACATTTTTTTAAATTTTAAGTTCTTTTTTTTAAACCAATACTATTTGTTAAAGATTAACTAAACACATAAAAATTAAGTAAAAATCTTAACTATACATCTTATAAAAGTAATTTTTATGATAAAACTGGAAATTTTTTTGCTAAATAAAAAACAAACATTGACATTTTTTAACTTTACCTTATTATTTAACAAGATTAAATAAAAATTAATTAGCAAAAGATAAGTTATGTATAAATTATGACGCCTAAGAATAGTTATATTAAGTATGCATTATTTTTTTAAGAGCACAGTCTCGCTTCGAATTAAAATGAAAAATAGTTTTGTTTAAAAAATATGTTGTTAGCAAAGTTTTTGTTAGTTTTAGTTTTGAGGTAAACATTCAACTGATTTAATAATAATTCAATATTTTTAAAAAGTTTTAGAACAAAAACCTAGACAAAAAGTTTTATCCCTTTTTATTACTTAGATCATTTTCTGCAAAATAAACAGTGATGGACCCTATACGCTACCTTGGAGAACTCCTGATTTAATAATTTTTTAGAGTTTAGTAAGAAAAGAATATTAACTAGTATACTTACCACTAATACTTAATATAAGAAGTGTAAATAATAACTTTAACTCTAAAAATAACTGCAGTTACATGTATTTACATTAAAATAACCCTTATTCAGTTAATTAGTTTATATTCAAAGAAGTTTATATTTAAATCTTTTTCCGTGCATAAAACGACAGCTTTCCAAATATTTTCTCCTCAAAATAGAGAAAGCAACGTCGACTTTTTATCTAAGCAACTTAATTACTTTTTTAGCTATGTGTCAGGGCTAAGCAACAGACCCTTCCCGAAAAACTTTAAATTTGGCACAGCAACCTCAGCTTACCAGACGGACGGAGCATGGAACGAAGATGGGAAAGGTGAAAGTATATGGGACAGAGCTACACATACCACCGATAAGGTGACCAATGGCGACACTGGAGATATAGCATGTGACTCGTACCACAAAACAGCTGAAGACGTGAAACTACTGAAGGATCTTGGTGTTGATTTTTACAGATTTTCTTTGTCATGGCCGAGACTTTTTCCTACAGGTAAATTTTTTTGACAGAAAATTGCATAATCCGCGCAGAACCTATCTGAGTAAGTACGTGACTCTAAAACAAAAATTAAATAACACTTGTATTGGGATTGGTGTAGTGTCTACCGCGTCTGTACATGACAAGTCTACTAGCCAACTAGCGTGATTTCGATTCTCACTGGCGCCGATTTGCCTTTTTCAGTTAATTAATAATTGAAATTTGGCGTAGGCGTAAGTGAAGCGGACACTCCCTATAAAAAACTGGTTCGAAAGTCAGTATAAGCCGGTGGTTCCCTCTACTACTAGCCCACACAAGTCCTGGACTTAGGGGATACCTAATTAAGTAGAATATATAGTTCTAAAGTCAATTACTTTAATATTTAAGGACGGACATGAAATGTTGTAGGATAGGATAATAACTTTTTCTACGACTGCTTTAGAATGTAAGCAAATACACACACTTTTCAAATACAGAATTAATCCATTCTAGCTCTAGATACGGTATGAATATTCCGTATCAAGTGTTAGAATGAGCACATGTAGTTCCATCTCTTTTTTATAAAAGTAAAGAAAACTGTAGCAAAATTAGCAAAAATATATATATATATATATTTTACCATGAAATATTGAATAATTTAATGCAATTTAAATTTAATTAGTTTTTCTTAATATTTGACCAGTTTTTATCAATTTAGTTCAAAAAATTAAAACTGCTCTATCTGTTGTTAAATATTTAAACCTGATATCTGTCACAAAAATCTGACATAACCTTCAATTTTTGTATTATAATTTGTAAATATGTGCTAAAATTAAATAAAAATCTTTTTTAAGTACTGATTTGATAAAATTATTAAATAACATTAATTGCTTTATTTAAAAATATGTGTTTTGTTGCATTTGCAATGTCGAGTCACAAAAAACATTGTTTTTAACCTTGTCCGCAGTTTAAAGCCATACAGTGTTTCATATTTGCAGTCGAAGAAAAAGTATAGTCTACAACACGTATGGAATAGTCATTCCGCGCTAGCGGGAATATTGTCTATTCCATACTAGTTATAGAATACACTATTCGAATTTCTATCCATTTGTAACTGAATATTCGGTTTACTTTTTACATTGTATTGAATTTTGGAAGAATACACTTTTGATTGGAAAGTCGAGAACTATCAAAATTCAATTAAATCGGATCAAAACCAGATTTTCAAAATGCTCTAGCACCTGAACTATTGATTTTTGGGAGTTGTGCCCTTATAAAATTTGGATCAAAATTTTGATATAACATATCCAAAATTTAGCCAAATCTGACTGATACCCCTTTTACATAAGAAGGGAGCCACCCCCAGCGGGCTGATTATTTTTTTATTGTCAAATTGGTTTTCAGCGCCCAAAAATATGTAAGAAAAATGTAGTACTGGTTAAGACTAATTTTTTTTGTGGGTCGGTGTCAAAATTAATAAATTATTTTAGGATTTACAAACCAGATAAACCCAGCTGGAGTCAAGTATTACAAGGACTTTATCCAAGCCCTCCTGGACAACAACATAAAACCGATGGTTACTTTATACCATTGGGAACTTCCTCAGCCTCTTCAAGATTTGGGAGGATGGCCCAACCCTATAATAGCCGACTACTTTGCAGACTTCGCTAGAGAAGCGTTTGAACTTTTTGGCGACCAGGTTAAAGTTTGGTTCACCCTTAATGAACCTAATGCCATTTGTAATTTTCCATATGAAGTTCAAATGCTCCCGCCTTTTATAAATTCAACTGGCATAGGTTCATACTTATGTGGACACACGGTATTGAAAGCTCATGCCAAAGTTTATCACATTTATGATAAAGAATTCAGGCCAAAGCAACACGGTAGGTATTTTATATTTATTATCATAATTTTCTTCTTCTTCTTCTTCTTCTTCTTCTTCTTCTTCTTCTTCTTCTTCTTCTTCTTCTTCTTCTTTCTCTTCTTCTTCTTCTTCTTCTTCTTCTTCTTCATTTTCTTTCTCTTTATTTTCTTCTTCTTCATTTTCTTTCCCTTTATTTTCTTCTACTTCTAATATTGCCACCCCCTGTTAAACTTTTTAGCTCGTCCTCTGTGTCATAGATGGCACTGTCAGTATATCTGTCATATCGAAAAGATGCCTGTAAATATGATGTACTGACGGTCGCAAGCTGGTCAGCATCGATCATTGCAAGGCAAGAAAGTGATAAGTGAGGCATGCACTTTCTTGGCCCATATTGTGTTTCAGTCAATAAAAAAGATAAAAAAGAGAAAAGGTAACTTTTTGTGATTGTTGTCTAAGTAGCTGTATTCTTAATATTGCCATGCGAAGTAGTGCAAAAAAAATTACAAAAACAAAAAACAACAAGAAAAGAGAGTAACAAAGAATCAGATAGTTTTGAATCTTGGTTCTGCTTTTTATGCGAAGATAATCGTCAGGCCGATATGGATTGTGAGTTGTTTGTAATCGATAGGAACATGAAGAGTGCGTAGGGCTTACTAGAAACGAAAAGCCCAAATTGTACCTAAACAGTTTAAATTGTTTTTTTGCTACAATATTTTTATATTAGATTGTTCTTTACTATTAGAAACAGCAGCTTCTTTTATGGCCAGTACTCTGGTAATATTTGTGATCTGAGTTCCTAATATTGTCAATATGCAATCTTTTTTAAAAAGAAATAATATATTTTTTAAAGCTCTTGCAATTTGTTTATTTTGTACCCATTAGAATAAAGATATGTTTATTGTTAATTCAGTAAAGTTACAGGTGATTACAAATAAAATTAAATGCAGTTAGAAATAAAATGTCTTAACGTGTGAATATTTGGCTCATACCTTATATAAATTTATGACCCACATAAAAAAAATAAGCTCTAAAGTAATATCTTTTTCTAAACCTTTTAAATTAAAATTATAATTACACGTAACCTAATTTTGAAAGTTATAATAAAGTTGTAATAATTATAATTATTATAATTAATGTGGGTGTGGGTGTATTTATTGCCATGTTAAGACATTTTATTTTTAACTGCATTCAAATTTATAATTACCTGAAACTTACCTCCCAGCTTGAGACAGTCAGCACAATTTTACAAGTTTTTATAGTGGAAGAGTACGAAACACGAACTGCGTTTTTGTGTACGCCATTACCAACTAGATACAGATACATCATATTTACAGGCATCTTTTCGATATAAAAGATATACTGGCAGAGCCATCTATGACACAAATAACGAACTAACAAGTTTAAGAGGGGGTGACAATATTAGGAACATGGCAATAACTGGCTCACCCACCTTATTATAATTATATTTAAGAACGGATGGCTGATTCATCCGATAGTCCATGGAAACTATCCAAAACAAATGATAGAAAAAATAGCAGAAAGGAGTAAGAAAGAAGGTTTTCGAAGATCCAGACTTCCAGAATTATCGCCGGAAGAGATCAAATACATTAATGGGACATACGACTTTTTATCCGTGAATCATTATATCACACGTTTAATAAAACACGCAGAACCTAGAATAGGTACTCCAACTTTTGAGAATGATATGGGCGTAGAAAAAATAGTAGACCCTTCGTGGAAAAAGACTGGATTTTCAGAATTTAATGTAAGTTAAATTAAACGTAGAAATAATAGTCTAAAAGCTGGTGCCCATTTTTATTTCATGATTTTCTCCCGGCTGTATTTTATACACCGGGTGTCACAAGAAGTATTGCCCACGAATTATAATATGGAGATAATTATCTCCGTATCTATTAGAGGTAACTTTTTGAAATTTACAGTGCTCATATGTATATCCTGACATAGCCAACACCGATTCCAAAACTGAAAATTAAATTAAAAAACTTTTACATTTAAAATATCACTTTTTTTGGCTAACGCAAAAAACGTGTTAATTTTACTTTCTTGTTAAAAATGCTTTAAAATTAAAATATTTAGTGTATTTTCATTAAAAGGAATAAAAGCTCAACGATATTTTAAACGGTGGCACCATCTAGCGGAAATTAATGATTTAAATGCAGACCAGTAATATTTAGGTTATTGGTCTAGACCAGTAATGAAAAAAGTACTGTTTTTTCATTGCAGGTTAGGTCTAGGCGTGGAAAACAGTGGGACAAGAAATCACTTCCCAAACTTTATTAATACATATTATGTATGTATTACGTATACAGTTACGAATAATAGTTATTTATGGTACTAGTGGGTAAAGTAAAAAGCCCATGAGAAAATTAACCTGCGAGGCGTCAGCCAAGCAGGTTAATTTTCGAGAGGGCAATATCGGTTTACCCATGAGTGCCATACAAGGTTTTATCCAATAAATAGCTTAGGAATTCATATTTTTATTAAAAATTTTAATGACATTTACAAGAAAATAATTTGACAATTGACAGTTGAGTGGGTAAAATAAATAATTATCCACTCAATAAAATAAAAGCCACGCGGGGGTTATTATTGAGTTTACCTATTTAAAATAAAGCTGGTAATTGTCTTATTATCTGTACGTATTGGATAAAATTATTTATTGATGATTTTATTAGGTGGTACCACATGGCATGAGAGGGGTATTAAACTGGATAAAAAAAAATTACAAAAACCCAGAAATTATAATTACAGAAAACGGAGTGGCTGATTTTGGTTCATCAGAAGATGATATCAGAATAAATTATCATGTCCAGTATCTGAACGAAATGTTAAAAGCTATTTACGAAGATGGGGTTAACGTTACTGGGTATACATTTTGGAGTTTTCTAGATAATTTTCAGTGGAATATGGGATATTCGTAAGTAAATATAGAAAAGTCCAACAAAACTTTGTTGAAACAACATTGAGGTATATAATACCATTTTTACGATTATTGTTGTGTGACGTCGAAAGGTCCCATTCGGTGATATGGGATTGCCTCCGTAACATCGCCTTTATGATATTAATTAAGTGGACTGCGAATAGGTATTAATGATTGAAAAGAATATTAAAGACAAAACGACAGTTCCTATAATGTTCGAGTGGTATTGTAAATAATACAGTGGAAAATACGTACATGGAGCTTTATTAATATCACAGATAATTATACATACAGGTAGTGCACTACATAAAACATTTACTTGTCTTGTTAAGACGTAGGTACGAAAACTGGCCCCGTCGCTTGTGCGCGGTGACTATTTAACCGGGTGTACACGTCACGCATATGACGTATGGATATCCGTTGTACGAATATCACACCCCCATACAAAGCTGAAACCAAAATACATTTATTTGTTTTTGTTCAATTGCACATAATGACTACTATGTAAAACAGTGGCATAATTATTATGTAATTTTTAAATGTTGTTCACAAATTGTAATAATAATTTATTTTTGTATTTTATTAGTATGTTCAAATATTATTGTAATTTTTGTACTTAATTTTATTTTGTGTATTATTGTTACAACTTGTGTTAAATTTAAATAAATGTATTTAGTTTATTTTTATTTGTATGAGTTTGTAACTAAATAAATTAATAAATTATTAAGTAATTAAGTAAATACATAGTTTTATTTATTGTAAGATGTACTGTACTTTTAGACTAATAAATTATTACTATAGTTCACCATTCTAACATAATATTTTCTTTTTTCACACTTTCAGGTTTCTAGGTTTTGTAACCTAAATATATTTTTAAGAATATTGAGGTAAGTAGGTATCCACCCCTTTTTTTAGTTTAAATAAATAGTCTCTCAAGGCGTTTATACAAAATGTTTAAGCACTTTAATGTAAGTATTTATTTAAGATATTGTAAGGTACGTATTTAAAATATTATTCCTGAAAATGTAAATCAGAGCTAGATATAAAATCTTTGTATTTACTTGGTTTTCTTATGTTTCTACTTGGTCTAGTAAGCATACTAGGATTATTTTTACTAATACTAGGTTTAGAGTCATTATTCTTAGAAACTAAGTCAGTCTTTTTGTTCACGCTCACATTTTTCACATTTTTACAAGGTACTTTCACATTGACGTCACAATTTTCCACGCGCTTTTCCGCGACTTCGCCATTTTTGGTTTTGTCACTACTTAGGCCTAAATTTACATCTACTTTTACATTTCTGTCATTATTATTAGTAATATTTTTAATATTTTCGTCAACAATTATTTTTTTATTTATAATATTTTTATTTGACAGAACTTTTGGTGAAATTACCACGTTGTCTAAGCTGTTATCGTCAGAGTCTGAATTATTTACAATGTTATTTTGATCTGAATGCTCTAAAATGTCTTTTCCGGGGCTTTTATTAGATAAACTAGGGTTATTTGTTATTTCAACATTATTGGGGTTATCTAATGTTTCAAGTCTGGGGGTTATGTTACTATTTTCTGAATCGACTGTACTCCTATTAAAAGATATGCTGGTTTTGGGTAAGTTGTTGGGAAAAATATTGGGTTTAGTAATACTCACGACCTTCTCCTGCAGCACTCGACCTACCCCCTTTTCCAGCCTGTTTATAAGTTGATTTTGGTGGCGTTTCCATGAAAAGCCTTCTGAAGTCCTACAAATATACGTTACTCGCCCTATTTTTCTTTCAATTACTCCTGGTACCCATGTCACTTTATTTGGGTTTCTAAAATCCTTTATCATCACCAAATCTTTGATCTTGAACTTCCTAATTTTTCCTTTTTTGACATTTTTACTGATTTCTTGCTGTTTTTCTTCATTTTCTTCCTCCCTGTGTGCATTTTCTTGAATCTGCGTTAATTTGGTTCTCAATTTTCTGTTAAACATCAGAGTATCTGGGGAGACTTTTGTTGTACAGTGCGGAGTTGTTCTATATGCAAAGAGAATTTTTGAAATCATTACATTTAGACTTACGTTTTGGTTTTTTGTGTCGGCTAAAGCACATTTTAGGTTATGTTTGAATGTTTTAACCGAATTCTCAGCACTTCCGTTAGATTGTGGGTGAAACGGAGGGCTTGTTACGTGCTTTATTCCATTACCTTTCAAAAACGTTTCCATCTCCTCGCTGACAAATGAAGAAAAGTTGTCTGAGCACAGACAGTTTGGTAATCCGAGTCTCGAAAAGCAATCATATAGTTTTTCTATGGTTTCTTTCGCTGAAGTGTTCCTTACTAAGTAACATTCAATCCATTTTGAGTACGTGTCTGTTATGATTAGGAAAATTTTATTATTTATTGGTCCCAGGTGATCGATATGAATTCTTTCGAAAACTTTATTGGTTTTTGGCCATGACACTACTGTGTTTGCTGGGCTGCTGCTGTTCTTGAGACATACCAGGCACGATTTTGTTGCTTCTTCTATTTGTTTATCGATCCCAGGCCACCACATGATCGTTCTGGCTAAGTTTTTGCTTCTGACGATTCCATAGTGTGGAGAATGAAGTTCTTCCATTAAAATACTTCTTAGTTTACTCGGTATCACTATACGTTGTCCTAACATTACCACATTGCTCTCGATTCTCAAGTTTTCCTTCTGATTTAGGTATTTTTGCATACTTTCCTTTATGTTTTTCTTATCTGGCCATTTTTCCTGCTGAATCCATCTCATAAGCAATTTTAATTCCTTATCTTTTTGCGTTTCTTCTCGAATTTTGTTGTTGTCGATAGGCCATTCTATACAGTTTTCAGTGAAGTTTATGTATCCGTCATCTATTTCTTCTTCTTTTGCGTCTGGGACGATGCCTTTCGTTGACCTTGAGATATAATCTGCAAAAATGTTATCTTTACCCTTAATATGTTCAAAAGAGTAATCAAAAGATGATAAATAAATGGACCAACGAATTAATCGATTCGCATGCATCACTGGAATACCTTTATCTTTCCCAAAAATTGCTTTTAATGGAAGATGGTCACTTCTCAGAGTGAAGTGGTATCCGGTTAAAAATTGGGCAAATTTCCTTACCCCAAAGAAGATGGCTAAACTTTCCTTATGAATAGTTGAATAATTTTTCTCACTAGGTGTAAGCACTCTGCTTGCACAAGCAATTATTCGTTCTTTAGCATCTACTTTGTGGCTAAGCACAGCACCAACGGCGTCATTGCTGGCGTCTGTGGTTAATATTATTGGGAGTTTACTATTGAAATGTGCTAAACATATATCTTTTGCAATCAAGTCTTTAATTTCTTTAAATGATTTATCACAATCTTTTGACCAATTAAAATCGACCTCATTTTTTAATAGATTATAAATAGGTTTCAAGGTTTGGGCTAAAGTAGGTATAAATCTCGCGTAGTAGTTCACCATGCCTATGAAACAACGTACTTCGGTTATGTTTCTTGGTGCTACAGCCTCACAAATTGCTTTAATTTTTGAATCTAGTTTTCTTAGTCCATGCCTTGAAATTTCATGACCAAGATACTCTACTTTGTCCATAAAAAATTGACATTTATCACTATTAACCGTTAAGCCTGCATCTTTTAATATTTGAAGTACTTTATTTAAATTTTCTAAGTGTTCTTGATGGTTTCTACCCGTTACAAGAATGTCATCTAAGAAACAAACTACATCTTCTACGCCCATGAACAGTTGTTCCATGAATTTTTGAAAATATCCACTCGCTACATGAATTCCATACATAAGTCTGTGGACTTTGAAAAGACCTTTGTGAGTACTTAACGTTAATAATGATTTAGATTTTTCGTCTAGTTCGAATTGCGTATAGGCATTTTTAAGGTCAATTTTACTGAACTGAATACCTCCACTAACCTTTGCAAAAATGTCCTCAATCAGTGGTAATGGATGTTGCATTTTTTCTAGGTGTTTATTGATGGTCGTCTTGTAGTCACCACATAAACGTAGCGTTCCGTCACTCTTGGGCACAATTACGATAGGTGTTGCGTAATTGCTGGTGTTTACTGGCGAAATTATTCCATTTTTCTGAAGTCTTTCCAATTCTGCTTCAACTTGCTGTCTATAGGCTAGGGGTAGGGCACGAGGTCTACAGAAGATCGGTGTGGAATTTTCCTTAAGCACCAAACATATCTTCGAGTACCTGAAACATCCAAGATCGTTCGTGAATACAGAATCATATTTTTTTATAAGTTCCGTTAATATTTTATCATTGTTACTTTTATTTATTAAGTTTATCTGTTTAATCATTTCAAAGGAAATATTAAAATTATGACACCAGTCGCGTCCGACTATGTCTACAGAAGCTTCTTCAATAACGTAAAATTTTTGTTTTTTATTAACCTTATTATAAATGATATCAACATAAATATGCCCCAACGGCTTAAATTTACTGTTATTATAACTCCTAAAACTTGTTTCATCCTTTAAAAGTTGACAATGATTTTTAAAATATAAGTTGTATGTTTTTAAACTTACGGCGCTTACATTACTCCCAGAATCTACTAGAAATGTAAAAAGTTTGTTAAAAATGCTTAATTCAACCTTAAAATCGTCTTTTATAATGCCTTTATTATTATTGATAGCTAAAATTTCACTTTTTACCTGATTTTCTTCCATAAAATTGACGTGGTTTTTCCTGCACAATTTTTCTAAATGGTTATGACTGCATGTTCTGCATTTGTAGTTACTGAACCTACATTTACGGCTTCCATGGTCGTTTCCACAAATTTTGCAGCTTTTGAAGTTAAAATTCTTTGATTTTCCATCGCTTTTGTTAAATTGTTTTGACATCTGACGTCCCTTGTTGTACTCTTGGCGCTGTCTATTGCCACGCTTCACGTCACTCGACCGGTCAGAAGTCGCCGCCCATTTTGGCGCGGATTTTGAATATCCAACTGCGTTGATACTTCTTTCTCTCTCTACATCTTCCTTGGTTCTGGCAATTTCTAGTACCTCTTCCATGGTACTCTCCATTTTTATTTCACATAGCCTGTCCAAAATTGTCCCGCTTCTTAACCCACATATGAATTTGTCCCGCAAAATAGAAGATAATTGATCACCAAATTGACAATTGCTGGCGAAAGCTTTAATTTTAGCAAACCATTGTACTACGCTTTCATCATCCCCTTGTCGGATGTCGTAAAATTTTTTACGCTCCCTCCAAATACAGCTACTACTGCTGAATTGTGATCTTAAATGTTTCATAACTTCCTCATATTTCGCTTCTTTGGGTTTTTTCGGAAAGGTTAAACTTCTTAATAATTTATAAGTTGTTGCATTAATTGAACTTAAAATGACTGCTATTTTAATTTCTTCTAATTTAATTTGATTGGATACGAAATATTGCTCTAATTGTTCCTCGTAAATGTCAAATTCGTCTGATTGCGGGTTGAAATCTTTAAAATGAAAATTGCCGGTCGCCATTTTGCACGCCAAATTGTCGAACAATTTTTCGGAAAATTTTCATAAATACCTTAGTTTTTCCATAAATCCTGCGTCGCCATTATAATGTTCGAGTGGTATTGTAAATAATACAGTGGAAAATACGTACATGGAGCTTTATTAATATCACAGATAATTATACATACAGGTAGTGCACTACATAAAACATTTACTTGTCTTGTTAAGACGTAGGTACGAAAACTGGCCCCGTCGCTTGTGCGCGGTGACTATTTAACCGGGTGTACACGTCACGCATATGACGTATGGATATCCGTTGTACGAATATCACAGTTCCAATAATATATATGGTAATCCTACCTTAGTTACAGCATTCAGCACGACAGGTCATGACCGCCATTTCTTCACAGGAGACACCACATAATTGGAAACTGATGTACGCGAATTAAAGTTTGTTTGACCAGTGTAGGTATACACTACTAATTATTTAAATACATATGTGTATATGGAACTTTTTTCTATAGTTTGCAGCCGTAAATATGGTAAATTCTAACGAATTCCCGCGGCGTGGTATATTCGTCAGCTGATTTGAGTATATTTTTATTGACACGCATCGATTGTTCTCGAGCGTCAAATTGATACTACTGTCCGGAAGGCTGGTCCGAACTCATGCGCAGAAAAGCTAGGAGGTTTTCAGCGCGTTACTTACAAAAATACAATTAATTTAAAAATAAAATATTATTTTTGAATTATAACTAAGTAAAGAAATTAAATGAAATTATGTATAATAAAACCCAAATTAAAATAAATACAAACACAGAAATGTGGTTGTAACAATTATTTTAAAACATTATAACGTTATATTAAATTCACGATTAAAATTGTAGATTCATAATATTTAATAATGCAACAGTTGTGTTGCCCAAACGAATTAAGTGCCGTCAACTCAGGTGACTTAGGACACTTTTTCGCAAAACCCTCTAAACCAAAGCAAGTGTGCACAAGTTGTGGGGTTGGAGTTGAACCCTACAACTTGTGCATACATGGGCGGATTTAGGGGGAGGAGGCATGGGGGCCATGCCCCCCCCCCCCCCAGCGAGATATATTAGCATAGAAATACCTTCAAATATTATATTTTTGGTGAAAACGCAATTTTTTTCCTTATGGATGCCCCCCACCCTTAAAATGAAATAAATCCGCCCCTGTTTGCATATGACCCCACAACTTTGGTCCAGAAGGTTTTACGAAAAAGTATCCGAAGTCACCCATACTGTCCCCAGTTGACGGTACTGAATGCCTTACCGCCGCGGTCACGCATACCCAAAACGAGATATGGGGATATACAATCCATTTTAAAATTGGCACTATAGAAACCTAAAGAAAAAGGTAAAATATTCTTGCTTAAAATTAATGGATTAACACGGAAAGAAATTAGTGGGCTCTGCGCTATACATTATAAGATATTTGGTAACAGTGGCAAATTATAGTGATTTAAGCTATAGATTATAAGGGACACAATAACTAATAATGTTAAAAATAAATTGGAAACGATTATATATATTACAGACACGATTATATTTATTACAGGCACTATTATAAATTTACAGAAATTTTATTATATTATAAAAATTATTAGCACGGACAATAATTAAATCTATTTAAGCTATAAATGCCATACTATTTGTTATATTTTATTATTCACTAAACAATTAAAATATTTCATATAAATTTTTACACTGACTGCCATAATTGTAAGAGAAAGCCTTGTATTTATATAATAAGGGATTATAATTTGCTTGGTATGTGTGTTATAGCGCTCCTAGCTATAATTTTTTTTTTCCGTGAAGACGTAATGAGTAAAAAATAGTAGTTTTCGTAACGAGTAATCCACTTTAGTCCTTAGTGCACGAGAATGAAGTTTTTTTGACGACGCGAAGTCTAGACTGTTAAACATGTATATTTTAAAGAATTACCTGTGTTTGATTTTGACATTTCAAAATTTTATAAAGGTCTAATAACTTTTTGTGTAATCGTTTGGATAAATGAGTGTGCATAGTTGTCATTTAATTCAAATATGCACTATGTACTCGTGCGATAGAAAAATATCGTAACGAGAATATATAGTGAACATGCATTTTTCTTTATTTCGTGTACACTAGGTAGTACGAAAAAGTTTATTACGAGGTTTATTACCAACATTTTAAAACTTTTTCGGATCAAAATGTTTGACTAATTTAAGCTATTTTATTTTTTCAGGGTTAGGTTTGGTATGTATTCAGTGGACATGAATAGCCCTAATAGGACAAGAACACCAAAAAAATCTGTAAAATATTTCGAAAAAATCATTAAAAGCCATTGTCTTGTTGATTCTTGTGAATGAAAAATAAATAAAGAAGCAGTAAATATGATACCCGAATAAAAATTTCCCAATGCTTTTATAATATTATTAATAATAATAATATATTATTATTGTTAAAAAACTGTAAACTATTTTAAAATAAAAAAGAACATACGTAAGTATGATAATATTAAAGAAACTTTTTAAAATTAAAACAGTTTTTATTCTATTTTATCTAAAAGCGCCACTTTTTGTATTGTAAATGGCAGACTTACATTCCTACTCATAATTTTCCTACTCTCTAACATCCCTACTCTACAACAACCCTACTCCGTAACATCCCTACTCCATAACATCCCCCCTCCCTCCTCAATAACCCTACTTTGCACGATATGCAATAGCTGCGTTCAATGGAAACAGCAAAACTCGTCGAAAGCTGTCAAATCACTACTGAATGCTATGATCAGTTTCGATTGACAGATGTCGCTGAATCATTCATTATCATTGTTTTGAGATGATTAGTTTTGATTGATTTTATAAAAGAGCGGGAATGTACTTTTTGTGGGTATTTCTAACCTCAAATGGTGGTTGTGATAAGTGAGAGATATTAGCCGTTCAGCAGTTTGCTAGCAAAACTTGATGACTTTTGATTAGTTTTGCTGTTTCCATTGAAAGCAGCCAATGCATATTATGCGTTTGATTAGCCACTAAGGGCCACTTGCACCAATGCTGTTTTAACTTTAAACTTGGATTAAATTGACAGCTGACCAATCAGAACGCAGCATTTTTAACTTAAACTCGGTTTAGTTGAGTTAATCCCGTACCAAAATTTGGTGCAAGTGGCCCTAAGTAATAAGTGAGAACCTTCTTCTTCTAGATAATTTTATTTTTTTCCTGGAAAAGGCTCGAATTTAATAAAAATCTAGGACAATCACAAATTCTAAAGGTCGCTCTTTGAGAACGGTTGGCAATCCCTCTGAAAACAATATACTCGCACACTTAAGAGCAAAAAAATCGATCCAACTAAAAAATTGACATTTTGTTAAATTCAAATATTTCGAAAACTAATTAATGGATATGACTAATTCTTTTTTGTTTTGAAGCTTTAACTTTCTCTAATTTTGTATTTATTTAGAATGATTTAAAAAAGATTTCTTCTATTACTAGCAACAGAAAATATACAACTACGTTTACTGCCCCATTTTCTAGAAATTTCATTGTACGTCACTGTAACTGTTTAACAAATTTTTGAGTCTCTTTGTTCTCAAGTGTATTTCGTCCTTATTTAATCAACTAGTAGTAATATACTATAGTATACAGTGCGGTCCAAAAGTTACCCCCCCCCCCCCCTTTAACTTTTGAACGAGTTGAGATATCGACTTCAAATTTAGAACTCTTAAATAAGACAACTTAAACTATCTTTTAGCATATATTTGATATTTTCAGCTCTTAAAATGTGGGCAGGGGGCATGGGGGGACATTTTTTTAAATGGAAAGGGGGGTCGTGTGATATTTAATTTTAAAGCTTATAAAATTATCTATTTAAACTAATATTTTTAAATTTTTAAAAAATGTTTTTTAAGGTTTGGACTTTTGATTTTTTAATTTTTTGTGCTAAAACATTCGATTTTTTAAGTTTTTTTTTATAAATTTTTATTTATGTCAACTAAAATTAGTTTAAAAGTATAATTAACATTTTTTATGATGAAATTAGGCATTTTTAAAAAATTATTTGTTTTTTTTTTTTAGAGGAATTTCAACCCCATTTTAAACCCAAATTTTTTTTTTTATTTAAAAATATGGAGTTAAATGGAGAATTTTATAAGCTTTAAAATGATGTATCACACGACCCTCCTTTCCATTTAAAAAAATGTGCCCCCATGCCCCCCTGTCTACATTTTAAAAGCTGAAAGTATTAAATATATGCTAAAAGATAGTTTAAGTTGTCTTATTTAAAAGTTCCAAATTTGAAGTCGATATCTCAACTAGTTCAAAAATTAAGAGGGGGGGTGACTTTTGGACCGCTCTGTATATATATATATACATATAGCAATTATTCGGCTGAACGGCAAACGAGGAAACAAATGTGATAATTGGACCGAACCAGAGAGCGGATTCGGCTGAGAATCAGCACGTGCGTGATTTATCCACGTGGAATTGTAAAAATAGACCACACTGTTGCTCATTTAACAAAAATGTACAAGCTCGAAGCTTCCCATTATCCATAAATTAACACAGCCCAAATAAAACAATAATAATTTTAATGTTTTTCGTGTTTAATGTTTTACACAGGTTGTAGAATCGTAGCTCCAAGTACTTTTCGGGACCCTATATTTAAATTTAACGGAGTTCGATATACTTAGCTTTTAAATTGTGGTCGGGGGGGCATAGGGGGTGATTTATTTTAAATGGAAAAGGGGGTCGTGTGATACATCATTTTAAAGCAAATAAAATTATCTTTTCGGCCATATATTTTTAAATTTAATAGAAAAAGGTTTTAATTTTTCAATTTTTTTGGTAAAACGTAATTTTTTAGGATTGTTTTTTGTATTTTTTTTATATTATTTTAAATTAGTTTAGTATTATGATTTATGTATTTGGATCATGAAATTAACTATTTTTCAAAAATTGTTTGATTTTTTTAAAGAAATTTTGAAAAGAATTCGCATTTTCAACCGTATTTTAAATAAAATGTCTCAAAAAATTAAAAATATATCACGCGACCCCTTTTTCCATTTAAAAAATGCCCCTATGCGCCTTCTCACATTTTAAAACGCTAAAAATATCAAAAATATCCAATAAAAACTTTTCGCAAAAAAAAAATGAACCGACTTCTATGTCTCTAAAAAGTAAATAAGAAATACCTAAGTCGCTGCCAATTTCACCATTTCCTAAATTAATTACTAACAATTATTTTTTTACTATTTTATTATTGTTTGCTGTGAAATTGGCACCGACTTAAGTATTTCTTATTTTTTACTTTTTAGAGACATAGGAGTCGGTTCATTTTTTTTTAGGAAAAGTTTTTATTTTTTACTTTTTAGAGACTCAGAACTTGTAGATTTGTAACGTCATCTAAGCTAAATTATAATTGTCCTTCCATCTCGGCAAGCTGCTGACGTCACAACGCACTAACAGTGCGTTTTGACGTCATTAAAGATAAATTTCTAAAAAATAAGAGTAATATTTTTATTTCAGCGCCCGAGAATCCAACTAACCCTATTTTAAAGGAAATACTAAAGAAAATCTTGTTAAACTTTAAGCGTTAAGTAATAATCAAATAACGCCAAAATTTATCATTTTTTCTTGGTATTTTAATATTACAGGTCCAGAGAATCAAGTTTAGCGGCATTTAAAAGATTTTCAGTGTGCCGTAATATTTGAGTGACCCCTTAATCAAGTTATCCGGCTTATCCGAGTTGTCCGATATTTCTCTAAAAATTTGGTTTATAGTTCAACTTTTTAAAAATTAAGCCATTTTTAAGTGAAATTGTGTTGAAATGATTAGATTTATCTTAATTATCCGGCTTACCCGGCATTATCCTAGCATCAAATTAAAACGGGACTACCTTATGGATGCCCTCTTTAAGATGCAAAAAGTTTCATCAAATTTGGTTCATTCGTTACAAACTTATGCGGTAACAAACATAAAAAAAACAAAGTCACACGTCGAATTGATAACCTTCTCCTTTTTGGAAGTCGGATAAAAATGTAGTTTGAGTTGTCTTATTTAGGTGTTCATAATTTGAAGTTATTATCTCCTCCTTCAAAAGTTAAGAGGGGATGACTTTTGGACCGCTCTGTATAGAATATATATATTTTTTTAAAGGTGTACCACATCCTTTAGATGAGGAGGAGATATAATTCTACTATAAACTAAAATAATTTATTTGTGTACAAGACGAACATCTAAGCGTGTCAAACAAATCTCCAATTTATATTTAAGTAAGTAATTTGCCTCGAAATTGAGTTTTTTTATTTATTTTTTATCTTTTCGAATAACACTGTCATTTCGTATCTTAGTTGCATCTTGTGCGGATAAGGATGCTAGAGTCCCTCTATCTAGCGGCGGCTGTAGCCACCCTCGTAAAAGTATATCCAGATCAAAAATAGCACTTGAAAGCGTGCAAAGTCCATAGATCGCATACCGGGTGAGGAACCTTATTTTTAGTACAATTTTAAAGGGCCGTAGCTCCGTTATGGCTCATTTTCGGGACAACCTTTATAGGAACTTTTTTTCATATTTTTGGATATAGAATCACCTTTTAAATTTTGGCATGCCACTTTCTGATCACCCTGTATGTAATAATTAAATAAAAAACTACAATAAATTTAAACATTTTATAAAAAGTAACTTATAAATAATTTAAAATTTGTCGGTTTTTTTATTGTACCTATACTCCGTCCAATTATGCATAATAGCATAATTATGCATAAATCGTAGTGTATCAAAAATTTAACAGATTTCGGTACTGTTTTCCTGAAAAGGGCCTATCTAAAGACTCGCATAAAAGCATAGTACATAAGAATGCGATGCCAGGATTGGCTTGATGTGTCAGCATGTATCTTGTAATGGTTGTTATGCGAGCCTCTGGATAGGCCTTAAGTAGGTAGAATTGTAACCTAAAAATTTGACGTTTTCCTTGTGTTCAGTATAATTTACGTTTGTACAATATGTAGAATATGCTAATTTAGTGTATGAAGAATAAACCAAAAAGTACCTTTTCCAATACCATATATGTTAAAAGGTACGAGTTTTTAACCGATTTTAAAAATCACGGGAATTTTAAACTACTATCTTGCATAATTGGACGGACTGTAGATTTTTTGCAAAATCAATGCAGAATAACTAAATACATATATATATATATATATAATAATAATAATTTATTTTAATCTTCTGACCATATTAAATGGCATGAGACAAGTCAAAGTACAAACATTTAAATAAATAAATTGCAATAAATAAATACATGAATGAATAAACACAATACATTTACAGGTAGTTCCAGGTTAATCTGACATAAATTCGGACATCTTGTAGTAATGCTTTTCCCAAAGATACTCTTTAAGTTTTTTGTTGAAGGTACGGTATGGTTTAAGGCTTGATATTGAAGGTGGCAGGTTGTTTAATATTTTAACACAGTTATAATACGGAGACCTCTCATACATTGTCGATTGATGTTTTGGTATCCTAAGATCTTCATTTTTTCTTGTTCCATAATTGTGGTTTGAAGAGTTAGTATCGAAGAGATTTGGGTTTTTGTAGGCATAACTGGCACATTTTAATATATAGATGCAATATATCGTTAATATTTTTTTATCCTTAAATATCGTTTTGCATGATTGCATCGGTTTTAAATTGTACATTAATCTGAGAATACGCTTTTGTGCTACAAAAACTCTTTGTAATTCTGTGGATTTTCCCCATAGTAAAATATTGTAGGACAGGTGTGTATATGCCAGTGCGTAATATGTAGTTCGTAGCGTATTTTCACAAACGTTTTGTCTTAGTTTAAGTATGGCATAATAGGCGCTATTAAGTTTCTTACACACATGTCGGATTTGGTCTTCGAATATGAGTCTATTATCTAAATATGATCCTAGGAATTTTACAGTATTTGAGGTTTTATCGGAAACTATTTTTGGTACCTTTTTATAAAAGTTTATGTATACCGTTTTATTTTCATTTAATATCAGTTTATTTTTGTAGCACCAGCTATTCATTTTTTCGATGACTTGTTGGACTTTTAATTTAAGCTCTTCTATAGTTTTTGCAGTTACAATCGCTGATGTGTCGTCGGCAAAATTTATAAAGAATTCGGACAGGTTTAAGTCATTGATGAAGAGAAGGAAAATTAAGGGAGCCAGTATTGAGCCTTGAGCAGCTCCAATATCGATGTCGTACATATCCGAGTTTGTGTTATTGACATTGACAATAAGTTTTCTGTCAGATAAAAAAGATAAAATCCAGTCCAAGATCATACCCCTGATTCCTAGATTATATAATTTAGTTTCAACAAATTTTGGGTCGAGAGTGTCAAATGCACGAGATAAGTCAAAGAATAACGCCATAACTATCATATTTTTGTCCAGGCTTTGATAAATGTAATCGACGAATCGAGCTGACGCAGTTTCAGTGGAACGTCCTGATCGAAATCCGTGTTGATTTTCTGATAGAATTTGGTATTTTTCGATAAAACTTATAAGTCTATTGTAAACTACACGCTCAAATATTTTTGAAAATATGCTTAGGAGTGATATCGGTCTGTAGTTTTCAGTACTTGTGAAATCTCCTTTTTTATGAACTGGAATTATAGACGCGAGTTTCAATGACGAAGGAAATTTGCCACTTAATACGGAATTGTTTATAAGTGTTACTAATGGTTCAACGATTGAATCACATACGCCTTTAATTACTTTCACTGATACTCCGTCCGTTCCTGTCGAGTTTGTATTTTTTAAGTTTGTTATTATATTTTTTAGTTCGTTTTTTTCCACTGGTTCGAAGAAGAATGAAGGGCCAACTCTTTTGAATGTTGTACATTCTTCCGAAATATTTTCGCCGAAATGTTTATGCATTTGTGTTTTTGTGGCTGTAGAAAAGTAGCTTCCGAAGATATTAGCAATATCCTTTGGGTCGTCGAACATTTTATTTTCGTGTTTTAGAGTAATTGGGGTTTTTGTTTTGTGACGTCCAAGTTCTTTGTTCACCACATTCCAAATGCCTTTTGATTTGTTGGTACTTTTTTCTATTTGTTTTCTGTTATAATCCTTTTTTGCGTCAGATATCGTTTGTTTGTATAACTTCTTTTTGGCTTTATATAGGTTTTTTGTGTTATCAGTATTGTTTTCTTTCATGATTTTAAACAAGTCTTTTAAATCGTTTCCTTGTCGTATGATTTCTGGTGTTATCCACTTTGTGGCGTGCTCAGTATCTTTTTGTTTTCTTGTTACAACAGGACATTCTTGCTCATAGTACTGCATAAATTTTCTAAGAAAAGAGTTAAAAGCTTTGTCTATGTCTTGGTCGTTTATACCCTCCCACGTTTCGCTTGATAATGTTTCCTTTAGGTTAGTTATGTTGTTTGAATTTATGACTCTGTGTTTCACTATTTCAGGTTTTTGTTCATTGTTGGATCTGGTCTTCGGTATTTTTATATTCATAACTTGGGCTAAGTGGTCAGAGATGTTTGGGTTTACGATCTGACAAGTAACATTTCTATTTTCAAGATTGCTAATCATATAGTCGATGGATGAAATAGAAGTACCTCTTTTATTCGTATATATCCTTGTTGGTCCTTCGCAGTGATTTGTTAGTTGAAATGATTTAAGCAAATCGTAGAACAAGTTTTTGTCTGTACCAGTTTCCATATTATTGATATTTATATCGCCGCACAGTATAATATTTTGACAGACATTGAGTGTTACATGCGTGAGGAATAATGAAAGATTTTTAATAAACAAGTTGACGTTTCCATTACAAGGCCTGTAACACGATACTATAGAATACTTTGTTGAGTCGATGGTAAGAAGTATGCCACAGATTTCAATATGCATTTCGACTGCGTAATCTTGAGTTGTTTTTATTTCTTTCACGTCTATAAAAGGGTTATTTTTTCTATAGATTGCGACTCCACCGTGGATATGTTTTTTTCTGCAATAATTGGTTTGGTTTATGTAGCCTTGAATCGGTATGTGTTCGGATGCCTCTGCGAGAACCCATGTTTCTGTGATACATAGTATATCTGGATTGTGCTCAGCGGTAAACAATTCCATTTCATTTGCTTTGTTCCCAAGGTTTTGAATATTTATGTGAGCAATATTTAGATCTAGATAGTTTTGTTGATGATTATTAGAGTTTTTGAGAGGTCGATTATTTATATTTGTGATTTTTGGCTTATCGTTTCCATTAAGCTCATTTGTGAGAGGCGAGGATATAAAAAATTTGTGGTGGTGTTTATTGTAGTCTCATGTTCATTATTATCTTCGCTATTTATCAGTCTCATTTCTTCACATATAGATAGATTGTTTATACTCACTGCTGGTTTACTGATGTTTAGTGTCACTGGTTGATTTAATGCCATTGCGTGATTTGGTTTGTCTGCGTTTGATGGATTGTGTTCGATCTTAAGGAGATATTTGATAGAGATATAGTTTAAAAGAGTCTGTTTTTCCATATACGTTAAACCACCATTATTGTTTTGTTGTGGAATTATTATCCTATTTGTCTCAACATAAGTTACATGATTATACGATTTTGTTGCGTTGTAAGTATTTAGATTTTCAGTTTCGATGAAGTCGTTTAGAACTACTCTATTTTGTATTTTTGGTGTTCCAATTATTATTATGTTTGTGTGGATGTACGTCTTTAAAAATGTATCTATGATATTTGGATTTGTCTTTATTCCCTTTATGGCATTACATTTTCCTGGACATACTATGACATAGTCTTGTTTTGTAAGTGAGTGTAAAAGTCTTGTTCTGTTTGTTATTAGATCATGGAATGTGGCATTTTGCTGATGTTGGCAATTAATATCGTATGTATTGCGAGTTTGGCTTTTGATTATTTTTCCGTAATTATATCCATCGTCATTTGCTAAAATAAGGATTTTAGGTTTTTTAGGAGTATTTGTTTCCTGAGTTGTCTTATCTTTTGATGTTGATCCTTTATCGAGCTCATCTTTTAGTTTTTTTATTTCTTCCTTGTGGTGTTTAATTATGCTATTAAATTGTATTGAGCTTTTTTCATAGTCTTCTACTTCTTTTTTAAATTTTTGATTTAGATTATTTAGGTATTCTACATCTGTTTTTAGTGATTGGGCATGGAATTTTAATTCATCACATTTTTTCGTCAAATTTATTTCTGTCGTAGTCTTCTCCAATATTTTTTCTTGAAGGTCTTTAATGAGAGTGTTTTTGTTAGCTAGTTCTTCATTAAAGCCTTTCTCGGCTTCCAACATATCGTCGCTGAATATCTGTGAGTTCCTCCTTAATTTTTTCACGTAAGCATTTTGGTTTTCTAATTCTTGGTTTATACTTTCATTTATTTGGTGTAAACTATTTATTTCTTCTTGCTTTTTATCTTTTTCTTCTGAGCATTTTCTCGAACATATTATCTTATGCATGTCGATATTTATCACATCCTTTTTATTTTTTAAGCAGGATTTATGAAAAACATTTTGACAGTTTATGCAATAGTAATTGGGATGTGTTACTGGGCAGCATTTGAACATTTTGTTTTGTCCTCGTATACGCGTAAATAAGTATTATGGTTTGTAAGTTTAAAATTTTACTACTTATCACCTAGTTGTTTAGCTCAGTGGACAAGACGACCAGCTTCCAAATCCGGGGTCCCGGGTTCGGCCCTCGACGCACCCTCAGCTTTTTTTTTTTAATTTTTATTTATTTTTCTGACTTGTTTTTATTTGCATGTTTATTTAAGTTTTTAGGTTAGGATAGCTAAACTATTGTTTTGGCGAAATTTCGTGATTTAATTGTTTTTGCACTTTAAATATTTATCGGACACAAAATACTATCTTTCTTTATTACACGAAGGTACACTACAGTTATTAATTGTCAATTTTTACATCAATTACACTACAATAAAATTTGGGAGATACACACATGGACGTAGTTTATTTATATATATATAT
>OY294052.1:27117179-27203149 GCA_958510825.1 Brachypterus glaber | reverse complement strand
TAAACTGTAATGCCAACCCAAAACAAAAATCCCTAAATCAGTTATCAATTTAAATGTAAGTTTTTTTAAATTTTAGAGTAAAATAGAAAAAAATTGTATAAAGCACTCGTTTCATAACACTTTTTAGAGCACTAGTACTTTAGAAAACTCGCGGCAAGCAGCTCGTTTTCGAAACTTGTACTCGTGCGCTAAAAAAGTATGTTATGAAACTAGTACTTTAATATACTATTTAACCACTGAATCCAAATCTGCTAGCAGTACTAAGCTATAGCTTATTCAGCTACAGCTTAATTCTCTTTAATTCTTAATGACATGATATATCGGGTCAAAATAAACAAAAGTTTCCTTTTTTTTTTGCGTTTTTGAGCTTATTTTTCTCGAAAACTTGATGGAGAGTTTCTGATAACTGATTATTGGAGATTTTTGACCGCTGAATACAAATCTTGTGGCACAATTAAGCTATCAGGTCTGATTTTTAAGAAAAACCATACTAAAAATAAACAAAAATGGCCGTTTGCTAGCGTTTTTGAGCTCATTGTGTCCAAACACACAACAATTGTCATTTTTGACTTTTTGAGCTCATTTCACTTGCTGGAGAAATTCCTCAGCAAGTGATTAAAAAAGTGCTAAACTTAACATACATCCAAAAAATTTTAACAAGTTTCAGAGTAAAATTTAGGTTCAGAGTGCAAAATTTACACCCAGGAAATCATTTTTAACATTATTTTATGGTGAGCTATGAGTGTGAGTTAAGAATATAAATATCATTCAAACGAGTGTAAAAAAATTAACACTCCTTTTTTTTACCACTCGTGAAATATGCAGGATACTAATATGTGATGATACCCCGAGCCGATCGAGGCTAAATAGTTTTTGAGTTATTATACGTCAATGTCAAATTTTTGAAAAATTGAAAAATTTTATTTTTTTAATCATATTTTCGAAACGGTGCGTTTTTGAATAACATCCTGTAGAGGTTTTTCTCAGACATCGGTGGTCTACACATAAAAAAATATGTATTAGTCAAAGTATTGCAAATTTATTTAGGGGTTCGTTTAAAGTCTCATTTACACCACTTTCAAATATTAAAACCCACTTGATTAAAAACAAAGACCCTATTGGAAAGTTGTCAAAATCGGGAGTTTATAAGATCAACTGTAACTCTTGTGAGTGTTTTTATATTGGACAAACGGGAAGATCTTTTGGTGTTAGATTGGGCGAACATTTAGAATGAAAGAAGTTCTCACATTTTTTAAATCACCTAAGAGACGAAACACATGCATTCGAGCGGAATTCTAATTTTGAAATTCTACATATACAAGATGGTGGAGTTAAATTGGATCTTTATGAAGAATTAGAGATTAGTAGTTTTGCTCATAAGTATCCTGAAAATATTTTAAATAAACAGCTTACGTTCCCCCGTTCTAACACTACACTTTTTAGCTTATTCTTGTAATACTTGCGGTTGTTTTATATATGTGCATACATTTATGTATCTATTTGTGTATAATTATTGCAATAAGTAGATTGGAATTTTAAGAAATAACATTTCTTAATTTTTCAATTTCAATTTTTCAGGATTGTGTTGAATACTGTTTAAAAATATTTTACCCATCCCTTAAAATGCTTATACCTATTCTTCTTCCTCTTCCTTTTCTTTTTCTTTCCTTCTTCTGCTTTTCTTTTCCTTTTCTTCTTCTACTTCTTTTTTTACACACCTTAGCTTAGAACATCCCTAATATTGATTATAGATTTTCAAAAAAAAAAAAAAAACTCTTGATTTTTGACATTTATTATTTATATACTGTATGTTTAAACACGTGTTTTGTGATTTTATTAATATTAATATTATGTTTATATTGTCTTGTAAATTGAAGTGGACGTTACGTTACTGTGTTTTACATTTATAAATGTTTTCTTATGGTTATTTTTGACCTTTTATGGATATAGTATTTTTATATATTTTTGGCTAGGTAAGATAAACTTTGTTTTTCTTAAAATAATCTCTAACTTGTCTAGTCTGACGATGATAATCGAAACCGGTAACTAACCTAAATTATTAATAAAGTGAATGATGACTAAAAGTTTCATTTTTTAAAATAATATTTTTTCACTATAAGTATACGTACGTTAAATTATGGATCTCAATATTTTTGATTTTCGCAATTGCATAAAAAAATAATCTACCAAATCCGTGACCCAGACCTTCCTGGACCTGGTTCGGCGCGGATATCAGCATGTGCGTGTGTTTTAAGTAAATGTATCAATAAACACATGCATCCTTTGCTGGGGGTGTTTAGATTGTCTCCGGGCCTCTACGTTCTCCTATCGCTTCAAAGGAAAGGAAAATAGTCAAACGGGCCATGGACGAATGAATCAGGTGCGGCCATGCAAATAATCATGAGCGTGCCTCGTTGCACTTCTGGCCAGCAGGAACATTTACTCACATATCGTGATCCTGCTAGGTAAATAAACAAACAAAGCTACATCAACACTCAATACTCCCTACTGCATGCAGGAACTCTATATTCGAGAATTCAGCATAACAGGTTTAAAATCTAAGGTTTTTTAATAATAGTACTTATATTAAAGTACTAGTTTCATAAAACCCGTTTTTAGGGCACGAGTACAATTTTAGGAAACGAGCCGCTTGCTGTGCTCTAAAAACGTGTTATGAACAGAGAGCTATATCCATTTTTTTTTCTATTTTGCTCTAAAATTTAAAAAAAAAACTTACATTTAAATTGATGACCGATTTAGGGATTTTTGTTTTGGGTTCCCATTTCAATTTTCGCAATGCTTGAAATTCAAAGTACAAACGATATTTTGATATCTTTTTGAGCTATTCTCTTTTTTACTGCAAGTACCAATCCATTATTTTAACACGTAAAAATTAACTTAAAACACAATTTCGAAGAAAACTAAACTTGACATTTGCACGGAAGACGTCATTCATTTGTCGACAGGATCCTGTTGCCAACCCAAAAGAAAAAAGAGTTCTAACTTCTTATGGGCCTATAATAAAAAGCAAAATTCGTGTGATTATGAGCTTATAATATTCACAAAATAGAAAAATAATCATTATTGCAAAATTTTTTTGGATTTCTTAAACTTAACACTTTTAGCAAGAAGCAGAGATTTGTCCATAAACTTAGAAACATAGGAGATAGATAAATAGATTAAAAGCTGCTAAATTCATATCCATCCTTAAAATTTAGTTAACTTTTGTACTGTGTTGGCATTAAATATCGGGACAAACAATTTTTCATAGATTATAGTGGGTCTTGTGTCATTTGTTAAAAAACGTCAAAATATGTCAAATGTTTGTTTATATTTTGCTGTTATACAAGTAGTTTGTAAAAAAAGTGTTTTTTATCTTTATTTTAATTTAAAATGAGTTTACCTATCGTGGAAATTTAAGAGTCCTTAGTATTAGTAGATATGGTTGAGGTTCAATTTTAGTGAAAACAATTCAAGAAATAGATCTGTTTCTTAAGAAATGTTTTATTGAGAAAAAATTAGGTTCTTATATCAAACCGAAAAAAAAACATGGGTGGTCACAAGCAATTTTTAATTATATAAGAAAAACCGAGAAAAACAAGGTGCAGTTGCCGTATACTAGGAATTCTTTTTCGCTTACCTCAGTGAGGCTCTTCAGTAATGAATTAAGGCTTTATTTCACATACTGCAAAATTGATTTTCTCAGTACCTGTACACTG
The DNA here is from genome assembly GCA_958510825.1 of Brachypterus glaber. Lineage (NCBI taxonomy): Eukaryota > Metazoa > Arthropoda > Insecta > Coleoptera > Kateretidae > Brachypterus > Brachypterus glaber. The sequence continues at coordinate 27,199,430 of OY294052.1, read as the reverse complement.
ACAGTGTACTGGGTTTAGGTTAGCCAAAACATATAAAAGTTACTGTACGAGTACATGTCACTATTGACAAAAAAAAAATTGGCATATTAATTATTTATAATTTATATAATTATTATTATTAATGACATAACATGTAAACTACCCTAGTAGAAATTTAACGTTAGAATAACGTTTTTCTAACCTTAGAAAACTTTATAAAAGTACGTTATAAAATATGTGCAAATGTCCTGCTTTTTAAAGTTAGAATCTAATTTTAGTTACAAACAATAATCTAACGTTAGATTTTTAAGTTGGAAATACGTTATAAGTACGTTTAATTTCTAACTTTCGGAGGGGGCGTGGTCAACTAGGAAATTTCTACCTGCATCATAAAATGGCAACTGGAGACAAATTTATTCATATAAATAAATCTTAATGTATTTTAGCAATCATAATATTTTTAAACATAATTTCGTTACATTTATATATAAAATAGCCATCTTTTTAGGTGGCCCTAAATAGTTTTCGTGTAATATGCTGTTATACTTCGATAAATACGTTTACCTCTAGGAAAAACTTTATATTTAGTTAGTTAATATTTATTTATACATTCATAATCTTAAAATATTTGTTCAATTCTAGTACAGCGTTGCTGCTTACTATAATTTTGACTTAAGGGAGATATTTTTTTAAACCTATTATAGAAATAATAAATAATTATCAAACCTGGGCACATAGCTGTCTGAAATGAGTATTTTCTACTATAATCAAGAATTTATTTAATGCTAATAAATATTTACATTTTTGCATTCGTCAGAAATATAGTATTTAAAATAAATATACAATATGTTTAGACAATACTTGACATATAACAATATAATAAATTAAACATGAAATACAAATTTAGGAAAATATATTTCCGTCATCCAAGAACTCCTGGATATTATAGTAGGCTTTTTTCATAAGCACCGTTTTGAGTTTTGTTTTAAATTTTTTTGAAGGCAACAACTGTAGAATCGCCGGTATTTTATTTAGGAATATAGGGCCATAGTAGTTTAGACCAAAACGACTAGATTTAAGTCTTAAATGTGCTAGATGAATTTTGTTTTTGTTTCTTGTATTGTAGTTGTGTATGTCTGAATGGCTTTTATAATCTTTCAAATTCAACAGGGCTTCACAGGTGCACTCCAGTATATAAACACAAGGGAGGGTCAAAAAACCATGCGACCTAAATTTGTCTCTAACGTCATCTTGATAATTTAATCTAGTAATTACCCTAAGGATTTTACGTTGCAGGCTGAACAATCTGTCTAGGTGACAGCTATGACCCCAACAGGTTATTGCATAACTCAGCCTGGACATAAACAACGAGTGGTAGGCAGTGACAACTACAGAGTGAGGCAATATATCAATAATATTTCTAAATAAGTAAATGTATTTAGCCGCCACACCGGCGATATACTCAACATGAGAGTCCCACTTTAAGGTGGAGTCAAGAACCACCCCTAGAAACTTAGGTCTGACTGAGTTATAGTCTGTTAGGTCTTGTAGCCTTTTATGAGTAAATATTAAATTATTTGTTTTTGAGGTGTTTAAGTGAAGCTTATTTATTGAAAACCAAGCTTTCAGTTTTGATTCACATTGTAACTGATTTGCCTGAATTTCAGCAATTGTGTTTGCATTTAGGAGGACAGTGGTGTCGTCGGCGAACAGCACAAGCTCCGCACCCGGCACAGCCTCAGCCAAATCGTTAATATAGATTAGGAAGAGGATAGGGCCGAGCACGGAGCCCTGCGGCACTCCATGTATGACCTCACTAACCTCCGAAGCTACCCCATTGACAAAAACATACTGGGTTCTACCAGTAAGGTAGGATTCTACAGTCTTCAAACTAGTTAAGTCAAAATTGTAGAACTCTAACTTTTTAAGCATAACATCAAATGGCACACAATCGAATGCCTTCTGTAGGTCATACATTACCGCAGCTGATAGCTGTTCAGCCTCCATAGCCTCTACCACCCGTTTAATAAGTTGCGCTATAGCATTTGAAGTTGATTTTTTGACTCGAAAGCCATATTGATTTTTGTAGAATAAGTTATTACTTTCAAAGTATTTAACTATTTGGTTTTTAAGTATGGTTTCATGAACTTTTGATAGAATGGGTAGTAGAGATATGGGTCGAAAATTACTAGGGTCATCCGCGGAACCCTTTTTGTGGATTGGGACCACCCTAGCAATTTTGTAAATTTTTGGAAAAGTGCCTTCGGATATGCTCTGATTAATTAGTTTAGTCAATGGTATGTAAATAATATTTGAGATTACCTTGATAAGTTCTGTAGACAGGCCATAATGGTCGCGTGATTTTTTGGGTTTTAGTGCCATTAAGACATCCCTTACCTCGATGAAGCTAGCTTGTTGAAATTTGAAAGACGAGTTGGGCTGGTTCGATAGATATTTACTGGGACTGACATCGGTTTTATCTACTTTACTGAGTAATTCTTGTGCTATACCTGCAAAATAGTTATTTAGGGTATTTGCATCGGCTGTGGGCTGAGTAGTTTTTGATTTTTTACCACGTTGTTCATTTAAGAGATCCCAGTAAGCCTTGGGGGCGTTACTAGATTCCCTAATGTATTTTGAGTTTTGTTCTTTTTTCGAAATTTTGATTTCCTTTCTATATTTTATACGGTATGATTTTATTTCAGCTGACAGGTCAGTACTAGGAAAATTCTCATTTAGTTCTTGCAAAAATGTTAAGTTTTCACGCATGCGAGATATTTTTTCTGAAAACCAGGGGTTGGTTACTTTTTTTTCTGATATTTTTTTTTCAGGGAAAGAATTTTTTAAAGAGTTTGTCAAGGTTAAGAGAAAAGTTTCATATTTTTCTTCTAGCTTAATATTCGAGTTATTTATAAAGCTCCAGTCAGCTTCATTTACTAAGTTATAAAAAGTTGACTTACCTCTAGTGGTAATAGGTCTGTATGTTTTAATTTTATTTTCATTATTTAAATCAACTCGGGTAAATTTAGTTGTATTTAGTTCAATGGCCCTGTGGTCAGACAGACCGGGAATCACTCTACTAGAGTGGGGCCTATTTACAAAATTTAAGAGAAAATTGTCGAGACATTTGTTGCCTCTAGTTGCCTGTGTTATGGTTTCATAATACCCAAAAGTTCTTGCCATATCTAGAAGAGATTTACAGTTTGCTGCATCGGTGCCGAAGTGCACGTTGAAATCCCCATTTATAATAACATCACGTTTGGTTCTGGCACATTTACCCATTAATATTTCCAGCCTATCTAAAAATACATTGAAATCCCCCTTGGGGGGCCTATATATTGTAATAACAATAAGGTTTTCTGCCTCAATGAGGCATGCTGATACTTCAATATCTTTTTCAACCGAAATATTTACCATGTCTTCTAGGTTAGAGGCATTAATTTCATTTTTGCACATAATTAAGGATCCTCCTTTTGTAGAGGTTGTCCTCTCATAAAAGGAGACTGTATGATAGCTATTGACTTGAAAAAATTGTTGTTGTCCATTTATTAGATGTGTTTCTGTAAAACACAGTATGTCCATTGGTTTTACTTGACTAAGGGTAAATATTTCGATTTCGTCGTTTTTATTCCGTACTGATTGGGCGTTTAAGTGAGTGACTTTCAGGTTTAAGTTAGGATTTTGCTTCAAATTTATATATATATCTATAGCTTACGTATTAATAATGGAAATTTAAAAAACATTTAAAGTTAGAATAAGGTTAGAAAAAGGTTAGAATTAAGTTAGGAGACTAACGTTAAATTTATTTATTTTATAACGTTTTTGTAAAAAGTAAGTTTTTTAGGTTAGACTTATATATTTTATAACGTTTTTGTCAAAAGTTAGTTTTTAAGGTTAGATTTATATATTTTAAAACGTTTTTGTATAACGTTTAAGACTAAACATAAAAATTTCACTAATCTAATGTCATGTTAAGTTAGATTTATGTACTTTTCTACCAGGGTATACAGTAACTTTCAAATGTTTTGCCTAATTTAAAGCCAATGCAGGTACTTAGAAAATGAGGTTTGCGACATTTGAAATAAAACCGTAGAATATTATATTGTTTATACATATAAACTTGAATATGGAATGTCCACGTAAACCATATTGCAAAAAAAATAAACAGCTGTCATTATGCACTATATAATTTAAAACAAAACGTCTCCAGAAGTCTTCTCCTGTCTTTTTACAATGCAAGCATAAAAAGCCACATTGAATATGGTCTAATTATCTGGGGGGGCTCGACACTTCTAGATCGTATTTTCATTATTCAAAAGAAAATTGTCAGAACGCTCTGTGGTGCAAAACACAGAAGTCACTGTAAACAATTATTTATAGATAACAAAATAATGACGGTTTATTCACTGTACTTATACAATTTGATACTTTTTGTTCACCAAAATAAGGAAAAATTTGTGGCAAATAGGGATCTAAACTCTATTAACACTAGGCAACCTCATGCTCTTAGCATACCTAGGCATAAAACGGCCGGATTTGAAAAGGGACCCAGGTATCTAGGAATCAAAACCTACAATAAGTTACCTCGTTCTTTTACTGATCTGGGCCCTCGGAAATTTAAAGAAAAAATTAAACGTTATTTTTCGAATAACCCGTTTTACACACTTGAAGAATTTTTGAACTGTAATGTAAATTCTATTAATGTTTAATGTTAGGTACTTATATGTACCAGTGTATAATTTAATAATTTTTAATTGACGTTTGCTGGACATTTTTTCATGTAAAAACGAAGGAGCAATAAACATATCTTTATCTTTATCTTTAATATAAGACTCATTCAAACAACTTGAAAAAAAATATATAAAAGGCAATAATTCGCAAAAACAACAAAAGTTAACTAAATTTTTATAATAGATATAGATTCAACAGGTCACAATCTATAAGAAAACCTATTTTTGTTAGGTCATGGATAAACCCCTACTCCTTGGTAAAAGTATTAAATTTAAGACGATGTTGCAAAAAAAGCCATATAAATATTTTTTGTGTGCAGAATGCTTAAAATATAAAACAAAACCATAATTAAAAAAAACATAAGAAGTGCCCCAACTTTTAGTTGAAAGCTTTTAAAACTATAGTTTTAAAAGTTTTCACCTAAAAGTTGTTGAACTTCTGATCTTTTTTCTATAGCAGTTTAAAATTGTAAAACTTTGCGTTAGGTATTTTAAGTACGAACCCTAGGTATGTTTATATTTACTGTTGTCCTAAGGGGTAAGTTTTATTGTGGTAGAATTGAAATGAGAACAGCTGAAAAAGCTGAAAAGGCTGAAATGGAGGTAAACCTATGGTTATAAAATGAGCGCAAACCAGTGTTTTATGCAAATCACAATAATTTATAGCAAAAGCAAATTGTGTGGCCCTTACACTATCTTTTCGTTTTAATTTAAACAAGACCAATTTTCAGCCAATAAAAATGCACGCCTTCTGTCTTTGTAAAAAAACGACTTTCTTCGTATTTATTGCCACCTGAATCATCTACTTCCAAAGTGCCACAAGTTGCTTGTTACAAGTGCCTAAAAAGCTTAATTACGTTGTAAAATAGATTTTATCCACCGCCGTGATTAATAGACTTATTAATCACGGGTCTATAAAAATAAACCGTTTAAAACCCGAAACAACCGTGGATAAAGTATAGTATTCTACTCGCGTATAATATCTATTAATCATTCGGGTGATTAGGCCAATCACCTATCGGCTCGTGTCCCAAAATTCACCCTCCCTGATTATTATCAATTACACAGGCCCACAAAATAAAAAAAGTGGTCTGTGCTGGGGTTGAAACCCACCAACTCTTATGTATTTTGGGATGCTGAACACGAATCTGTCATAAAAAAGGCACTTCATGGGCTCATTTCTTTGCTACACTGAAAAAACTGTCTAAAATGGTAAAAATCTCATATTATTTCAGTGTAACAAAAAAATGAGCCATTGAAATGCATTTTTTATTACAGATTTTTGTTCAACATCTCAAAATACATAAGAATAGGTGGGTCTAAACCCCAGCACAGACCACTTTTTTTTTTGTGGCCCCATACTGTTTTTTCAGTGTAGAAAAAAAATGAGCCTATGAAGTGCCTTTTTTATGACAGATTTGTGTGCATCTCAAAATACATAAGAATAGGTGGGTCTCAACCCCGGCACAGACGACTATTTTTTGTGGGCCCAGACAGTTTTTTTCATGAAGTGCCTTTTTTATGGCAGATTCGTGTTCAGCATCCCAAAATACATAAGAATCCGTGGGTCTTAACCACAGCACAGACCACTTTTTTTGTGGGTCCAGACAGTTTTTTCAGTGTAGAAACAAAATAAGCAGACGAAGTGCCTTTTTTAATGACAGATTCGTATTCAGCATCCCAAAATACATAAGAATAGTTTGGTCTCAACCCCAGCACAGCCCACTTTTTTTCTTTTGTGGGCCTGTGTTATTATACGCTCGTTGAATGTACCCCCCTACCCCCGCCCCCCTAGCTTCATCCCTGTGCCTCAAATCAAATTTGTAGCAGCAGGTTATAACAATAAAAAATAATAGGAATATCGATTCAAAATTGACCGTCTTCTGGGATTTTGAAATAAAAAATCTTGAGAATTCCTACTAGGCGACGCGCCGGCGTCAATTTAATGCGTATTTCTATGATAATCCTAATTTAAAATTTGATTATTCATTTGTTTTTATGTTATACATAATAATATATTTATATATAATTTTGCTTGGTCATACTTAGTTAAAGTTATCATTTATCTACTCAAAAAAAAATATATTTATTTATATCTCAATGATTTTAGGTAATTCTATGCGTATTAAATAATTTTTATGAATTTTACACAAAAAATGTTTGAATTGTTCATCTGGAAGAATTAATTTTTATCCTGTCCATATATTACGTAAAGCAAATTGTATCAAAATTCATACACTTCATATCCCGGTTCTCGCGTTATTAAAGGCTATATACAGAGCGGTCCAAAAGTCAACCCCCTCCTCTTAACTTTTGAACCAGTTGAGATTTTTTGGGTTTAAAATGGGGTTGAAAATGGGTATTAATGTCAAAATTCCTCTAAAAAAAAACAAATATTTTTTTTAAAATGCCTAATTTCATCATAAAATAATGTTAATTATACTTTTAACTAATTTTAGTTGACATAAATAAAAATTTATAAAAAAAACTTAAAAAATCGAATGTTTTAGCACAAAAAATTGAGAAATCAAAACCTTAAAAAACATTTTTAAAAAAATTAAAAATGTTAGTTTAAATAGAGAATTTTATAAGCTTTAAAATGATGTATCACACGACCCCCCTTTCCATTTAAAAAAATGTCCTCCCATGCCCCCCTGCCCACATTTTAAGAGCTGAAAATATCAAATATCTGTTAAAAGATAGTTTAAGTTGTCTTATTTAAGAGTTCTAAATTTGAAGTCGATATCTCAACTCGTTCAAAAGTTAAAAGGGGGGGTGACTTTTGGACCGCACTATATAGAGATTTTATGTTTTGGCTACCCTCCTATCAATTTGGGGGAAGCCAAAATATGAAGTATCTACAGCGTTTATTTATTAAGGTGAGAAAATGGGTATGAAGCGTATGAATTTTTGTACAATTTGCATTTCGTAATATATGGACAGCCCTATAGAGCTATTTTGTATGTTTTTTACAGAAAATAATATGACATCGGCAACAGTAGTATTATAAGAATATTAGCCCGGTTTGCACAACTTCCTTCCAGGAAGGTTCATGAAACCTAAAATTGATTATATTCCATAGTTTCAGGAACATTGTATATAGATCTCGTTACCTACATTCCTGCAAGCTACATATTTGAAAGGTTAAAATGTCCGCTGTGTCTTAAGTTCCAGAAAGATAACAATGTTAAGTCCCAGGAATGTTTCAGAAAACAGACCGGATATTGATGGAGCGTTTTAAGTAAAAAATTTTAAATATACTTAAATATTATCTTTTACATCAAATTTGTAAGATTTACCAAATTTTTAACTATTTGACATTTTCTTTAACTTAATTTAATTCTGACATTTCTACTTAAAATAATTGCTTGATCCCAAGCACCTTAGTTAAATATTTAATTGATATTGCAGTGCAATCTTAAATGAAGCTATCTTCCAGGAAGGTAACAAATGTAATGTTACAATTTGCCAACTCTTGAAAGGTTTCATGAGGGTAACTTGTGGAATGGTATAAAAGTGGAAGGTTGCAATGTTCTTGGAAGGTAACTGGAACCTTCGGTGCTGACGGGGGGTACGAGTATTGACCCTAATTATAAAGGACTTTAGACACTCACTGTTTAGTAAATAAAAATAATAATTATTTGTAAATACAATTATTATATTTGTTGATAACTAATTCATATACCAGGGAGAATCGAAAAGTAAATAGGTGATTTATTTATTTAATCATAATATAAAAATATGATATATTTTTTGTGTATCTTTAATTTAACCTTATGGCAGCAGGTATTTTTTTTATTAAAATAGAATTTCGTTTTTTTATATAAATATCGACCTTTGTACAAAGCCCCAAACGGAGCTTTTGCGGCAGCCTTAAGATTATAGTACTTTTTTACTATCAAATACAACTCGACCCTAAACGATTTTTCTAAGGCGAATGACGCCATATTGCAATTAGTAAAAAAAGTCCCATCAAATCTTACGAAAATCCCATCAATAAATTAGGAAATTGTAGGAAATGTCCCATCAACTTGGTAGGTTTTCCTGGTTTTTGATAAACTTTGGTAGCGTTATCGTCACTTTAAAATAGGAATTAGATACTATTCCTTTAAAATATTACAAAAATACCATTCTCGGTCCCATCAAATTCTACTCAAGCTAACAAACCCCATTTAATCTTGTTAAAATCCCATAGGATTTTGATAACATAATACATAACAACAGAGACTACAGAGACTGGGTTTATTTCTGATAACAATGCGATACCGTGATTGGCTTAAAGTGCCACCATGTATCTTGTTAGCCAATCACGGTACAGCATTCTTATGTACTACGTTGTTATGCGAGCTTGTGGATATGCCTTAAGTCAGTTAAAATTACGTCCAGACCTGGTATACAAAATTCTAAACCAAAACTGGTCCAGAATATCGGGTGGTGTTATCTACTATTATTTTTATAGATTAGGCTTATTTATAATATTTTAATCCAATAATAATATTATGCATATTACCAATAATAAATGAACTCAGTATACATTAACAATACATTAAACTATAGTTTGGTGAATTTATTTTATTTATTAGTTAATTATTATAACAATTATAATTGGTAAGTACCTAAAAATATTTTTTATTTTCACTAATTTCAGGGATGAAGTGAGGGATTTTTTAACGGACTTCCAAAAAGGAGGAGATTATCAATGGAGCTCTCTACAACTAGAATTATGAAACAAAAGACGTCTACCCTATCTCTATCTCGAGATCTCATTTGTGCACACTTTCCAGCCAACCAAATAAATACTGTATTTGTTTTTCATACAACAAATACAGTATTTATTTGGTTGGCCGGAAAGTGTAGCACTGAGCGGCACGAACGAACATAGCTAATGTGAATCTGTAGAATAAGATAATTCTACTAAAATTTAGATGGCGCCAGTAATTTCTTTAATAAGAATAATATATTTACACTTTTCGCCCGGCCAAGTTTGGTTGGGTGGAAGTGGGATTGTATGTATGTCTTCTATCCTTTTTGAGTAGAACTTTTGTCCCTGCCTAATCTAACGGGAGAAATCGCCATTAGACGTGTGACTTTGTTTTTTTTATGTTTGTTCCAACGAACTAATAACTCTTCTCTCTAGAATACGCATACCGTTAATATAAATTATCGCCAACATCTCAGTTTGTTTGTAAACAAAGTCCAAACCTACTATGTATATTCAGGCCTGAACAATAACAATAACCAGTAACTGTTATTGTTGTCTTTGTTAGAACAAAGCTGTGCGAGTAAGACAGAAGAATGTATAGGTTGTCTACGTTTTTATCAGTTTTTACGAATGAAATGCCTATTCTAGAGAGAAGAGTTATTAGTTCATTGGTTTGTTCCCGCATAACTTTGGAACGAATGAACGGAATTTGATGAAACTTCTTGCAACTTAAAGAGGGCATTCATGAAGTGGTCCCGTTTTAATTTGAGGCTCGGATAATGCCGGGTAAGCTGGATAATTAAGATAAATCTAATAATTTTAACGCAATTTCACTTAAAAATGGCTTAATTTGGTTCTACTACCAACCAAATTTTTAGAGAAATATCGGATAACTCGGATAACTTGATTAAGGGATCACTCAAATATTGCGGCACACTGAAAATCTTTTAAATACCGCTAAACTTGATTCTTTGGACCTGTAATATTAAAATATCAAGACAAAATGATAAATTTTGTGATTTTATCATAAGGCGTTATTTGATTAATTCGCCCCCCCCCCCAACCCCTCTCTAGTTGGGAAAATCAACTCTCCAGTTGGGAAATAGTTCCGAAAATTGGAGCGGTACAGTAACTGTTGGAAAGTTCGTAATTCATTTTTTGTCACAAGACCCTCCTTTTCATTTGAAAAAATGTTGCCCCCTGCCTCCATTCTGCCCCCTAAACATATCAAATATATCAAATATACAGCATTTTGTACATTATAACTGTTGTTTCAAACTTTTTTTAATATATCTAACAGTTATTGAAATATTATGGATTATCATGATCATATCATATTTTATTTTACAGAGAAAATATGGCATCTGCAACTTTAATACTATTAGAGATAATTATAGCTATATTACTGTCAATTTACCTCTACTTTAAATGGAGCTACACATACTGGAGTCGGATGAATATTAAGCATATAGTTCCAAGCTTTCCATTTGGTACCATGAAAGCTGGAAAGGAATCGTACGGAGATATGCTAAAAAGAGCTTATTTTGAACTAAAAGCCAAGGATGTAAGACATGGTGGTATTTATTTATTACATCGTCCAATATGGGTTCCATTAGACACAGACATTGTTAAACAAATTTTAAATAACAGTTTCGCCCATTTTGTGAACCATGGGTTCTATTTTAACCAAAAAGACGACCCTCTCAGTATGAGTATTTTAAATATTGAAGATGAGCACTGGAAAGATCTCAGGTCGAAACTATCACCAGTTTTTACGTCTGGAAAAATGAAAAACATGTTTAGTTTAAGTAAAGCATACGGGGATGAGTTAAATAAGTATTTCTTAGAAGCTGCTGAGTCCAAAATGAAGATTGACATTAAAGATGTTGTAACCAGATATACTACAGACTCTATAGGTAAATTTTGTTTAAATAAGTGTTTTAGGTAAGGCCAGGTTAAGACATTTTATTTTTTACTGCATTCAAAGCAACGAACTAATAACTCTTCTCTCTAGAATACGCATATCGTTAATATAAAGTATCGCCAACATCTCGGTTTGTTTGTAAACAAATAGTAGGTATATTCAGGCCTGAACAATAACAGTTACTAGTAACTGTTATTGTTGTCTTTGTTAGAACAAAGCTGTGCGAGTAAGACAGACAAATGTATATGTTGGCTACGTTTTTGTCAGTTTTTACAAATGAAATGCCTATTCTAGAGAGAAGAGTTATTAGTTCGTTAATTCAAAGGACCCCGCACATTTAGTGAGGAAAATGTCTTTCCGCGGCTTTCGCTGAAAATTTGGTATGTTCATCATCAGTAGTTTGTTTGGGTCTTTAAGAGACAGGCGCAGCCTATGGCTCATTTATCTAAAAAATAATTAATTTGAATGGATAGTTGGGGCAGTGAGTCTCTGCTCACTGATGCGAGTTGCATCTGTCATAATTTGGCGCTGGGGAGTGGGTGGGAGGGGGATGAGGAGGGATGGGATAGGGAGAGGAGGGATGTGAACTTGGTATGTTGTAGAACTTAGTTCCTGAACAAAACTTAGTTCCTGAACAAAACTGGTGGGGTTGCAACTTTAAGCTATGACCAGTTTTGGTGCAATAACCGTTTAAGTGCTTTCCTTGCATTTCATGAATTAATTGACTGTATCTCGGAAACAACTGGCATAGGAGAAAAAGAAAATACTCCAAGTTACGATTTATAGGGGTGTAGATTTCTTAGGTATGATAATCCTATGTACAAGGTGTCTAATAATGTGGAATTCCCAAAATAGTGCAAAAGTATCCCATTCGGGCATCACTGGGTAAAAATAAAAAAATTTTAAGAGCTTGAAAAATATAGTGCTTTTTAAAAAGATTGCATACTAACAATATCGGGAACTCCTGTCCCAAATATTGCCAGAGGACTGGCCATAAAAGGAGTTGCTATTTGCCATAGTAAATAACAAACTTACAAAAAAAAATAACAAACCAATATGTAAATATTGTGGCACAATAACAATTTCAACTATTTTGTAGGTGCAATTTAAGCACTTTGTAAACTCCACAGTCTTAAGACTGTCTTAGGTACATAAAAAATAAATTCATTCTTCATGTATTTTCGTATCGATTACAAACAGCGTACAATATTATATTGGCCTGGCGATTCTCTTCGCATAAAAAGCAGAACTAATATTCAGAACCCTTTGATTCCTTCGTTACTTTCTTTTCTTGTTGTTTTTTGTTTTTGTAATTTTTTTTGCCAAAATATTCACACAAGACTACTTAGAAAACAATGGCAAAAAATGCACGTTTGTTCCTACCTTGTTACGTTCTTGTCCTGCAATAATCGATGATACCCAGATTGTATTTACAGGAATATTTTTGATCTAACAGATATACTGACAGTGGCATCTATGACACAAGATGAACTAACGAGTTTATTTGTGGCAATATTAGGAGCATGGCAATAATTGTCTCGCCTACCTTATATTTAAATGTTATTTTTAATTTTTTCTTGGCTGATTTTTTGTTTGCAGGTTCTAGTGCATTTGGAGTTAGTTGTAACAGCATAAAAACTTCTGACTCGGAGTTTATAAAATATGGCAAAATGGTTTTCGAAGATAGTACTGTCAGATCAATTATAGCTACGATGGTACCAAGAAAAGTATTGACATTTTTAAAATTCAAAAGTATAAAACCAAAATTGACCAAATTTTTCATGAACCTAGTACAAGAAATAGTAGAGTATCGTGAAAAGAATAATATTTACGTAAAGGATTTGTTACATTTACTCATACAACTCAAAAACATAGGTAAGATCAATTGTTATAACAGGTAAAAAATATTTGCAATTCTAGTCGACTTTAAAAAGGCCTTTGATAGTGTCGAACACAATCTTCTATGGAAAGAGATCATTATTTGCAATTTTAGTCGACTTTAGAAAGGCCTTTGATAGTCTCAACCACAATCTTCTATGGAAAGAGATAATTATTTTTAACTTGCAGGTAAATTAACAGATGATGGTGCCCTTTTCAATAAATCAGAAGAACAAAGGGGTATAATAAGCCTGGATATCCTGGCTGCCCAATCTTTTATTTTTTTCGTTGGAGGATTTGAGACTTCCGCTTCCACGTTGCAGTTTGCTGTTTACGAAATGGCAAAAAATCAGGCAATTCAAAACAAATTACGTGCAGAAATACTTTCTATTTTAAATGAAGAAGAATTGACTTACGACAAATTGTCTGAGTTGAAATATACAGAAAAAGTAATTGAAGGTAAGATTGTAAACAGTTTTTAAATAGTTTAAAAACTCTTTGTACTATCTGAGTAAGTTATTCCACAAGGTCCCATTCTGAATCCAAAGATGTTAAATGGATTTTGAAACAAAAAGGAGTCATTTTCTTAGAAAACTGGCTAATAATTACACAGGCCCACGAAAAAAATTAAGTCTATTAACCAGACTATATTTATCTTACATATTTTTGCTGAAACCGAATATGACAGTGAAAAGGTTCAAAAAACTACAATAAACCACTTTAACATAAGAAGGGAACGTGATATTTTGGGAGTCCGCGAACTTTTTCATTGTGGAATTCGTTTTCAGATCCCAAAAATAAGTAATTCGACTTAATTTTTTTGTCGGCCAGTTTTATTGTTAATTTGTGTAATTTTTATATATTTCAGAGGCCCTAAGGATGTATCCACCATTCCCATTGCTAAGCCGGGTATGTAACAAAGACTTTAGAGTGCCTGGAACAAATGACGTTATAAAATCTGGTACATTAGTTAACATACCAACATGGGGTATGCAGATGGATGAAGAATATTTTCCAAATCCTTATATTTTTAATCCAGAAAACTTTAGCGAAGAAAACAAAGCTAAAAGACCTAAACAGGCCTGGTTACCTTTTGGAGAAGGACCAAGACATTGCATAGGTAAAAAAAATATATTATTAAAGAAAATATAGTTATAACTCTATAGTATTTAATTATATATTTAATTACTTAAATACTAATTATAATTATATATAATTATACAAACCCGTGTGCACGGGGTAAGGGGGGGTTGGGTGTTCAAACCCTTCCCAGGAACTACAATTTTTTTAATTTTTTAAAAAGTTCTGATATTAGAAAAATTTGAGTCTATCGAAATGTATATGACTGTAATCTTATAATTATATAATAAACATAACATAGTTTGACGCACGGATCTGTGGCTACGGGAAATATGTTTTGAATGTGTGTGCAAGTGGGAGCCCCTCTGTAAGCACGCACGCCTTATAACGCTCTTGACGGAAAGAAGAGAGTGCGAATGATTCCTCCCCCTTGCGTCGGAGACTTTCTTTCATGCGGAAGACTATATAAATCTCTATGTACTTCTATTTGTTGATAGTTTTCTTTGTATAGCTGCTTTCTTTTTTAGGGTTGCGTTTCGCCGTCTTGCAAATGAAGATCGCCCTTGTTTCAATTTTTAAGGATTTCAAAATAACTTTGAGCCAACAGTATCCTGATATTTTGAAAATGGATGCTTCATCACTCGTCACCGGCCCTGCTGAGACATTGTATGTCAAAGCAACTAAAATATAATTTAATTTAGTAAAAAATATAAATAATAAAAAATGTAATTTAAGTCAATAATAATATTTAAATTAAATTATTTTTTATTCTATCATTCCACCACTTATGTAACAAAAAGAATTTAATTTTGGAAATATCTTAATATTTAGTTAAATAGCTCCTTATAAATGAAGAGTCCAGTGGAAAAACGACGAGGTTCCATTTTTTCGAAATCAACATTTTAGCGGCGTCTGTTAGCAACAAACAAAACCTTACAAACTAAATTTCATTAAAAAACTATTTCACTAGTAGTTGCGAAACTTTATATTTCGTTTTTCTCAACTTTTAAAAAAATGGAACCTCATCGTTTTTCCACTGGACCCTTCAAATGTATGTGTATCTGCTAATGTTTTGCAATAGTTGAGGATAAAATTGATTTATCCAATACATACAGATAATAAGACAATTACCAGCTTTATTTTAAATAGATAAACTCAATAATAACCCCCGCGTGGCTTTTACTTTATGAGTGGATAATTATTTATTTTACCCACTCAACTGTCACTTGTCAAATTATTTTCTTGTAAATGTCATTAAAATTTTTAATAAAAATATGAATTCCTAAGCTATTTATTGGATAAAACCTTGTATGGCACTCATGGGTAAACCGATATTGCCCTCTCGAAAATTAACCTGCTTGGCTGACGCCTCGCATGGGCAATATCTTATTTGTTGTTAAATTTGTTTAAATCGCTAAAAAAACTTGAGAAAAACGGTCTGGTTAAGGTTATCAGACAATTTTATAATATTTCTTTTGACATGTGCAAGGTTAAACCCCCCCCCACTCTCCACCACTGGAGATAAAAAAAATATATAAATTATTTATAAAGCATATGTATGTAGTAGTTTTACATATATAAATTTTTGGCTGTATCTGTATAATTTATACAAAATTGTCAGTTAAATATACAGGAAAAGCATGAAAAAAGTGCCATATTTGGACTTTGTGGCCCCGTAAAAAAATAACTAGGGTAGATATTTAAAATCTGCAAGTAATGGAATGAATCATTTTAATTTAGCAACATTTCCATAATTTTTTTTTAATCTTGAGGATTTTTTTTTGCCTTAAATGCATACCTACAGAAAAACCCTCGGAAAACCCCATTGTGCGCTATATCTCAAGATTTTGAGGGTCAAGAATTGTTTTCTTTGTGATATTCGTTTTCAGCACCCAAAAATACATAGAAAGAATATGGTCCGGTTTATAAAAAACTAACTTTTTTTGTGGTCCTGTGTTCTCAGTGTGGGAAATCGAGAAAATTTTAAACGTTGTCCAGTTCCAGCTTATTTTCAAAGAAAACTAGGTATCAAAAACTCTCCCTCTTTCATAAACAGTTACGGTTATTACGTTTTTGCGGTGCCGCCATAACTCCATAACTTCATGCATAAAACATTAGAATCTATTTGCACCCTCTTCACTAGATGGACATAATAATATATAGTTTGGACGATATGTTTTTACTTTGAACGAAAATAGGGGGTTATCTTATTAACTGTATATAGTGTGTCCAAGAATAAACAGGGCCCGGGAGTCGATTTCATATTAAGAATTTCCCAACTTTAAACCTGCATAAAAAAGCTTTAACCCTGACGCAAAGCCCTCATCTCTGAAAAAAGCTTTACCACTAACAGAAAATTTTACGCTACCCTGACGGAAAAAAGTTGATAACTAAAAAAAAGAACCTCGCCTCTACGAACTTCCAACTGTACCGCACCCATTTTCCCAACTGGCACTTAGTTTTTACCAACTCTGAAACCAATCCCCTTCACTCCAGCCGGTTTTTCAAGGTACAGGTAGTCTTGTATCCAACGGTTTAAAAAATATATTTTCAACCTTTTTTTTTGTTGACATTTTGTTAACACCTGTCTCATGGTGCCCCGGTCTCTGGGCCACCATGAGACACGATACCGAAAACTGTTTTTGGGTATGTTTTTGTTGCCGAAAGAGATATTGGACTTTAGTACTTTATTTATTGCTAATTTAAGGTAACATAATTACCCAAAATTTATTTGACTGATATTTTTAATAACAACAGAAATAATTAGGGTTGATTTTTTAAGTCTCATGGTGGCCCACCTTCCCCTACTAAAATTTATTTTTGTTGTTAAATTTTTTTAGAGTCGTTAATTTTTTTTTTTTGTTAAAAGTTTTTTTTTCCTGAAAATTTGAAGTCCATCGGATTATTATTTCTTGAGTTATCATGCGGATAAAAAAAACGTAACATACGGAAAACGAACGGACAGATCGACGGACATTTAGAATTGTGTATAACGCAGTTTGGAAAAACAATTATTTAATTCTAACAGTATCTTAAGAATTCACGGAGAGAAATTCAATATATATGTCATTAATTTAGTGGAGATAAAGGCAATAAAACAGATTCGTTTAATGCTTTCCCCGTTTACATCAAGGAATGCATGAGCTTTCGTTAAAACAATGAAAAGTCTGCTGTGGTATCGAGGATGGAGCATAAAGGCGAATTTTATCAAATACCTGAGCAAAAAATAATGTAAAAAAAAAAATATTTTTTAATTTTTTTTAAAACCGTCATCTTGGGTGACTTGAAATCGTGGTGCGACTTGAAACAAGGAAGCGCTCTTTTAAAAATATACAGTGCGATTATAAAGTGCCGAACACTTTTAAATGCAAAACTGGCATTAGCGATGAGTAAAATGAAAGAAAGCTGTGTGCGTTTTACTGGACCCCGAGCTGTTGTACGTAGCAATCACATAGGCTTGTCGTGCACAACTCTAACAGAGGCGTAGCTTCAAACGAAGAGTATTTTCTTTTCAAACTGTTCGGCACTTTCTAATCGCACTGTATAAGCTGCACTTTAGCGGTGAGTAGCAGAAGCAAATAAAAGGTCAGTTATCATTTACATTACCTATATGGTTAGTGTATACACTAACCACATGTAATATTTATTTGATGAAAGCCTACATGTGATGTGATTTAAATAAATATAAAGATAAGGTAAGAAAAACACGCTTTTTTGTACCCGATTTACTTTATGCTTTATAGGGGAAACTGTGACTTTTATTTATTTTATTTTATTTATTTTTTTTATTAATATTAACTTAAATCATCGTTTCAAATCTCGTTTCAAAATTCATATCCTAAAAATATCGGTTTCCTCTCAATTTTTTTTTAATCTTTGTATTTATTTTTTCATTACCGATTTTCGGCACTTTTTAATTTCTCAACTGAGAACTGTCGTCCGAATTTTAAGTCTTTATCTCAAACCGTTCTTGAATTATAAAACTAAAACTTTTACATTTTACGATATCTCGGTTAATATTTAAATGAGATAAAAATTGCTGCATTTTTTATTTTTGTTTGTCAACCATTTCTGCCTTGTTTTTTTTTAACATTAATATATTTTAGACGGGGGGTAGAGGGCTGAAACCTTTACGAAAGTGTCCCAAAATTATGTGACGCTTACGATATTAGGCCATAGCCATAGGCCATATGCCATAGGCCACAAAACATAAAGTGATCTGGTTAGCGCTTGCTTGGATCATATGTGAACTGAAGGCTTAAAACATATTAATATTAACATATGTTATCACGGTTTTGCTTTACTTGTACAGTAGAACGTTATTTATTTTTGTTTCTGAATTTTTTTTATATTTGTCAACTATTATTTTGTATATTTTTTTGCTACAGCTAAACTTTGCATTAGGATTTGGGCCATATTTTCTAGAAATGTTTCCTGTGTGCGACGGTGGTCGGGGGTTTTCCAAATGAAACACAAGATAAGAGCGAATTTCAATCAAACGAGAGCGACTCATGACTTTATGCAACAGGCAGTGACGTACTATTTTTTTTACAAATTAAAAAATTATAACCAAAGCCAGGGCTGACGCGGAGGATTTTTCGGGGGGTATAACAAGAGTTTGTTTCCCAACAAAGGATTAAGAAATTTCCCCCCTGGAGATTTTTTGATGACTAGAAAAAAGGTTCTCGCCTCGAAATAAAGCCCTAGCAGAAATAAGGTCCTCGCGTAAAAAAAAAAAGCTTTACCCATAGCCAACATTTTTATGAGTAAAAATTTAAAACAAAATAAAAAAAAACATGTCCTTGCCTCTGAAAATTTTTCAAATTTACCACTCGAATTTCCCAACTAATAACTTTACACCTTTACAAACTTTTCAACTACCCAACTTTGTAGGGTATCTGTATGTTTTCTATATTCTATATAATACATAATATTCTATATAATACATATTATTATGTGTAATGTAACATTACTAATGTTACTAATGTTCAACGAACTAACAACTCTGCCCTCTAGAATACGCATACCGTTAATATAAAGTATCGCCAACATGGAGTAAATATTTTCAATTTCTATAAACCACCAGCTTCACTTTGGAATAATTTGCCAATAACATCACACCCATGTGTCTTAATTGGGGATTTTAATAGCCACCACACTAACTGGGGCTACCGAGAAATTGACGATAATGGCAATCTTTTAGCCGAATGGGCAGAATCTCAAAATCTACAGCTAGTATTTAACCCAAAAGACAAACCCACATTTCGATCCGCTAGATGGAATACCGAAACAAACCCAGACCTCTGTTTTGTTTCTGCTGACGCAAATGGAATACCTTTACCAGCAGCCAGATGTGTTTTGAAGTGTTTCCCCCACAGCCAACACCGCCCCGTCGTTGTGAGCTTGGGCGTACAAATCCCATTAATATATTCCTCACCACTGCCGAGATGGAATTTTTCCAAAGCTGACTGGAAGGGGTTCGCACAAGATCTGGACAATCACATCTGCTGGATTCCTGCTCTGGCAACTAACTATCAGAGGTTTAGGGACCTAGTAGTTGCCACTGCTAAAAAGCACATCCCCAGAGGTACCAGAAAAGAATATATACCTTGCTGGAATAAGGTTAGCGAACAGCTATATAAAGAATTTCTTGAAACAGGGGAACCAGAAGTGGCTGACAACATAATCCACGGACTCAACACAGCTAGAAGGGAAAAATGGATTAGCTTAGTTGAAAACATGAACTTTAAACATTCAAGCAGGAAGGCATGGAGTCTACTCAAGAAATTAGGAGGTAACACACATATCCCACAACCAAATACGGAGGTTAAACCTGAACAAATAGCTAACCGCATTGTGGACCTCTCTAGAGGCAAGCCAGATAAAGTACACTCAAGAAAAATTAAAAAGGAATTGTCCAGACTTAAGAAACGTTGCAGAGTGGATAACTCCTTATCTGGCTCATTTGAAGCCCATGAAATAAAAAATTCTCTAGACCAGTTAAAAAATGGTAAGACGCCAGGCTTCGACGGCATTCATTCGGAATTCCTAAAAAACTGTGGACCTAAAACCAGGATCTGGCTCAAAAACTTCTTTACAGACATTCTAAATACTGAAAGAACACCCCCTGATTTTAAAAGAGCAAAAATTATCGCCATCCTTAAGCCAGGAAAAGCTGCAGACGTTCCCGAAAGCTATAGACCTATAGCACTATTAAGTATTACCTACAAACTATTTGAACGGCTTATCTATAACAGAATAAGCGGCCGGATACTTAATATGTTACCTGTCGAACAAGCTGGATTCAGACCCAAAAGAAGCTGCGAAGACCAGGTCTTGTCTTTAACCACTCACATAGAGGCCGGATTTGAAAAATGCCTTAAAACAGGGGCAGTGCTAATTGATTTAACCGCCGCTTATGATACGGTATGGAAGGATGGCTTACACTATAAACTGCTCAAAGCTTTAAAATGTAAGAAAATGGCCAGTTTGATTAATAACATGCTTTCCAGCCGTGTATTTCAAGTAATTATGAACAACGGTATAAGTAAATCCAGAATACTTAATAACGGACTTCCCCAAGGATCCGTGTTAGCACCTTTGCTATTCAACCTTTATGTTGCCGATTTACCCAAAACCTCCGGTAGAATATTTGCCTATGCCGACGATATATGTATCACTTTCCAGCACAAGTCCTTAGAAGTAATAGAAGAGAAGCTCTCGACAGATTTAAATAAGCTAAGCACCTTTTTTCGCAAATGGCGCCTCACACCAAGCGTCACAAAAACGGAAACGTGCTGCTTTCACTTAAATAACAGACTAGCCAACACCACACTGAATGTTACTCTAAATGGCAACATACTTCCTCATAACCCGTTCCCCAAATACCTTGGGGTAACCCTAGACCGAACCCTCTCCTTTAATCGCCACTTAACAAACACTGCAGCAAAGCTTCGTACACGGAACCACATCCTTCAAAAGCTGGCAGGAACAACATGGGGAGCCACTGCACCGACTTTGCGATCTTCAGCCCTAAGCCTTGTGTATACCACTGCTGAGTACTGTTCATCTGCTTGGCTCAATAGTGCCCACATCCATAAAGTGGACACCACGCTAAATCATACAATGCGTATAATTTCTGGCACTCTAAAACCAACTCCTCTGCACTGGCTTCCTGTATTGAGTCACATTCAACCTCCACATATTCGCAGACAAAACAACCTGCTACGCGAGTACACGAAAATAAACCAAAATGATATGCTCCCAATACACGAAGACATAAACAACGTCGAGTTCAAAAGGCTGAAATCCAGGCGACCTCCCATTGTCACCGCAAAGCAGCTCACAGATGAAGGTTTCAATGGATCTAGGCAATGGACAAACCAATGGCTCTTGCACTCACCAGCTGAATGGCATACCTTCCTGGACCCTAATAATCTACCCCCAGGATTTAACCTACCGAGAAAAATATGGACTTCACTAAACCGAGTCCGAACAAATCAAGGAAGATGTAACTATAGCCTTCACAAATGGCGTTTAAGACCAGATCCGTCATGCAGCTGTGGTGCAGCCGAGCAAACCATTCGCCACATAACCACCGACTGCCCACTTAGATTATTTTCTGGGGACATTGTGGATTTTGCAGCAGCTACACCTGTTGCAATCCAATGGTTAACCAATCTGGACATCGCCTTATAATTCTCATCAAGCCTTGCTAATATACTTATTATATAATACTACACATAACTATTATAAACTCATTATTTTGTACGTGCCATAAGCTAAATAAAATCGCCAACATCTCGGTTTGTTTGTAAACAAATAGGTATATTCAGGCCTGAACAATAACAATTACCAGTAACTGTTATTGTTGTCCCTGTTAGAACAAAGCTGTGCGATTAAGACAGACAAATGTATATGTTGGCTACGTTTTTGTCAGTTTTTACAAATAACATGCCTATTCTAGAGAGAAGAATTATTAGTTTGTTGATAATGTTCAAAAATTTCTACACTTTTCCCCAAAATTGCCAAATTTCTAGTATATATTTACGGGCCATATAGTAGAACAAAATATAGTTACGCCTTTGAAAATTTTACCTGATTTTTTGAAAAATGCGTAGAATTCTTTAGTGCTATTTTCTATAGGATAGCTATTAATAATACCTATATTTATTATTAATAGCTCCCCAAATTTATTCTCCCCCACTGAACTTATGACTTTATGCAATAGGCGATAAAGGAAAACCTCGCAATTTACCAGACTTTATTGACTTACCTCTTATCCAAGTCATTTTCTTTTTCACTCTTATTAATGTAAAAAACTCACAGTGCTAAAAAAAACAGCTGCCAACAAAAGAATACTAGGTAGGTAATAATACAGAGAAAAATAAAAAAAGGATAGATTATTTTGTCAGTGTGTAATTGTGTGTGGTTGAAATCTTTATATTATTACTAATCAAAATTTTGGTATTATTTACCGATTGTTAATTTTTCTGAATACTGTAACATACTTTAAACTAGATCAGTAATACAACATAACAACAACTCAAAGTATACCATACTATAAGTGTGATTTAATAAACACATGTTGCGTGGGGATCAAAATGTACCAGCACGGTCTCTATGTTAGTATGACAACATTTTGTATACAATACACACATTGCAGTATATAATATCACAAGTATTAAATACCAATGGTGGCGATATAAATAAAAGATATGTATTAACAAATGACATTCAGTATTAAAAATACAACGAAATTTTGTGGAAGGGGAAGTAGTAAAAACCTTTTACTAAAAGGGATATTTAAAATCCATAATAAAACAAAAATATGGAGTTAAAATATTATATTCTAAAATATCCTACAACAAAATAATAATAAATCTATTAACAACAAATGGTCTGACTAGAATTTTTACAGTTCATGTACAAAAAATAATAAAAATAATAAAAAGCTATATAACTTTGTAAATGGTGGGCTGTATAGTTTAAAATCGATTAGTAAGAATATATATTTATTGCTACTTAGCGGGGTTTTGGATTCACTGAGTCACTCTGTTCATCTTTGTTCCTGGTAGCGAAAAGATAAAAGCAGTGTTCCAAGTAAAAGAGTAGCTATAAAGTGTCTCTTACCGCTCTTTCCCAGCAAAACTGCAGCCACACTGGCTGCAAAATAGCGCTAAAAGATACTTTATAGCTACTTGTGTTACTTGGGGTATATGCGTCTACTCCCTTAACTTTTTACCCTACGCAGAGGTTAGTCAGTGAATCACGAAACCCCGCTGTGTGTTTATTGCACAATTTTAAATATTTTCTGCAGACTATAGTTATAATTATTCGCTAGAGGCACTATTTTAAGGCACACTTATCACAAAATTCTTTTTGGCTAAACATTATTTGGCACATATGCTATGAATATAAATTTTTGATAAATTACAAATTATTATATCATAATATTTGTAATTTATTATAAATTTAAATATAAATATTGTTAATACCCTGTATTTGCATTATTGCGCTCGTACTACATTCTAAGTACCGTAAAATGGGGTAAGTTGGTACTCTGGGGGGCCAATGAGAACGGGGTAATTTAAAAAATCATAAATGTTAATGTGATGTAACTAATTGGTTCAACTAAATATAAATAAATGTTTCGTAATGATGTTATTTTTTTAAGGTTGAACCAAACCCAACAATTTTTTTCTAATCGCCTCCGTTTTTCCAACTTTTCCCTTTTCTACGGTAGTTAAGTTAATAAAAATATCTTCAAAAAATCTTTACTAGTTTTAATATTAAATATTTGAGTGGCATCCATCTGGTGTCACCTCATAAATATTTTTTTAGTGTATTTTCTTCTAATTTAAAACATAGAGGAAATGCGCCTAATTTCGGATGGTTTCCAAATTTCGGATAGTAGTGTATTTAAGATACTGTCTGCAAAGGTAAACAGAAACCTACTTTTATGCGAAGCCAAAAGTCAAACTAAATCCGTCCTGTAATATGATAACGGTAGAGCTTCTCCCCTTTAAATGGTAGCACAAATCGTTTATATTGCAAATGGCAGTTTTGTGCTCAGTTGCATTATTATGCTTGTTTATTTTATGAATAATCGTTATAAAAGTTCGTGATTCTGTCTTGGGTAAGTTATGATGTTAGTTAAGTTGATCCACTATTCATAATTAAGCAATTTGAAAACGTAAACATTCTACCATTTTTGTGCATTTGATTCTCAATTTCGGATATCCGCAAGGTAATTATTATTCAGGGTAACCAACCATTAATTATTATTTTTATAATGATACAACAAACTAAGATACACAATTTTGAAAAAACGAAAATTACCTAAGATACTAAGATATTCGAAATTGGGAATCTAAAATTATAGTTCCTATAGTATTTCGTAGAAAATCGCTTAATGATTAAATTACGTCTTAAATGTGAAGGAATAACAAGAAACATAAGCAATGGGATCCAGATCTACTCTTGAAAAAAAATTTTCGGATATGTCCGAAATTAGGAGCCCTTTTTCAAATGCACAAAAATGCGCTGATTTTTTTTAACCGTGTTTTTTGGAAAAAATAAACTGTAATAAAATTGCTTTTATAATAAATCATGGTTCGCTATAATAAGTTGTATCTGGTTATACAAAAAAAATATCAAAAAGTAATACCGAGTATTAAATATTGAATACATTGTAAATGGTATCCGAAATTAGGCGACTTTCCTCTATATAATAAATAGCATACTATTGTCAAAGTGTATAGTATTCCAAAAAGCCAAATAACCTTACTTTTTGATTGTTGATCTAAGTTGTTTTTTTTTTTGGCTGGTTTGGATTTTTTTACTGAGGCGCAAAGGCCCCCCTTTTACTTTCTAACAAAAAAAAACTTTTAACGAAAAAAAACATTAAAAATTAATGCTCGGTGGACTGTACACTTCCAACCATTATAGTACCAGGTACAGTGTAAGTACCTACTATAATAGTATAAACTTCGAAATTAAACTTAAAATTAGAGTATTTTGAAACAAAAATGCACTTTTTGTCTCTTTCTGGAGCTAAGATAACGGCAGTTAGCGGGTTTTCGTTAACATTTTCCTGAAAAACGTCAACATTAGAATTCGCTAAGTACTTAACGTCACTCCAAATCGAAGGCATTTCCTCATCTTGTGCTAAAAGCATTTCTAAAAACTCCGAATAATAGAATTATCATATAAAATTACTGCTTCTATAATTTGTTAGCTAAAATTTCAAAATTATCCGGCAATAGCTTGCCCTCAAGTATTAATTAGTGCAATAACTTTGCTTTACAAGCGCCATCTGCAAATTTTGATAGCCTCCGCAACCGCTAGCAATAGACAGCATTTGTTTCAATTGCTCCATGCCCTTTAAGCAAACCACAACACAGCAATTCTCCATTTTATCAGCGCAAATGGCGTTCGAGTTTTTGATAATATTGAAAATATTACCCTCGCAACCACTATTTGGCATTTTTTGGCTTTGATTTAAGTTACCGTTACTTCCGCAATATTTTTGGTTTATATTTGTATTGTTTGTATTTCCGCAACATTTTATAGGTTGATTTAAATTGGTGTTATCAGTACCGCAACAATTTTGCGCTTGAGTGGAAGTTAAAGTAGTATTATTATTATTCCCGCAACATTTTTTGGCATTGTCGACAGAAGCTAAAGGTTTTTCAGGTGGTTTAGGGGGCAGTAAAGTATCTGAGGTGCAATTATTGCAATTATTAACAGAATCGCATTTACAATCAACGCATCCGCAAATATTAGACTCTTTGGTTAAATCTTTAAGAACGTCAACATTAGTATTCGAAAAAATATTCCTATTAACGTTCTCAAATTTATTTTCGTCGATTTTATTACTCTGAACCGGAGGCAAGTTAATATAAAATTGTATGGCAGTAGGAACGGCAGTTAGCGGGTTTTGTTAACATTTTCCTGAAAAACGTCAACATTAGAATTCGCTAACTTCATAACATTAATCGAAATCGATGGCATTTCATCTTGGGCTAAAGGCGTTTCCAAAATCTACGAATCTTAGAATTATCATATAAACTACTGCTTCCATATATTTTTTTAGCTAAAATCTCAAAATTATCCTGCAATAGCTTGCTCAAAATTCGTCAAGTATTAATTAGTGCAATAACTTTGCTTTACAAGCGCCATCTGCAAATTTTGATAGCCTCCGCAACCGCTAGCAATAGACAGCATTTGTTTCAATTGCTCCATGCCCTTTAAGCAAACCACAACACAGCAATTCTCCATTTTATCAGCGCAAATGGCGTTCGAGTTTTTGATAATATTGAAAATATTACCCTCGCAACCACTATTTGGCATTTTTTGGTTTTGATTTAAGTTACCGTTACTTCCGCAATATTTTTGGTTTATATTTGTATTGCTTGTATTTCCGCAACATTTTATAGGTTGATTTAAATTGGTGTTATCAGTACCGCAACAATTTTGCGCCTGAGTGGAAGTTAAAGTTGTATTATTATTATTCCCGCAACATTTTTTGGCATTGTCGACAGAAACTAAAGGTTTTTCAGGTGGTTTAGGGGGCAGTAAAGTATCTGAGGTACAATTATTGCAATTATTAACAGAATCGCATTTACAATCAACGCATCCGCAAATATTAGACTCTTTGGTTAAATCTTTAAGAACGTCAACATTAGTATTCGAAAAAATATTCCTATTAACGTTCTCAAAGTTATTTTCGTCGACTTTATTACTCTGAACTGGAGGCAAGTTAATATAAGATTGTATGGCAGTAGGAACGGCAGTTAGCGGGTTTTCGTTAACATTTTCCTGAAAAACGTCAACATTTGAATTCGCTAAATTCATAACGTCAATCCAAATCGACGGCATTTCCTCATCTTGCGCTAAAGACATTTCTAAAGCCTCAGAAGTATAAATTTGTTTTTGAAGATCGATCAAATCGCTACTAGACAAGCCATCTTTAGAAATGTCTTTATTTTTCCGGTCCGAAGTTTTAATACTTTTTGGATCATTAACCACTTCCGTTGAAAATATATCACTCAAATTTCCCGCTATATCATACAGATTAATACCAGAATTTTCGATTTCAGTGATAATAGAACTTTCTTCTAATTCCATTTCAGTGTTATTCAGAGTTTCCTCGGGTTTGCCGTTTTCTATATTTTCACTACCGATATTATACGAAAGTTGAGTTGGTATAGGCTCAGCAGTATTAACAGTTGCATAATTCTTGAGTCCATTTGCTATTTCAAATTGTGAGGTTAAATCTGATTCGACTACAGTTGCGAATTTCGCCGTTTTTTCCTTTTCTGATAAATTAGAGCTTTCAGAAATAAAATTATTGTTGATAATATTGTCACTTAAGTACGAGAAATCAGTGTATAAGTTGAAATTGAGGTCGGTTAGGTTGTTTTGTTCTTGGCCAGTTTCCAACACACTTTGAAGATTTTCCAACACATCTGCTGTGACATCTAAAAAATAATATATTAATGAATTATGATTACACAGGCCAACAACTTTTCAACATTTGAAAGTATGCGCTTTCGGAATTATTATTCCATCTTCAGGGCTGGCATTGTCAATGCCTTACAGGATGCAGCAATGGAAAGTATAGTTGTTTTATTATACATTGGGAGCAATAAGGACAATTACAAACACTTTAAAACTTAAAACCCAAAATAAAATTGCGGGACATCATGACAGTTAAAATGACTTTGCTCTTCTTCTGCAGAATGCTCCCAATGTATAATATGCTGCATCCTGTAAGGCATTGACAATGCCAGCCCTGAAGATGGAATAAAAATTCCGAAAGCGCTTGGCAGATATTTATACGTTTTTTCAATAAAACTATACCTAAATACAAAAAATATTGTTTATACCATATAATACTATTCTAGCGCTTACGCGCTATGGATAGTATAATAATCTTACCTTTATTATTCTGCACAGTGTTGCCATTATTCTTATTCATACCACTCCATCCATTAATTTCTTTTTCATACTCAAAATTAACGAAATTTTCGATACTAACATTTAATGTTTCGTTCAAATTTTGGCCATCATCCATCATAACTTTGGTATTTTCAAATTTGGAATTTTCAAATTTGGCATCTTCATTGGCAGTAGCTGGGGCAGTATTTTGGTGTTTTTGGTGGGTTTTTATGTGTGATTTTAGACTGTGCGGTGTGGAAAACACTCTGGCGCACTCCGGGGTTTCTTTGCAAGCAAAGGGCTTTTCACCACTGTGTGTTCTTTTGTGAGTCTTCAGATGGTGACTGGCGGTGAAGGCTTTTCCGCAAGTGGGTTCCACACATCTAAAAATTGCAAAAATTATATCCTCCTGAGACCCGAGACCTTAGTTATTGGAATTTTTGTATAAAAATTGGAAAACATTGATGGCTAATGGGGGTAATTTTCGCCTGTGGCACTACAGTTTCTTCTATTTTTGTAAAATTTTAAATTTAAATAATTATAACTTTAAAGACTGGTTTAAAATGGACTTTTTATATAAACCATATAGGACAGTATTATTTTGATATCAGCATTATTTTTTACTTACTTATAAGGTTTTTCTCTGGTATGAGTCCGATTATGTTTCTTTAAATCACTAAGGGTCGTGAAAACCTTCGAGCACGCTGTACAGTTAAAAGTCTGTCCGTTGTGCAGTCGTTCGTGGGCTCTGAGCCTATACAGGGTGTTAAAAGCCTTGTTGCAACTGCCATGGTTGCATTCGAAAGGTTTTACTTTTGTATGGACCCTGACATGGATTTTTAAACTGTAAGATGTCAAAAAAGCCTTGCTACAGTCTTCTATGGTGCATTTGAACTTATATTCACCTAAAAACCATATTTTTTGTTTTTTAACATTGATTTAAAAAAAAAAATATACAAGGTGCCCGATTTTCGATCTCAAGCATGAGTATCTCGGTTATTGTAAGAGATACAAGATCGGTTAAACTAGAAAAAAGTTGCGCATTTTTATGCTGATCAATAATTGAAAGAAAATTTTACCTGACATTTTATGTTTATTAATTATCGCAAAAAAGTTAAAAATCCCGAGTTTGGTTTTTATTTTTTTCAGCGAAAACCGACAAAGCTAGACGTTTTTAATTGAAACTAGAAGAAACGTTGCAAGCACCCTGTCAAAACATCGGCACTATTGTACACTAGAGCCATCTAGTTTGCAAATTTCAAACTAGGTGTTTTGTTTGATTTTAAATTCTGTATCTTTAAAACATTATATTCTAGCAAAAAACTGTATATAACATTTTTTATAGGGCTTAAAAAGAGCTTTTATTCAAAATATAATTTTTTGAAATCGGGTATATATATGTGAGATATGCTTCAAAAACCTTTTGCTGCTTTAAACGCCAATATCTCAAAAACTATGCGTTTTAGGAAAACGTTGTTTATAAAATTTTTTGACCAATTTAAAATTATCTTTTATATAAGTGCTAAATTAACCAAATACAATAATAATTGCCTTAATTATAAACAAAAAACGCTAAAAATAGGAGTTTTACCCTATTTTTACCCCCTTACCCCCAATCGTTTACTCCCAAAATCTAATCAGCTCTTCGGAATACGATAAGAAACAATATGCAAAAAACCGCAAGTCGATATCATGTAGAAATGGAGTTAGAGAGTTTACACCCAGACAGACAGACAGACGCAAAAATTTTTTTTACTGATTTCGACTCAGAATGATATAAAACGTCGAGAAATGTGAAAAAAACGTGGTCAAAGATTTTGACTTTTCGGCGAAGATTTCAATACATCGGCACTCTTAGTGGCACTAAGTGCCGATGTAATTTTGCTAGGAACTTTTTTGCAAGGAATCTAAAACTGTTATCATATTTTCCATTGCATTTTAGATGCAAGAGTTGCAACACTTAACTTTGTTCTTTCTTATGGGCGCTATTTAGGAATTTTACATTTCTGAATACACTTTTTTTTCTCATTACGATAATGTACACGAGATTATCGAGGTTTGAAACCGTAAATATTGTTAATGTGGCCTACGCGCATGCGTGAGCTTGGCATTTAGATCTACAATTAGCCGCTCCTCACATTTTAATAATCTAAATGCCGAGCTCACGCATGCGCGTAGGTGGCAATGTCATATTAACAATATTTACGATTTCAAACCCCCGTTAATTTAATTGGTTCGTTGTTTCCAAAGCACGCTGCACAAAAATCATTAATTTCGCTCAAAATGTAAGTCTTGATCATCTCGTGTGATACATTATCGTAATCAGAAAAAAAAAGTGTATTCAAAAATGTAAAAATTCAAAATAGCGCCCATGAGAAAAAACTAAGTTAAGTGTTGTAACTCTTGCATATAAAATGACATGGAAAGTATGATAACATATTTAGATTCCCTGCAAAAAAGTACCTTAGCAATGATTCAACTAAAAACGTCAAGCTTTGTCGGTTTTCTCTCAAAAAAATAAAAACAAAACTCGGGATTTTTAATTTTTTTGCGATGATTAAAAAACTAAAAATGTTAGGTCAAATTTTCTTTCAGATTATTGATCAGCATAAAAATGCGCAACTTTTTTTTAATTTAACCGATCTTGTATCTCTTATAATAAACGAGATACCCATGCTTGAGGTCGAAAAACGGGCACCCTGTATATAATTTTTTTATGTACTTTTTTTATATTTTTTAATAAACTGGAAAGTTTAAAATCAATGCAATTTAATACTTACAATAACATAGTTCCTGGCAGCAATGTTAATAATAATAATAAAAAACATTAATGTGTACAGTGCGGTCCAAAAGTCACCCCTCCACCTCTTAACTTTTGAACGAGTTGAGATATCGATTTCAAATTTAGAACTCTTAAATAAGACAACTTAAACTATCTTTAAGCATATATTTTATACTTTTATCTCATAAAATGTGAGCAGGGGGGCATGGCGGGAATTTTTTTTAATGGAAAGGGGGGTCGTGTGATACATCATTTTAAAGCGTTTAAAATTCTGTATATAACCATACATTTTTAACATTTTTAAACATGTTTTTTAAGGTTTTGATTTTTCAGTTTTTTGTGCTCAAAAAATAAATTTTTAAGTTTTTTTTTGTTAATTTTTATTTATGTCAACTAAAATTAGTTTAAAAGTATAATTTACTTTATTTCATTATGAAATTAGGTATTTTTAAAAAAATGTTTGGATTTTTTAGAGAAATTTTGATAAAAATACCCATTATCAACCCTATTTTAAACCCAAAAAAAATGTTTAAAAAAAATAAAAAAATTACAGTTAAATGGAGAATTTTATAAGATTTAAAATGATGCATCACACGACCCACCTTTCCATTTAAAAAAATATCGCCCCATGCCCCCTGCCCACATTTTAAGAGCTAAAAGTATCAAATATATGCTAAAAGATAGTTTAAGTTGTCTTATTTAAGAGATATAAATTTGAAGTCGATATCTAGACTCGTTCAAAAGTTAAGAGGGGGGGTGACTTTTGGACCGCTCTGTATTTTATTTTTGTCTTTAATTACCAGAAATATTTTTAGACATTTGTTCTTATTTTACCATCCTGGATCATTACACAAAAAAAATGGAAAAGCTTGGTTAAAGAAAAGAAAAAAAAATAGTTTTTAATACTTTTTTACAAAAAAAAATATGGCCGGAATAACTCGAGAACGCTTTAAAATAAAAGCTTTAAATTTGGACCATATTATTTAGTAAAAAACTTTATTTTGTGTGCTCTCTGGCAATTAAGAGATAAACTTTGCATATATTTATTACAAAAAAATCAGAAAAATAAAATGAAGCTGAAGTTTGCAACGTTTTTTTGTAACGAAAATTCAAATAGTATATTTAAGTACTAGTTTCATAACATACGTTTTTAGCGCACGAGTACAAGTTTAGAAAACAATCCGCTTGCGGCGAGTTTTCTAAAGTACTAGTGCGCTAAAAACGTGGGAATTTTCGATGCAAAAAAACGTTTCAAACTTCAGCTTCATAAAATAAGCTATGTATCTCAGTTTTAATTAGGCATTTCTAATAAAATTTATAAATAATGTATATAAAACTTAGTATGTGTTTGGCTTAAAAAATAGTGCCACCTATTAAATTAAAAAATTGACTTATGCCACCCAGTTAACTTTGATAGGCCTCCCAAAACTTAGTTTTTTAAGCACATTTAGGTTTTTATACACATTTAGCTTTTTTTATAAACAGATTTCCAAGAAGACTATGAATAACACTACCAGAGTGATTCATAGTATTACAATTATGAATAATTAAAAAATGGTGAATGCGCCAAAATCAAGTACTAGTGCTGCCCACATGAAAATTTCTTAAAATAAACTTAAATATCTAAAACCAGGTTTGAGTACTTAACTCTGGCTTGATTTTTATCATTTTTAAATGCCACAGACAAGGATGTGTGTCTTAAATTAAGATACCTATTAAGTTATAACTATATCTAGCTATTTTAGGCTGTGACAGCACAATAACAATGTTATTTTATGGCTAACAAAAGCTTATTTTACCTTTATGTGTCTTCACATGGGTCCTCAAGTTACCAATAGTACTATAGGTCCTGCCACAACCATCATATTCACAGTGAAATCGGTTTATCATATTATCGTTATAATCCAAATTTGAATTATGGTAATTTTCTGATTTAAATTTCCTTGAAATAACGTATTTTTCCATTGGTTTACTATTGTAAATCGTTGAACTAAAAAAGAATGCATAATACTGCATAAAATTTTACATATTTAGGTATTACTATATATGGGCATTTGAAATTTAACTCTAATATTGGAAAATGACTGTTGGTTACTATACACACCTTGTTGTTTCGTTTTTTATTGCTAATTCCTTACTATCATTTGATAATGATTGTGTCACTTTATCATTTTCCATTTTATTGAAATCAGGCAGAGATAATTTTTTATAACCATTGTTGAACTTCAAATCTACGTTGATATTATCTTGAACTGAATCTGTTAAATCCTTGGTGTTTATGGTTTGCAGTTTTCTTGACCAGGTTCCCATTTTATTTTTATATTTTTGTATTTTTTTCCATTGACGCACAATAACAAAAACAAATAAATAAATTTAACATTTTACGACATTTTTGTCAAACTTCAGATGGCGCGTCATTCTAGAAATGTCAAAATCACATGTATGAACGGTAGGCAACCCATTAAATACCTGCGTATAATAAGTTGCGATTCAAATGGCTTGGTTAAGAAATTACAAAGAAACGCCTTTAAAAAAGCCATACAAAATTATCAAAAAACTTAAAATTAAGTCATAAATATGCATCATTTCTAAAATCAATTTTTCGTGGCTTATTTCGTTACAGATGATAATCAATGGTTTTTATATTTCGCGCCACGGAAATAGGACGCCATCTGCAATAACAAGATGCCAACTTTAAAACATAAACTTCCCTTCTTTTCCGCTTAAATTGCCAAGATGGTAAGTTGTGTAGTGAAAGAAAATTTATTTCAATCATCATCCTCTAAACTAATAAAGAAAATCGGTTTTATTCAGTGAAGATGGAATAATCAATAAGTGTTTTATATCTTTGACCAGGTATTTTTGTCTGATATTTAACGATTAGGTGCAAAAAACAACTTAGTGCCCAGACAAAAATACCATCAAAACATTAGTAAAACACCAACGTTTTAGGATTATTTAAAGTGAATTAATATTAAATAGTACTGTGATATATTTAATAAGTGCAAATGGTGATTGAAATGAATATATTTTTGATAAATTCATGCGTGAATTGACATAACCTCTAAAATCTTGTTTATTGTAGGCTCGAGGTCCAAAGAAACATTTGAAGCGTTTAAATGCCCCCAAGGCATGGATGTTGGACAAATTGGGGGGTGTGTTCGCCCCTCGTCCATCCACCGGACCTCACAAACTCCGTGAATCCTTACCATTGGTAATTTTTCTACGTAACAGACTAAAGTATGCCTTGACAAACTGTGAAGTGACCAAGATTGTTAAACAAAGATTAATCAAGGTTGATGGTAAAGTAAGGACCGACCCCAACTACCCAGCTGGTTTTATGGGTAAGTAATTTTTTGTTTTTAAGGATTTTTGGTTTGGGCCCTATCGAAGCCGTGTTTTTACTCTTAATAATGAAACATGGTCAATTTGAGGCCAATATTAATCTCATTTATAGGTCACTGATTAGTTTTTTCAATAATTATTTTAGTATCACCCAAAATGAGTACATTATTATTATAATATACCTTATACAATAAAATTCTTAATATAGTTATTTTTATGAATATATAACATTTTCTTTTTTTGCAG
This sequence comes from Brachypterus glaber, assembly GCA_958510825.1. NCBI lineage: Eukaryota > Metazoa > Arthropoda > Insecta > Coleoptera > Kateretidae > Brachypterus > Brachypterus glaber. Next base: position 27,164,820 of record OY294052.1, on the reverse strand, counting down.
ATGTAATCACCATTGAAAAGACTGGTGAATTCTTCCGTTTGATCTATGACATTAAAGGTAGATTTGCCATCCATCGTATCACAGCTGAAGAAGCCAAAGTAAGTACAATAATTTAGTTTGTTCTCTTCATATTTTTCCCTGCACCCTTTGTCATGCTTTCTTATAAATTATGATAATTTTTTGCCTGGCTGGCCCCCTTCTCCCTCATAGATTAAAGTTTAAGCCTTAAACAGCCCCTTAATATTTATTTTTCAATTAAACTCCTCAAAACAAGTTCTTATTCCTTTTTTTCTGTTTTTGTATTTTCATGGCACTTCGAAGCTATATTAGAATGTTAATATCTAGTTATAGTCAAAATGATGCCAATATTAAAGTTTCTGTAATGGTCACTGGTTAATTTTTTAAATAGTTTTCACAGTATTTACCCATGCAGCATACATTTTCTCCAAAAATATATTATTGTATTAAATTAGGCTTATACAATCCCCATTAGGGCTCATACACCCTAATAGGATTTATACAAACTTTAATAGGGCCTTTAAAAACCTAGACCTAGTTAATTTATTTATTTGTAGTCATTCTGGGACCTCTCATTTTATTAAAGAGCATTTTTTAATGTGGAAATGCTGTTCCATAATGCTATTAGACTTTCCAACTGCTACTTTTGTAAAAGTGGTTCAAATGTACAGTTTTTTTATAGTTTTTTACTTTTCCTAAAAGAAGTCTTGCATTAGTAAAAAAAAAATATGAAAAATGTATATTGTTTTTTACGATTCTTAATGTTTCATGTCTAAAAAACAAAAATGATTCGTTTTTCGAAGAAAAAAAAATGTTTTTTTTTACAGGGGACGAATTATTTTAAAAAAAAATGAAAAATTTTCAATGCTATTTTAACGTTTTTTGTTTTTATTATTTTTAATTTTTTTTCAATGTTTTTTTTTTTTGTTTTTGATTTTAATAAACCTAAGCATACAGGGGAAAGTATTATTTTGTTGGTAGCAGTAAATTTCTTTTCATGGAGATGCCATCTTGTTTTTGGTTTTAATTGGGAAGTCTGGCAACAGTTCCACATAAAGGAATACTCTACTAGGGAAAGTCTGTATACAAACTTAAAAAAAAAAATTAAATTCTCGAAAGACCCAACAAAAAATTTTTAATTTAATGTCAGAATTTTTCGAAATTTTTTACAAAAATCTGGAAATTCCCAAGAAAAAATATTGAAAATCTCATCAAAATTCTCAGAAATCTCTGTAATCTCAGAAGTCAGAGTACAAATTTTTGAGAGTAATTTACCCCTTGTTTTTCACATATTGACTTAGCCCCTTTATTCCTTTTTCCAGTACAAACTGTGCAAGGTCAGGAAAGTACAGACCGGACCAAAAGGAATCCCATTTTTGACCACGAACGACGGCCGCACCATCCGTTACCCCGACCCCAACGTCAAAGTGAACGACACCATCCAACTGGAGATCGCCACCACGAAAATTTTGGACTTTATCAAATTCGAGTCAGGTAATTTGTGCATGATCACCGGAGGAAGAAATTTGGGTCGTGTCGGTACGATTTTGAACAGAGAACGTCATCCAGGGTCCTTTGACATTGTCCACATCAAGGATGCTAATGGTCATACTTTTGCAACTAGGTATGTATCTTTTATTTTTACATCGATACTTTGTACCATCATTTTCATAGAAAACGCTCACATCACAGAACCTTGAGGTACCCCAACATTTTAAATTTTTAGTTGTGGTATATGTACTTTACTAAGATTGACACTGACATTTTCCGTAATAATTAAGTAAGGTTAAAGTACAGTCTATATTATATAGTGCAAGTCCTATAACTGTCTTTAAGCATATATGCTTATAAGCAAAAAGGTTAACAAATTTTATTATAAATGATATTTATACAGTATGTCTCCAGATAGAGTTACAAAGAGAAATTTATTTTTTATTTTTCATTTGATCTCAAAAAAAGTCACTCTTTATAACTTGCCCTGCTTGATTTTAAACTCCCAAAACACTAAGCGCTTTTTGTACAACTCTTACGGTTCATGGGATAAATTTTTCTTCAAAATAGTGTCTTCAAAAATATAAAGAAAAAAAAATATCATCAAGAGTGACTTATTTTAAGATATCAAAAATAGAAAAATCTTCTTTGTAATTCTAACAGTTGGTTTGTGTAATTTGGTGTAATTTTTGCGTGCCAAGCCTCAATGATGGCCTGTCGTAATTCTTCAGCATTATCAGCCAGGAAAGTTAGTTTCTTCCCTCGCTCTGACTCCGGTATGGAAAGGGTTTTCCCGCAGATAATTCATTAATTGCATATCTTCTTCTGCACTACTCATTCTACTTCGAACAGAACCCCGCTTTCTGCTAATCTGTCCAGTTTCCTCAACTTTTTTCTTTGCTCGCATTATAGTGCTGTTTGCAACATTTAATTCAGTGGCTATTTCACGTACACTTATCCCGTCATTTATTCTTGCTGTTATAATACATTTTTGATAATTTGTAAGCTGCGGCATAACTAATGTGAATTATTTTGACAAGTAATGTCATAATAATATTTGACAAATAAATGTCAAAGAGACCTTGATAAAGTTCAATATAATCTGTAACATTTTTAGGTGTAAGCGTTTATTATGAAAACGATGGTACACTAAAAGCGCCGATGTATTAAAATCAACGTCAAATCAAAAATTTTGACAATGATTTTTTCACATTTCTCGAAATCGGTAAAAAAAATTCCGTCTGTCTGTGTGTCTGTAAACTGTACCATTTCTAGAAAATATATCGACAATTGTTTTTTTTTTTCAAGAGCTGATTAGTTTTTGGGGTAAAACTTCTATTTTTAGCGTTTTTTTGTTGTAATTAGTTTTTTAAACTGTTAAAAAAAAATTATAAACAAATATTACCTAAAATACATTGTTTACGAGATATTGGCGTTTAAAGAAGTATCATGTTTTTTGCCTATTTGCTTAACATAACAATTGTAAAAAACATTAGTGGACAGCATCTCCTATTTCCAGCATTGTTGTATCTCTCCGCGAATGTGCTAAATAAACAAAGAAAGAAATTTGAATAGAAAATTAAAATTTATGTTAAAACTAGGCCCTATCGAAGCTGATTTAGTCTTATTAATGTCTAAATTTAGTCAAAATGCGGCCAATATTAAAACTTCTGTAATGGTCACTGGTTAATTTTTAAATAATTTCCACAGTATTTACCCATGCAGCATACACTATTTTAACTTATAAACTTGTTAACAAAACTTATTTTTGAGCTACTTTTGTATTGAGATTTTTTTTTATTTTTAAGTTAACTTTTTTTAACGTTTCTCGGCGTTTTATATCCAAAAAATATGATTTCCGTCAAAAAAAATATGTCTGTCCGGGATTTTTTATTTTAAGTTATCTTTACGTTTGTCGATGGTTTATATCCAAAAAAATATGATTTCCGTCAAAAAAATATGTCTGTCCGGGATTTTGTGACGACTATTATAGTTATAACTCAAGAACGCTTCGAGCTAGACTTCAAATTTGGACCATAGGTTGATTGTCATGATTAAGTTCTAGGTTGGGATTGTTTTTTGTAAAAATCGGGGTGGGGTAAAAAAATTGATGATTCAAGTTTTTTTTTATTTTGTTTTTGATGTACTTTTTTAATTGATGTTTTTGTTTTCCAGGTTACACAACGTATTTGTTATTGGTAAGGGTAGCAAGGCCTTTGTATCTCTCCCAAGAGGTAAAGGAATCAAATTGTCCATTGCAGAAGAAAGAGACAAGAGGTTGGCTGCCAAGACACACTAATGTTGTAATATTACATCATTTATATTAAAATAAAACAAAAAAAACTGAAATCGCTTTTTTTATTACTAACCCCTATTTGAAATGGAAGCGTCGCAATCGATCATTATGGCAACGTCGCATACCCTTCCCTGAAAAATGGCAACTTCGCATACCCATCCCTGAAATTAATGGAAACGCCGCATACCCATCCCTGAAATTAATAGCAACGCCGCATAACTTCTCTAAAGAAAATGCCGATTCAACTTTTTTGATTAAAATATTTAAAGTGTCCTTTTTTCTGCTGCTGTAACGTGAGTTACCATGGATTTACCCAGGAGGCCTATGCTGCCCTACTACGCTAGAAAGCAGTAACTCCATTTGTCATATAGCAGCGTTTTCAAAATAATACATCGGAGTTGACGTGAAAATGTTGCTATGCGACAAATCGAGTTACTGCTTTCTAGTGTAGTAGGGCAGTATGGTACAAAAAACAACTTACAAAATTGGCGAAAGCGTCAGAATTGAAAACTGCCCGCGGGCTAAATATGAACTTACCTATTAAAAAACAGGCTTAACACCTAGGGAACGTTCAAGTATTACGTAACGCAAATTTTGATCATTTTGGACCCCACCCCCCCCCCCCCCTGTAACGCTATTTTATCATACGATTAACATGGGCGTAACACTCCAAAATGACCACCACCCCCCCATAGGAGCGTTACGTAATACTTGAACGCTCCCCTAGTTATCATTAAAACAGATTATTAGTTCTTATCTTTATTAAATAAAATCCCTATATTACATAAAACTAGCACTAAATTTTTAAAAATAATATTCCTCTTCATCAATATCTCCACAGTAAAAATCGGAACTTAAATCAGACGTTTGTACATCTTTTGAGTTTTTTGCTTTAAATTTTGCATACATTTTTCCATATCTTTGAATGTCCTTTACATCACCTTCTTCATCAAAGGTTCCTTCATCATCAACACTAAAAATGTAACAATAATTATTATTATAATTTTAGGACTCCAATTCTGTTTTTCTTTAATATTACAGGTAGAAACATTAAAATTGACCCAAAAATCTTTTTTTTTTGCCATTTCTTTTAATAAATTTCTGATAATGGTGCAGCCTGAAAGGTCCTATCTATGTATGTTTAACATACATAGATAGGACCTTTCAGCTTAGGTTGGCAGAGTTAAGAGTTCAACAGTGGCCATATTTAAAAGTTCACAACATTTTTGCAAGATGATACTACTGGCAGAAAGACTGCATGCACTGCAAAATTTTATGAATCGCCGCAATTGTACATAGGACTCGTACTACCGCTAAAATTTAAACGCGCCGAGTACCAGAAATATGTAAAATTGCGGCGAATAATAGAATTCTGTAATACACGGAGTTCATTTGCCGGTAGTGTCATCTCGTAATTTTGTTGTGAACTTTTAATATGGCCACCATTAAACTTATATATTGATCAACCTTGGGGCCTTTCTATAAGTAAACCTGTAAATTTGATTTTTTTTACCATGATATGTATCATGTACATACCAATATGCTATATCCCCATCATCACTAGATAAAAGGTCATCTTCTATGTCCACTTTTTTCATAGCTTTGATCATATCATCTTCTGTAATACTATCCATATCAGACTCATCTGGATAATCATTTCTCCAGTTATTTTCAGCATTTGAATCCTCACTTTCATTATCACTATCCAGGTCGTTTAACCCATTGTCCCGATGGGAGCCAAATATGAGGGGGTCATCAAGAGGACATACACTAAAATGAAGTTTTAATTAAATCACTGCTGCTAAAAAAATACATTCCCTATATTTATAGAAAATATTAAACAAAAATTAATTTTTCTCCAAAAATTGAGAAAAAAAATTTTCAAACATTCTTTTTTTACTAACTCAGGACTTTTTTAGGTTAAAGCAAAACCAGATGATTATTAGAACCTTATCAAAAAGTTTTACCTCACATAATCTAAGTTAACATCCTCTAAATATTCCGAATTGGTATAGTACAAATCGTACACATATTTTGGATCACTAGAAGTACATTGACTATTCCGATTTTCTGTGCTTTTGTCATTCTGGTTTTCATCTGCTTCTATATCAAAAATAGTGTAGTCTTCAGTGTCCAGTGATCGAAAACAGTTTACCACTTTATATCTAGATTTTTTAATTTCTTCTTGTTTTTCCCTTCTTATCTTTTCTGTAAGGTTGATTGCGTGTGTTTTGTATTCATCTTTTAAATCTAATTTACGTTTCTGGATATGCGATACAACATTTTCTTCCTAAAATCAAGAATAAACATGTTATATCAAACGATTATTTGAGGTTATGTTTAGGAATTGTTACATTTTCCACCGTGCCTGCCAGTTTAAGAACTGCGGATACTTCTGAATCATTATTTTCTTCGGTTTTCTTTCTTTTGCAGTTTAAATACAAAGCTTCGGACGGTTCTTCGTCTAAACGACGTTTTACACGAAAAACTGCCGCCATTTTTACTGTCGTATAATTTATTTGAACTATTTTGAACGGTACAAATGACCTACCACAGATACAGTATCTGTCTCGTAAATGCTGCGAAATGTAATTATGTTTTTCCCTGATGGCAACATTGGCGATGCCGTAAAATTTTGCTATTGGTTATCCTGTTATGAGTCATTGACGTAAATAGTTGTCAAATTTGCATATGATTGTCAAATTTGTCAATAAATAATAGGTTTTTAAGTTATATTATTGATTAGATTTAATATTTTTCCTATTTAACACAAGTCAATTAGAAATTAAATCAGAAGTAGTCTCTGATTAAATACACAACGGCACTATGGGTAACGAAATGTCCTCATCCGCTATGGAACGTATCCTTTTTAGACAAGTTTAACAGGTATTTTTGAATATGAGTCATAAAATTGTTTTTATTTCTTTATTTAAAAATTGATAAAAAATGATCTATTTAAAATAAAACTTAAATTAATTTTTTTTATTCAATTTTACTTTTTTCAATGTGCTTTTCATAAAAATATATGTATACCTATGGCTTAGATATTATATTTCTTATTTTTCTTAACTAATTTATCTAGGACACCTATTTAATTTAAAATTTGCGGTAAAAGAATTAGAACGGAGCTCAAAAAGATGTGAAAAGGAAGAAAAACAAGAAAAGGCTAAAACAAAACAAGCTATTCAAAAAGGAAACATGGACGTAGCTCGAATACACGCAGAAAATGCTATACGACAAAAGAACCAATCACTAAATTACTTAAAAATGTCTGCCAGAGTAGATGCAGTATCTAGTAAAGTCCAATCAGCTGTAATGACTAGAAAAGTTACTAATTCGATGGCCGGGGTAGTAAAAGCAATGGACGCAGCTATGAAAAGTATGAACTTGGAAAAAATTTCGGGCGTTATGGATAAATTTGAGTCACAATTTGAAGATTTGGGTGTTCAAACTGATGTATTAGAAAACACAATGTCATCTACAGTAACAACACTTATACCTCAAAATGATGTTGATTCCCTAATGCAACAAGTTGCTGATGAGGCAGGGTATGTATTTTTCTTGGAAACCATTGGTTACATTTCAGAAAGTCGGCGGAATTTTACTAAACATGGACTGGACTGTAAACTTAACAATTTTTGTTTATTTTTTTAGTTTTAGGACTGGTTGGATAGCTCTAGCATTTTAATAATTCCATTTTAAGGTTATGTAATCGTTTGCTGTCAAAATTGACTTATCCTGAGTGAACCAACGCAACCCAACATACCACTATCTCTCTAATATGCTGCCACTTAAGAGAGAGAGAGAGTAAGGGAGGGGGCAATCTTACAGGCTGGGGGTTAGGGGGGATAGCCAAAATATAAAATCTCAGCCTTTAATTACGCGAGAAACGGGGTATGAATTTTGGTCAATTTGCGTGATAAAAAAAAAAATTAAGGAAAAAAAAATAATAAAAAAATCGTTAATAAGTTATGACTTTTCACTGCAAAATGATTTGTCCTAGATAATATTAAAACAACAATTTTGTATTACATATTTTTTAACATGTTAAGTCTAGTTTTCTCTCCACCCTAATAAAAAAATATAATTTTTCTGCCACCTTAATCTTATATACGTCTCTCTAAAAAATACTTTTCTCAATAGTTCAATTTTACAAAACAGTATTAAAAAAAAAAAATGGTCGAAATACCAAAATTAAGCCACGCATCACAGAAAATGAAAGTTTTTTATTTTTTCAGATTGGAATTAAATATGGAACTACCTGACCAACCAACAGGCTCAATGGCCGCCTCTGCTGTAGGAAGTACAGTGTCAAGGGAGCAAGATGAGTTGACTGAAAGATTAGCACGATTAAGGGCAACCGAATAATTAATTTTAGGATTTAAAAATATGTTTTTTGGAGATTTGCCTTTTTTATGTATAGATTTTAGTTTTTTATATATTTTAATTAAAGTATTGTTATTCATAAGATTGTACTATATTTGCTTATATTTTAATGTTAGATAATTAACAATTAAATAAATGTTATTCCAATAAAATTATTTTTAATTTTAAATTCATATAAAATCCTTAATTTTGCGATGTTGTCGAATCTTTGTTATGTTCTGATGGATTGAGGTTATGTTTAAAAATATTGAGGTTATGAAAAACAGCTGATTTTGTTTACGATTTTAATTATTCACTTTCATGAATGAAAAACAAAAAATATTGATTGCAAAAGCCTTTTTTTACGTATCCTAGGTTATTTTTGTCATTTTTCTTTATAAAATTGCCCATATTTATCAAAAAGTGTGTTTAATTATCTAGAATAATGATAGATTTTTATATTTTACCGCCAAAAAGTCGTAACCAATAAAATTATCCCCTTTGCGTTGTTATGGCAACATGTAAACAACGTAAAACCAATCACAAATCAAAATTTAATCACGTGGTCCAAGGTTATTTTCTGATTGGTTGTTTGCATTTTATTTAAAATTCCCGCCGTTTTACGTTACGCTGCGAAATGACACGATAGTAAATCTGACAACAGTGCAAACTCCATGTTATGCGTGGTTTTCGCTGATGGTTAGCTTTTAATTTTATTTTTTCGATCGTTTTTTCTACATAAACCTTAGGAAACTGTTTATTTAGACTTTAAATTAACCAGCTTTAATAATATTTAAGTGTTATTTTATATTTGACGTTTTATCAGGTAGCTTTGTTGGATTCGTTTGTCGTGCCACGCCATTTTCTAAAAGTGATTCTGTTAAATCTTCTATTTGTGCATTTGGTGTTTTAAAAAAGAGTTTAAACTGTAATAATTTGTGAATAGTGTTGAAATACGTTCCTGTTTTCCTCTATATTGATGAGTAAGGGTAAGAAATAGTTGATTAAAGTATGGGTTAAGAGGTTAATTGTCTGAACTTTTTTAAGTGCATTTTTTAACAAATCTGCTTAAAATCTTAATCCTTCTTTTGTTTTCTTTCCAGAAATGGATTATTAGGCAGGATATGTATAAAGTATGGCTCAATATATTGAGGTATTGAGTCAGGGGGATAAAGGTGATGGACAATTTTATTCCAACTTAGAGAATGGTCAAACTGTTCAGTATGTCATTGCAGATCAAAATTCACAATTCCAGACTTCACAGGTACAAAAACCATACAAGTAAATCTTGCAAATATCATTTTTTTCTTCTTTTGTTTAATTAGATAGTCGTTGTAGAAGGTCAACAACAGCAGGTTATCGTAGATCGTTCCTATCAAAATCAATTTATCATTGATAGCAGTGTTCAGTTTGCTCCGAAAGAACAATCGCTATACTTTATGGACAGTAATCCTCAACAATTACAGGAGGTTGTAGTTGAACAGCAGCCGTTACGTCAAATCGTGCAACAAAACAATAGCCCTCAGCAGTTAGGAGTTGCACAGAGAATTAATCAAAATATGCAGAAATCTCCACAACAAGGGTTGGAGCAGCAACAGTTGCAAGCTCAGCCGGTTGTCTTAAATCATCAAATGGGGTCTAACCCACCTCAGTTGAGTCTTATTCATAAACCTCCTATGCAGAATCAAAATCCAAATTCACCTCATCTGAACAGGCCCCAAATGGTAAGTAACAGGGTTTTTTTTTAAATAGTTATTTATATCAAGGTAAAGAAGACATTTTTTATAGCTAAAATAAAAGATGGACCCATAACTGAAGTGCCACTCCTAACTTAAAATTTCTAACCTAAAAATTTCACTTTGGAATACAAGCAAAAAAATCCCTTTTTATAAGGTACTTCTAACTTAAAAGTTTTAGTTAAATATTCAAACAAATATCAACAGGTTTTTCATCATATCTCAATATTGAGAAAGCTTTCTATTGCAATAGAGGGAGCATTTAATTATTACATAACGCGCTAGAGGGAGTGGGGTGGGGGGTCTCGAAAACGTTACGCCGCGGTACAGAGGGGGGTGGGTGTCAGTAAAAATGTTATGTAACACTTAAAAAATTATAAACTTATAAAATGTTTATTGGATCACGTTTTTAACAATGATCTAGGCCTAAAGAGGTGTATTCCTTGAAAATTTTATTGCACACGGCGTGGTTAACAGTTCACTAAATCCTCTAAACAAAAAGAAATTAGAGTTGGAAAACCATAGCCATTCACCGTTTTTCGGTTAACCGGTTGCGGAAATTACATCAGACTGGGTTAAAACAGGGAAGCAATAACCGGTTAAAAACCGGTTAAAACTCGGTTTAAACCATAAAGCAAAATTGACTTTCAATTTTTTTACTTTTTGTAAAAATAAAAATGTTACGTAACAAATGGGGGGGTGGGGGTTCTCGAAAATGTTACGTCGCGTTACATGGGGGGGTCGGGGGTCAAAAATGACCTAATTTCGCGTTATTTAGTACTTGAACGTTCCCTAGAAAGCTTTCATTAAGTATTTTTATGTATCCAAAAATCTTTTCATTTCTTTAATTTTAAGGTATGAAAAACTTTTGAACTCAATAAGTAAGATTTTTGTTGGCTAAATATAATTGAGAAATTCTTTAAAAAAATACTGTCTCTAAAACTATTTTTTATATTTATTAGTAGTTCATTTTCCCAAAAAAAAAAAATCTAAAAATTAAAAAAAACAAAAAGAAAAATATGAGCTATCTGGAATGATCGAGAGTTCCTTCACTGATTAATATTATTTTTGTGATTTTATGCATATCTACCCCCTCATCCCCGCGGGGATGGAGTTTTTTTTGAAAAAATATTGCATTTTTTCCCGCCACAAGATTTCCCGAACACAATATTTTTTCTTGCTTTAAATTGACTTTAATCGACATAAAACGTCATAAAAATCAAAACTACCCAAAACAAAAATAGAAATTTTTTGCACAAATACAGCGCTTTTTCACAATATTGAAAAAAATTAAAATGGGATTTTTATTTTTTTTTAAACATGTTTTTACCCCCTTATTCCACCCCGATTTTTACCAAAAACAATCCCAGTCTAGAACTTTGGATAATCAACATATGCTCCAAATTTGAAGTCTTTAGCTCGAAGCGTTCTTAAGTTATCGTAGTCGCAAATATTCCGGATAGACAGACCGATAGACAGATTTTTTTTTGACGGAAATCATCAATATTTTATAGAGAAAATGTCAAAAAATTTATGGAGAAAAAAGTTTTGGGCAAAAAAGTGACATTGCTGCCCCATTTTGCACGTTCCTGGTTAAAATTACTAAATAAAAATCACATGAAATGATAGCCTTTATGGGCAAAAAGGCATGGGCAAAAATTCGTTACTGTGGTTTATAAGGTTCCAGAAATATTAAATAAAAACTACTTTTTAGATGTACCCTTAGGAGGGTCCTTTAGTCCCTTAGGGCTCATTTCCGGACCAACCTTTATAAGATTTTTTTATATTTTTGGACCCTTTTAAATTTTATACCTTATTTCTGAATCACCCTATATACACTTCGCGCAAAAATTAAGGGAGCAGAAAAAAATTCCGATTTTTTCGGTGATTTTTGACGAGCTGTATCTCAGTAAAAAATGGTGGTAGAGACTTTTAAAAATAAGCATTTTGTAGCTCTAAGATTCTTGTTTTCCGATTTTTTAGCCAAAAATTTTCTGAGCGACAGTTCCAACGCAATTCAAAGAAATAGCGCCAAAAAATAATTTTTTAAAATTTTCAGTAATTTTTTTCTTGCTCCACGGGCTCTGAAAATTTTTTTTGATTAAGCGATCATATGGACCAGATAGCCTGTTTATTCAGCTTCAATTTAACGTTTGGCGATTTTCTCTACGCCAATTCCTTGCGGAGATATCCGATTTTTAATGAAAAAGGATCCTTTTGTCCTTAATTAAGGATATCTCAGCAATCAATGGTCATACAGAAAATTGATGGGCAGTTTTGAAAACTGAAATAACTTTTCTACAAGATTATGCCATGGTTTGAAAAAAAAATAAAATTTTTTATCCTTCACATTTACTTCAAAAGTATCGAAAAAAGTCCCTTTTTCCCTTTCTTTGGTTAATCAACCATATCTTTGCTAATTATTAAGGAACCGCTAATGTTGTCAGCACATTTTTTACCTCATTATACCCCCAATAGCCATGTAAAATAATAAATCGATACATTAAACGGTTTTTCTGGACCGATCGATCAAAATTAAAAAAAAAAAATTAAAGGAGCAAAAATTTTGTTTCTTAAACAATGTGTAATCTGTTTAAAATGGAATTGGCGTAGAGAAAATCACCAAACGGCAAATTAAAGCTGAATAAACAGGCTATCTGGTCCATATGATCGCTTAATCAAAAAAAAAAATTCCGAGCCCGTGGAGCAAGAAAAAATTTACTGAAAATTTTGAAATTTTTTTTTTCGCGCTTTTTCTTCGGATTGCGTTGGAACCGTTGCTCAGAAAATTTTTTGGCTAAAAAATCGGAAAACTAGAATCTTAGAGCTACAAAATGCTTTTTTTAAAAAGTCTCTAAGACCATTTTTCACTGAGATACAGCTCGTCAAAAATCATCGAAAAATTTAGAATTATTTTCTGCTTAATTTTTGGCCGAAGTGTATTTTTCATTTTGTTAAAATTTGTACTTTAGCAACAGCCTCAGCAGCAGCAACAACAGCAGCCTCAGCATCAACAGCAGCAGCCTGCATTGAGAATCCCCAACCATCAACAAAATGCCAGGGGCAATCAAATGGTGCAAATGGCAAGACAACAAGGGGGCCCAAGGCAGACGCCCCCCAGGGCAGGCATGATACGACAGCCTATGCAAAGGCCTGGAAATCCAAGGCCCGCCGGTCCCAGACCCATACTACTTAGACCACCCATGCAGAGGGCACCGGGGCATATTGGACAACAGGGGCAAGTTGGACAACAGGGACAAATCGGCCAGCCGCGTCCGATGATGAATTCAGTAAATGTACGTATTTTTTTTTGTATATCAAACACAGATATACAGGGTGTATTTGAAATAGCGTAGGAAATTTTAACAGGTGATTATACATGGTAAAATATGAGAAAAAGTTCCAATAAACATATGTCTAAAAATGCGTCATAAGGGAGCTACGCCCCTTTGAAATTGGCTAAAAAAATCGGAACCCTTTGAGATATATTAACGAGGTTTTGCACGTGAATTAATCCTAATAAGGCCCATCTTTGTATGTCATTTTCACGTACTATTCACAGCGCCTGCGCTAGAATAGTATTGTACGATAGTTTCGGATTTTCAAAAAAAATTAAAAATCGTCCTAGACAAAAAATTCTTAGATATAAATTTTTTTCATAAAAAAATAAGCAACTTTTTTTTATGTCCGTCCGTCCGTCCGTCAGATGTCACGATTTTTGTGAACACGATAACTCGAGAACGAATAATCCGATCGACTTGAAAATTTCAGGAAAAATTAAGTTCTACGAGGGGAAGATCCTTATTGTTTGTAAAAGTAATCCCCCCAAAAACAAAAAAGTTATGGGGGTTAAACTTTTTAAAAAATCGAAAAAAGCTGAAAGAACATTCCGATTAACGTAATTTTATTAAGGAAAAATTACTTTTATCCAATACATACAGATAATAAGACAATTACCAGCTTTATTTTAAATAGATCAACTCAATAATAACCCCCGCGTGGCTTTTACTTTATTGAGTGAATAATTATTTATTTTACCAACTCAACTGTCACTTGTCAAATTATTTTCTTGTAAATGCCATTAAAATTTTTAATAAAAATATGAATTCCTAAGCTATTTATTGGTTAAAACCTTGTATGGCACTCATGGGTAAACCGATATTGCCCTCTCGAAAATTAACCTGCGTCAGCCAAGCAGGTTAATTTTCTCATGGGCAATATCTTACTTTACCCACTAGTACCATAAATAACTATTATTGTAAGGATCAATTTTACTAAATTATAAGGATCAATTATACCAATTTTGAAAGTAATCCCCACAAAAACAAACAAGTTGGGGGGGGTTAACTTTTTTTTTAAATTAAATGTTATTTAAAAAAAATCAAATTATTTTAATTTTTCGCAAAAAGAAAAAGGAAAAAAATATTTTTTTTTCAATTTATTTGTTTTTGAAAAAAGAGTTTATTTAAAAAAAAATGTTAAAAAGTTGAGCGCTAAATATTACATAAAAAGAGTAACTTTTGAGTATATACTTGTATGTATATATTTATAGAAACCTAACAATTCTCCGCAAATGGCGAGACAACCTAACCCACAGAATATAAGACAACCTAACCCCCAAATGGCTGGACCACCTGCGTCTAATGTTCCGCCTTTGGTACCGCCGGCAAATCCAAACCAAGTGAACATTAATGAAATAGTAAGTTGTTATAATACTATTGCATGGCTTGGTAGTTTCTTTATACCATACGGTCCAAAAATCACCCCCCCCCCCCACCCCTCTTAACTTTTGAACGAGTTGAGGTATCCTTAAACTATTGTTTTGCATATATTTGATATTTTCAGCTCTTAAAATGTGGACAGGGGGCATGACGGACATTTTTTTATATTGAAATGGGGTCGTGTGATACATAATAATATCATATCATAAATGTCAATAAATCAACTCATTTAAAAGTTAAGAGGGGGGTGACTTTTGGACCGCACTATATATACTGGGTGTCAAAAGAAGTATTACCTACGAATTATCTCCTTAAATATAAAGGATAACTTTTTGAAATTTACAGAGCTTGTATCAACGGTTGACATAGTTATTATAAAAAATATCACTTCCGGTCTATATCCATATTCGAATATGGATGTCATAGGTTGTTTTTATGAAAAATGGTACCTGTGGCGCCACCTTTAATGCAAATATCGACTTGTGATATATCAATGAAAAGATAATTTAAAGGCGAATCCAAAAATGTAAACAAATATATCGTCGCCTTGCATACAAAGGGGTGTATCTCAAAAAAAAATATTTTACAGGAAAAACATTATAAAATTTCAATTCAGTTTCACAGTTTTTCAAAAAATTAAAAATATTTGAGATACTTCCCTTTGTATGCGACGATATATGGTTCTATTTAAAAATCAAAAGTTGGTATCACTTCCGCTTAGAACGGAGGTGATATTGTTTATAATGACCATTCAAAAATGGGGATATTAACGGTTCATACAAGCTCTGTAAATTTTAAAAAGTTATCTTTTATAGTTACGGAAATCATTCGTAGGCAGTATTTCTTTTGATACCCTGTAGTATATTTCAATGTAAATTTTTGATAAAATTTTATGCCTTCATGCCTTGATAGTTTTTTTTTCAGTGTATTAATATACATAGTATAATATTTCAGTGTAATTTTTTGATTCTTTTAATAAAACTCCGAAATTTTATGCCGACTTTCTCGTACTATTACAGACTCCCTCTGATCATAATGACGCCGTGTCTTTGCCAGATGGAACTATAATATCTTTAGCTACCTATAAGAAAATGCTTGCTGATCAAAATCAAAAACGAGCAAATGCTCAACAACAACAGCAGCAGCAAAACAGGTAAGTTTCTTGCTTTTTTTGTCATTAGCTTGGTGATAATGTATGGAAGCGATGTCTCACTGAGACATTAAAGGGACGTCTCACTGAGATATTAAAGTGATGTATCACTGAGACATTAAAGTGATGTCTCACGGGGTCATTAAAGTGATGCCTCACTGAAACATTAAAGTGATGTATCACTAAGCTATTAACTTACACTGAAGGGATACCTCACTTGGTTTGGAGACATTGAAGTGACTCACTGTAACTTTGACGCGATATCTCACTGATACATTAAAGTGATGATACCTAACTGAGACATTGAAGCGATGTCTGACTGATACATTGAAGCGATGTCTCACTGAGACTTCGAAGCGATGTCTCACTGAGACGTTAAAGTGATGTCTCACTGATGCCTTAAACCAATGTCTCACTGAGACACTGAAGCGATGTCTTACTGTGGCATTGACGCGATGTCTGACTGATACATTAAAGTGATGTCTCACTGAGACATTGAAGTAATGTCTTACTGAGATATTGAAGTGATGTCTCACTCGTACATTGTCGCGATACCTCACTGAGACATTAAAGTGATGTATCACTAAGCTATTAACTCTCTCAGACTCTAAAAAAAGTTGGATGAAAAGACCCTAATTAATATAATTTACTTTTAAAGGATGCCACCAAATATGGTGAACATGGGAAATACAGAAGAGCCAACCAAACCTGCGCCTAAAAGGAGACCGCCTGCGAAAGGCGTGCGCGGAGGAAGGGGCGGTGCCAGAGGCGCCGGCCGGGGCAGATTCGACCCCATCCAAATGCCCAACCAAACGCCTGGAGAAATAGCTCCACTGCGTTTTAATTCAGGTATGTAGCACAAAAGGTTCTCGGAACGTTCCAAAATCAGTTTTTTTTGTACCAAAGTATACCATTCTAAACAAGTTTTTAAAATGTCCGTCCGTCCATATGTCACGTTGTCGGCACGATATCTCAAGAAGGAACAATCCGATCGACTTTAAATTTTCGGGAAAAATCAATCTTGGTAAGGCCAGGAAAAGACAGGAAATATTATTTGCGCTTCTGCTAGTGGCAAGTGAATTTTTCTGTGTGTGGTCGTATTTTGTGGACCGAGGCGGAGCTGAGGTCCATAAACACAACTGAAGACAGAAAAATACTTACAAGCAGCGCATTACGTTTTTCTCACTACCAAGGAGGCAAAATCTTATTTTATTAATAATATTTATGACATTTATATGTGTGACAAATATTTGTTTCTGTCTTTAGTTACGGTTTTTTTTCTATCACAAAGTGTGCTCGATATAATACTTTCCATTACTGTCGAATTTTTGATTAAGTTATGTCAACTTACCTAGTTGGTAGTTAGAAAAGATTCTTCCTAAAAACAAGTTATGGGGTGCTAAAATTTAAAAAAAAAATCGAAAAAGTGGAAAAAAATTTCCAGTCAACCTTTATTGAAAAAACCAATCAAGTATAAAAAAAAACACATGTTATATGGGGCGCCACTTAAAAATTAAAAATATCCCTATACAATTCAACTAAGCATTATATATCTTCACGGCTTGTTTATTTCAGCTTCTCAGGACCAGCCTCCTAGACAATACGCAAACGACAGCAAAATGCAAACCCCTCAGCAAAAACAGCAGCACTTGATGCAGCAACAACATATGCTACAGCAGCAGCAGCAACAACAGTTGCAACAGCAGCAGCAACAACAACAGTTGCAACAGCAGCAGCAGCAACAACAGTATCAGCAACACTTGCAGCAACAAAGACAGATGCATCAGCAATTGCCGTCGCAGGCGAACTATGTCATAGAGCCACACAATCCTGCCAAGCCGAGGCAACAGAGGCCGCTGCCGTCGTATATTCCTTCGAGCCAGATACAGCATATAATAGGTTAGTTAAAAACTTTGCAAAAAAAATGACCCGACTTCTGTCTCTAAAAAGTAAAAAATTAAAAATAAGCCGGTGTCAATTTCACCACTCCCTAAATTAAATACTAACAATTATTTTTGTTGTTAAATTGTTTGCTGTGAAATTGGCACCGACTTATTTTTTACTTTTTAGAGACATAGAAGTCGGTTCATTTTTTTTGCGAAAAGTTTTTATTTTTTACTTTTTAGGGACACAAAACTTGTAGATTTGTAACATCATCTAAGCTAAATTATAGTTGTCCTACCACCTCGGCAAGCTGCTGACGTCATAACGCACTATTAGTGCGTCATACGTCATCATCTTAAAGCTACATTTCTAACAAATAAATTTAGAAGTATTTTTATTTTAACGTCTAAGAGTCCAACCAACCTTATTTTAAACGCAATACTAAGGGGCTGTCCATATATTACGTAATGCGACTAGGGGGGGGAGGGGGTCAGAGAAATTGTTACAGTTTGTGACAGGGGGGAGGGGGGGGTCTAGGTAAACGTTACGTAACGGAATTTAATAAATTTAATGCTTATTTCCTAAGCTTGGCAGATGTATTTTTATTTCAACATAAATTACTATTTAGTGGCCCATAATTCCCCTTTTCACACAAAAATTGACGAAACTATGCATATTTAAACAATATTGTAATCAGTAAAAAAACTGTTGACATTGATATTAAAAAAAAATCTTACGGCCCTGTTCTTGCGTGATCTTGCCGATGAATCATCGGCGATGATACATTTTCGCGCGGAATGTGTACTCACAGAACACCAATGTGTGTACTGTTTTGTGTACCTGTGCATAAACAATATACTTGTTATATGTGACACTCAGTATAAAAAGGTACCTAGTATTTTTTCCCTGTGTGATATTGATTATGAATATTTTTTTAAAGTTTGAGTGATTTTTTCGTTTAAGTACATTAAGTGCTAAATATGTATCATTTTTACACTGTCTTTTTACCGGATTTCTGTATCAAGATATGCTAGAAAAAAAAATACAAATTTTTATATTGTTACGCGTTACACAGGGGAGAGGGGGGGTGTTGGTAAATGTGACAGTTTGTTACACAGGGGGGGGGAGGGGGTCAATTTTTTTGAAAAATTGCGTTACGTAATATATGGACAGCCCCTAAAGAAAATCTTTCTCAAACTTTAAGCGTTAAGTAATAATCAAATAACGCCACCCGTCTAGAAAAGGTACCAGTTTCAAATGTTTTTTTCGAGAAAGGATCTTTGTGAAGGAATTTTTTTTGTGATTTTTTTTTAGTTTTTTAGTTGCTTATTGTATAATTTTCTTCCAGACAACACGCCCAAAGGAGACGAATTCTCCGACTCCATTCGTATGCTGGTCCTTCTGGAGAACGGCGAGCAACGGCTGATCACGTTCACGCTGCCCAAGGAGGCGTGCACGATCCAGGAGATCCTGGAGCAGGTTTCGGTGCCGTTCCAGTCGGACACCAACATCCAGGTGACCGAGACCAACTCGAACGGGATCAATTACATCGTGACGGTCGGGAATTTAGCCAATTTTGGATATGCTGTGAGTATATTTAAACTGATCGAAAAAAGTTAAGGATAATTGGTTTCTCTAAGAAAAAATAATCTAAAATAGTATATTAAAGTACTAGTTTCATAACATACGTTTTTAGCGCACGAGTACAAGTTTAGAAAACGAGCCGCTTGCGGCGAGTTTTCTAAAGTACTGTGCTCTAAAAACGTGTTATGAAACAAGTGCTTTATACAATTTTATTAAATTGATGACTGATTTAGGGATTTTTGTTTTGGGTTGGCGTTACAGTTTACACTATGTTTAAAATTCTAAGAACAAATGATATTTTGATATATTTTACAGTCATCTCTTCTTTTTTCACTGCAATTAACCAGTCCACAATTTTAACACGGTAAAAAATAACCCAAACACAAAATTTTGTAAAAAATTAAACTTTAAATCGACATTGACATTTGCACGCAAAACGTCAAGAGATAGGCTTTTGTATGTTGCCAACCCAACAGAAAAAAAATAGACCTCTTATGGGCCTATAAGAACACGCAAAATGCGTGTGATTATGAGCTTATAAGATTCGCAAAATAGAAAAAACATAAAATGGCCCGCCGCTGTCTAATTATCTTGTTTAACTGTATTGAACATGTCTGGGACATGCTTGGTAGAGCAGTAATTGATCGTCAACCACATTTTCATGACGTAAGGAAACTAGCAAGTTCTTCCGGATTTATGGGATGTCTTGGACCAATATCAGTTAAATAGCTTAATTTTAAGTATGCCTCGACGAGTTGAAGAGGTTATAGCCAACAGAGGTAGAATTACTCGCTGTTAATTAATTTTCAGTTTTCAAAAATAATTTCTCTTTTGTTACATTAAGGAAAATATACTGTTAAATCCCGAATATAAATATTTCTGAATTAATTAAATTTATTTGTTTTTTAGAAATGATTAGAGAACATGGACATTTTATGATTTTTTTCCTAAACTGTTTTTTTTTTCCAGAGAAAGCACCATTCTGAGTCGAAATCAGTAAAAAAAAATTTGCATCCGTCTGTCTGTCTGTCTGGGTGTAAACTCTCTAACTCCCTTTCTACATGAGATATCGACTTGCGGTTTTTTGCATATTGTTTCTTATCGTATTCCGAAGAGTTTATTAGATTTTGGGGGTAAACGATTGGGGGTAAGGGGGTAAAAATAGGGTAAAACTCCTATTTTTAGCGTTTTTTTGTTTATAATTAAGGCAATTGTTATTGTATTTGGTTAATTTAGCACTTATATAAAAGATAATGTTAAATTGGTCAAAAAATGTTATAAACAAAGTTTTCCTAAAACGCATTGTTTTCGAGATATTGGCGTTTAAAGCAGTAAAAGGTTTTTTTAGCATATCTCACATTTATAACCCGATTTCAAAAAATTATATTTTAAATAAAAGCTCTTTTTAAGCCCTATAAAAAATGTTAAATACAGTTTTTTGCTAGAATATAATGTTTTAAAGATACAGAATTTAAAATCAAACAGAACACCTAGTTTGAAATTTGCAAACTAGATGGCTCTAATGTACAATATTGACGATGTTTTGACAGGGTGTTTGCAACGTTTCATCTAGTTTTCAATATTGAAAAAAATTATATTTGTGTCTTTAAAATTTTTCAGGAAGAAGAAGAGCCCCAACCCCAAGAACCGCCCCCACCAAGCAGCCAAGAAATGCCTCCAATCCATCACCCAACCCAAATTCCCCTTCCTCCCTCCCATTCTCAACCCCCCTCACATCCTCAACATCCCTCTCACCCTCAACCCCCCTCCCATTCCCAACCTCCTCAACCCCCGCTTCCTCCAGCCGAACCTCCCAAACCGGAACCCGCAAAAGTTCCAGAGGTTCCCGAGGAACCTCCGAAACCGGAAATTCCCATTTTCTATCCCGGGAAATTCGCGCTGTGCAAAACTTGCGGAATTTTGTCCGCTGATTTCAACAAGTGTAACAGATGTACGCGGAAAATCCCCGAAGATGTTAAAGTTTTCACGCAGAAGTGTGGGAAATATATTGAGTACAAGGGACCGCTCGAGTCTACTCCCAGTTCGGAAAATGACGAAAACAGCAGGGGTAAGTTTTTTTTTTTTTCTTTTTTCATTTGGTCCGAATTTTTTTGGGAAATTTTTTGTTGGTCTATTTTTTGTTCAATTTTTGTTTACAGTGATGTTGGTTGTATCGCAAGTCTGCAATTTAATCTTTCACCGAGATATGTATACTATTTTATTAACAATCGTTTAATGTTTTAAAGAATTTGGGGATTTTTTTTAAATTTGATTAAATTTGACATAGTTTTATTTTTTTTTTTTTGCTTTTTTACGTTCTTCGATGTTTTATACAGTGCGTGTCTAAAGATTGCTTTTATTTTTTGAACGGCTTAAGATATCAACTTAAAATTTGGAAAAGATTTTTTTAAATTTAAAGGGGGTCGTGTGATACATCATTTTAAAGCTTATTAAATTCTCGTTTTGACTATGTAACTTTTAGTTTTATTTTTTTTTTCAACGGTGTTGAATTTTTATTTTTTTTGTTAAAAAAATCGAATGATTTTTTTTTTTAATTTTACTTATGTCAATTAATTGGTTAAAAAGTATAGTTTAGTTTTATTTAATATAAAATTAATTATTGTTGGATTTTTTTGAAGAAATTTTGACGAAAATTCCCATTTTCAACACTTAGACCCCTTCAGAAAGTTTGAAAAAATAAATAAAAAATATATCGATGGCCTTGCGTACAAATGTGCTAAGTACCGGATGGCCTAGCGTAAAAATGTACCGTAACCGTTACCGGTACTTAGCACATTTGTACGCTAGGCCATCCGGTACTTAGCACATTTGTACTCTAGGCCATCGATATGTTCAAATAGCTTTAAAATGATGTGTCACACGACTCCCATTTCCATTACAAAAAAATCCCACCTTGTCTGCCTCCATTGTGCCCCCTATGTCAAATATACATAGGTATACCAAAAATTACTTGAGTTATGTAATTTACGTGTTTTAAATTTCTTAAGATATCTTAAGCCGTCCATAGTTAAAGGGGGGGCAAACTAAAACTATCTGACGATAACTCGGGAACGTTTTCAGACAAAGTCTTCAAATTTGGACCACGGGTGTTTTTGTAAAAATGTTAAAATGGAGTATAAACTGCTACTCTCGAGGCTACTGTGTTTGCCCACTTAATTTTCAAAATCTTTTTTTTTATTTTGTTTTTAATTTTTTTGTTTTAAAAATCAACGACTTTTGTGCGGTTGAGCAAGAAACATGGAACAATGAACCGTGCGATTTTTAAACTTCCCGCGTCAAATACTACAACCTCGTTCGGAGAAATCGATCATTTTACGGAACTTACAGTGTTGCCAGACGTATCACTATACTAGTATTTGTACTACAAATACAAAAATTTTATCTGAGATAGCTGCTGTGTGCAAATAACAGAAAAAGATATAAATAGATAAAATTTTAATATTAATTTTTTAAAAATAGTGTTTTTTTTATTAGATTTTGCTGTTTTATTAAAAAAATCTTCTTTGTTTAAAAAAATTATCCTATCTAACCTAATTATCCTCCGGGATGTTCATGTGGCAACACTGTAATTAGCTAGCCATCTATGACCGTGGCAGAGTTTGACAGTCTTTTGTTTTCATAACCTTTTTTTATGCTCATTTGAGTTTTTTTATTAAAATATGTTGCTAATTTTAACCATTTTCAAAAGTTCCTTTTGAGTTTTTTACATAAACTAAAAATGTAAAAATTAAAAATAGATTTGTCGTTAATTGTTGAAATCATGTGTCGCTCCCGTGCTATGTTCAAATTCTCTGGACATGAGTTTTCCGTGGACACATATTCCGGGCAAAGATTTTTCAAACACAGATCCGGTTTGAAATTCTTGCGGCGCAAAGATTTTCCGCGACGTTGCCATTCTTACCCTGAATTGTTTATACCTTTATTTGGTAGTGGTAAGTTAATTTTATGGCCAGTTTGTGATATTTTTCATACTAAACCTCCATCTGTGCGCTCATTTATTTTTTATTTAAAAAAAAATCTATATTTTTTTTACTTTCCCCAAGAAAAATCTTGCGTTTTTTTAATTTTTACTGCTTTTTTACGTTTCTCGACGTTTTCTATCCAAAAATATGATTTCCATAAAAAAATTTCGTCTGCCTATCCGAAAAATTTGTGACCACGATAACTTAACAATGCTTCGAGCTAAAGACTCAATTTGAACCACAGGTTGATTATCCAAACTTCTAGGCTGGGATGGTTTTTGGTAAAAATCTAGTTCGGGTAAGGGGGTAAAATGAGATAAAAACAATTTTTTCAAAAAAAAAATCGGTTTATTTTTCGTTTTAAGAAAAAAGTAACTCTTTATTTGGACTTTTTTTTTCATTTTTTTTTTCTTTTTTTTATTTTTCTGTAGGAAAAAGTATTATTTTGTTGGCAGCAGTCTTTTTTCTCATTTTCGATATAGTGTGCGATATTTTTCGTATAAACCTCCGTCCGTGCACTCATTTATTTTTTATTTTCAAAATTATCTCTTTTTTTTTAGTTTTTTCGATTTTTTCTCATTTAGGATATAGATTTTTCGTAATAAAACTTCGTACTATTTTTCTCTAAAATAAAAAAAAATTACATTTAAATTGATGACTGATTTAGGGATTTTTGTTTTTGGTTGGCATTACAGTTTTCGCCATGTTTAAAATTCTAAGAACAAATGATATTTTGATATATTTTATAGTCATCTCTTCTCTTTTTCACTGAGTAACCAATCCACAATTTTAACACGGTAAAAAATAACCTAAACACCAAATTTTGTAGAAAATTAAACTTTAACGCGACGTTGACATCTGCACGGAAAACATTAAGCGATAGTGTTTTGTCCTGTTGCCAACCTGAAAGAAAAAAAGTACTAACCTCTTACGGGCCAATAAGAACACGCAAAATGCGTGTAATTATGAGCTTATAAGAGTCGAAAAATAGAAAAAATTTATTTTTAGATTCCTCACAAACGTCAGCTCCGAATTCACAGAAAGATTCCTCACAACCGACGCCCCCCACCACCTCTTCACAGACGACCACCACGCCCGCGAAAAGCACCACCACATCGCCCAATGCGAAAAAGAAACTTGCGAAGTCGCCCAAAGGTTAGTACTAAATCATTTTACTTTTCCGGAGTAAAAAAAATTAAAACATTTTTATGGATTTTTTACGGTTTTTGACATTTTCCGTCAAAAAAAAATTCTGTCGGTCTGTTTCTGTCCGTCCTGGAAATTTGTGATCACGATAACTTAAAATTGATTCGAACTAAAGACTTCATGTTTGAACCATAGGTTGATTAACCAAAGTTCTAGGCTGGGGTTGTTTTTGATAAAAATTGGGTTGGGGTTAAATGGGGTAAAAACAATTTTTTTAAATTTTAATTTTTTTTTGTGTTTAAAAAGTGCGAATTTCTTTTTTTTGTCGTATTTTTCTGAAAAATGGTTTTCGGGGGTGTCAGCGGATGCGTTTTTATTTTTTTTTTCTTTTTTTTTACTTAAATCAGAATTTTAGGCTAAGGTCATTTCGCTTATCCATGACAGATATTTTAGTCTTTCTTTTGGTCGATTTGTCCGGAAAAATTGAAACAATGTTGATACATTTCATCCAAAATCATATATTCTCGTCCATGAAGCAGAAAAAAAGTTAAATTTGCAGGGCTGTATTATTAGTTAAAATCTTCGAAAAACATCATTTTTTGTCGCGTTTTTTTACCTTTTTTATTTATTTTTTTTATTTATTAAATTATATTAGGTCCAGCTGAACACGAAACCGTGTGTCTGCTCAGTTCTGACGACGAGGAGGAGGATGTAAAAAAGCCACCTGTGTCGGTCAGCAGCGAGCTGCTGTCGAAGCTGAGCTCGGCCATCAGCATATCGCCGGTAACGAAAGAGCCCACCAACAACGAGATCATCAAGTACGAGAACATCAAAATTCCAGGTCAGTGGTATACCAAAACAAAAAATCATTTGTGTCCAACCATTACGCACACATCCACAGAATAAAACTAAAGTTAAAAGAGATGGTCAAAGTTTCATAATTTTGTTGTTGTATTCCTTTAAATAGCAATATTTATAATCTTTTTAAATATTTTCGTAAGAAATCTTCCTTACTTTTGTTAAATAGTATTAAAAAGCAAAAACTAAACTTTGTTTCAAGCCTTTTCTGATGGTTACACGCCTTTTAATAAAACTAAAACTACACATACCAACTTAACGTTAACCTAAAAAGTAGTGGAATGGAATGGAATGGAAATTATGAATTTGTGCAAAAAGTACTACTAATGAAGGAACATCAAAAAACACTTACAGATGTGTGTGAGACATATCAACGACTTTAAATTCGGAACACCTAAAAATTGCCATTTTTTAAATTCAAATATTTCGAAAACTAGTTGATGGATTTGACTGATTCTTTTTTTGTTTTAAAGCTTAAACATTCTCTGCTTTTGTTTTTATTTAGAATGATTAAAAAAAGTATTTTTGTATTAACAGAAACAAATAATGTACAACTATGTTATTTTGCCCCATCTTCTAGGACTTTTTATCAAATTGTTAAAGTCTCTCTTGTTGCCGCAGTTTTAATGAATATTTTCACTTTATTTTTTTATATTTTTACTTTTGGTTTAGGAGATATCAGGTTTTTCCTGAAAGTTGTCATTTTTTCAGTTAACTCAAAAAGTACTACATGAATTTGATTGATGCTGTGCTTTAAATTTGAAGCTTGACCGAGTTACTTTTTTCTTCTAATCAAGTTTATCAAAAACATAAAATGGGTTTGATAAACTTGAAAATAAAAACATTTTGCAGATATATTTTCGCGGTAAATTTTTCGATTTTTACACACTGTACTGTTTAGTAACTGTAGCTGTAGCTAGTTTCTTATTGGTTTTTCCTTGTTCACAGGTGTGTTAAGTCCAAAAGTTAGTTTTAAACTTCACTGCAGGACTGTTAGAATAGGATCGTACAGGGCAGTACCCACTGAAAAGGTAAGTTTATAAAATAAAAGTTTAACCCCTGTAGCGTTTTCCGGATTCTTATTCTTTAAGACTGCCTACAATAATTTATTTATTTATTTATTTATTTATTATTATTAACAATAGTAGGCCATTGTTTCTAAAGTAACAGAAATAGACATTTTTGAGGTTATGTTTTCGATTTCTGTCACTTTGACAACAAATCAAGAGCGAATTATCAGGAAAAATCAAGTTCTATGAGAGAAAGATCCCTATTGTTTTTAAAAATAACCCCCCCAAAAAATAAAAAAAATCAAATATCTCATTTTTTTATCTTTGAAAAAAGAAATTGAAAAAAAAATGTTACTTTTTTTAATTTTTATTTATCGAAAAAATATATTTTTCTTTTCGTCTTTCGGAAAAAAAAGTTTTGATTTTTTTTTTAACTTTTCTCATTTTTTTTATATAAATATAATTTTGAACCTTTTTTAAAAAAAATCCCTCTGTCCCCCTGTCTGTCTTTACAGGGTAACTGGAAAATGAAATATCCTATCGATCTCAATTTTTTAGGAAAAATCCAGTTTTAAGAGAAACCGGATGAAACGTTGCAAGCACCCTGTCAAAACATCGGCACTATTGTACACTAGAGCTATCTAGTTTGCAAATTTCAAACTAGGTGTTTTGTTTGATTTTAAATTCTGTATCTTTAAAACATTATATTCTAGCAAAAAACTGTATATAACATTTTTTATAGGGCTTAAAAAGAGCTTTTATTTAAAATATAATTTTTTGAAATCGGGTTATAAATATGTGAGATATGCTAAAAAACCTTTTACTGCTTTAAACGCAAATATCTCGAAAACAATGCGTTTTAGGAAAACTTTGTTTATAACATTTTTTGACCAATTTAAAATTATCTTTTATATAAGTGCTAAATTAACCAAATACAATAATAATTGCCTTAATTATAAACAAAAAACGCTAAAAATAGGAGTTTTACCCTATTTTTACCCCCTTACCCCCAATCGTTTACCCCCAAAATATAATCAGCTCTTCGGAATACGATAAGAAACAATATGCAAAAAGCGTAAGTTGATATCTCATGTAGAAATGGAGTTAGACAGTTTACACCCAGACAGACAGACCAACGGACACAAAAATTTTTTTTACTGATTTCGACTCAGAATGGTCTAAAACGTCGAGAAATGTGAAAAAAAACGTGGTCAAAGATTTTGACTTTTCGGCGAAGATTTCAGTACATCGGCACTCTTAGTAGCACTAAGTGCCGATGTAAAAGAACCATATTGGTTTGAACAAAAAATCCTTCAAAAACAGAAAGTTATAAATTATATTTAAAAAATTATTTATTAATAATTTTAATTATTTTAGGTCTTAATAGAATCGAGCGGTTTCACGATAAAAGTACCCCATCCAAAGAAAGAAAACCAAATCTGCATACTTCATATAAAACAGTCCGAAATAGTAAAAGTACTAGCCAATTTCAACAACAACCTGCCCGTTGTGTTCTACTACTTGATCCCTTCAGTGGGCATGAGAATAAGACAGCAACTTGATATGGAAAAAGGCTCAGATGTATACTTTGATCCTGTTGCGGATAAGGAAAATTCTCACAAAAGGATAACCCTTTTGCCCGAAGAGTTCACTGAAAAGGAGAAAACTATTGTAGAAAAGATCTACACTTCTGGGGTTCATAGTATAATGGATGAATTGTCTTGTAAAGAAGCCAACGAGATATTGATAAAGACTTGTCCGAAGGATACGAAGACTAGTTTATCGTTGTCAACAGGGTAAGTCTAGATAATATTGAAATATATTTTATATTTATAGGTTTGTTCAACTATTATTCAACGCCCTTTATCCCACCCCCATTTTTGCAAAAAAAAACCTTTTTTTATACCCTAAAAAGAAAGTAATATTAAATTTTATTTATTTTTTTACACAAAAAATTCCAGATTTTCCGCCAGATGGAGTAACAAGATATCAAATTGACTTCACTTCCTGTATTTTTGGGCCATTTACTTTCGTTTTTTCTTTGTAGCTTTATCGGATTGTTTTTCTGGTTATCAGAAATTTATTTTAAAAAAAATCAATTAATTTTACCTAGGGTTGAAATTTTACTAGTGTCAAAATTTGACATTTAATTAAAAATGTAAAAATATATAAAAATTTATTAAAATGCTTATATCTCGGAAACTAATAGGCCTACGATAAAAATTATTACATATGTTTTTGTAGGGAATTGAACATTATTTTCATTTATGCAAAAATGTTTGTCCTACTATAAATAATAACTGAGATGTCGCTAAAAATTACAATTTTTGTCAATTTTGCCCCAGTTGCCCTACGCTAATGTTAACTATATTTAATGTGACGCAAATAGAAAAGGTCCGGAATCTTTTGGTAAAAGAATTTTTCAAATCGGACATCCCGTTCAAAAGTTATAAGGTTTACATACAGACAGACAGACATTTTTTTAACACCAATTTTTTTACATATGCTTGACGTTTCATGACATTCTTAAACCGAAAATGCAAAAAAAAAAGATTTTTCGTTCGGTTTTAATAACGGGTGTTTTCACCCGTAAATAAAACATTTTAACAAAAAGAGAAAAAAAAAGTGTTAATGTTGACTCAAATAGCGTCTCGTCTAAAAAATCTCATTTTACGTAGTATATCCGGTCTGGCGGAAACAAATATTGAATATTTTTGGAACGCAGTTTATGAACATAAGGTCCAAGTCCATTGACCTTTTAGTTAACCATGTTTAACGTGTATAGTTTATATTTGACACCTTGTTAATTTTAATGAAATTTTAGTTTATTTGATTTTTTTAACAGCTGTACGACCTTCGACAAAAAAAAATTAAAAATTTACATTTCGATAAAAAAAAACGCGGATAGTATAAAACCACATAAAATTAGAAAATATAAATAAACATGGTCTAATTTTTATTTACAACTGTGTTGTTATCGCGTCAGGTCTGTTTGACTTTTAAAATAATAAAAAAGATAATTTAGATAAAATTTTCTCCTGTAACAGTTTTATAAATATTGGTATCATTTTACATAATATTATATACCTAGATGCATTTAAAATTAAATTTGAGCCAGATAACAAATCTGACCCAGAAATTAGTGTGATAAAAATAGTGATAAAAACAAATTCGTCGATATTTTACATAAATATTTATATTTTAATTCAATATGCCACTGTTTTCGAATTTAAATTTAGTTTTGTAACGCAGTAGAATAGTTTTGAAAAGTATTATGGTGGTTTTAGTGGGAAATTATATTTATTTTAAATTTCATAATAGGTAATGTTTACATTTGTTATCTTTACATGTTTAGAAATATTGACTTTTATTAAGAGCATAATCAGATTCAAAAAAAATATTGCCAGCTTTCAAGATTAATTTATTATAACAGTGTATTATGGTATAAACTACCTCTTAGGGAGGTCCCAGAACCACTATTAACTAACAAACTAAACATGCTCACAAATACTTATTGATGTAACTGTCAAAATTAAAATTTGTCACTGTCAACTTGACAATTTGTCACTTTCAAATTCGCAATTCGTCAATGTTAAATTGACAATTTTGCAGTGTCAAATTAAGAATATGTCACTGTCCATTTTACATTTTTTCACTTTCAAATTGACACTTGCCACTGTTAAATTGACAGTTTTTCACTGTCAAATTGGCAATCTGTTACTGTCATTTTGAAAATTTTTCAGTTTCAAATTGACAATTCGTTTCTGTCAAATCGACAGTTTGTCACTGTTAAATTAATAATATATCACTGTCAAATTGACAGTTTGTCACTGTCAAATTGACAGTTTTTCACTGTCAAATTGACAGTTTATCACTGTGAAATTGACAGTTGGTCACTGTGAAATTGACAGTTTGTCACTGTCAAATTGACAGTTTGTCACTGTCAAATTGAAAGTTTGTAACTGTATGATTGACAGTTTGTCACTGTCAAACTGACAGTCTGTCACTGTCAAATTGACAGTTTTTCACTGTTAAATTCACAATTTTTCACTGTCAAATTGACAATTTTTCAATGTTAATTTGACAATAAGAAAGTTATCTATCTGTCGTTAAAATCAAATGGACAGGAAACAGTGAATAGTACCATTTCATCCTTTTTGGGAATCATCAGCACTGTGTATCCTGTATGTTGCTAATATTCAAATAAAACGTTAGATAGATATAAAAACATGGTGCCATCTATTGATGTGGTCACTGTTATCTATTCACTTGTTCCCAAAAGGCAAATCGCCACAATTTAGGGTGTACAGTAACGTGCATTCAAAATGCCACGGACCCAAACCATTATATGAACCTTTAGGTGGTTAAGCAGAGCTAAGTAAGTTAAGAATTGACAGTCTATAAAAATATATACTGCATGTTTGTGGGTTAATAACCGAAAAATATATATAAGAAAGTTATCTATCTGTCGTTAAAATCAAATGGACAGGAAACAGTGAATAGTACCATTTCATCCTTTTTGGGAATCATCAGCACTGTGTATCCTGTATGTTGCTAATATCCATTTGATTTTAACGACAGATAGATAACTTTCTTATATATATTTTTCGGTTATTAACCCACAAACATGCAGTATATATTTTTATAGACTGTCAATTCTTAACTTACTAATTTGACAATTTTTCATTGTTAGTTTTTACTGTCTCTGTCAAATAAACAATATGCCACTGTCAAATTGACAATTTGTTACTGTCAAATTTACAATTTGTCACTTTCCCTGTCTAATTGACAACTTGTCAATATCAAATTGACAATTTGTCACTGTCAAATTGACTTGTCACTGTCAAATTGATAGTATGTCCTGTCAAATTCACAACTTTTCATTGTCAAACAATTTTTTTATTGTTTTTTTTTTCAGAAATGTAAATGAGATTAAGCAACTGCTGCAGTACCCGCCAGAGGGCAGGGGTCGTTTGACAATAAACACGGAAGACTATCTGTGTTTGGCCACCGACCAGTTTTTAAACGACGTAATCATAGATTTTTACTTAAAATATTTATTGAACAATTTGCCGCAAGAACAGCAAGCAAAGGTGCACATTTTTTCTACGTTTTTCTATAAAAGATTGACGACCAAACCACAAAAAGCTTCCAGGTGAGTTTTTGAAATCTAACACATTCACTGCCTAGAATTTTTTTTATTGACAACCAACAACACCTCACAACTACTAACAATTTTTTTTATTGACAACTAACAACATCAATTAACAACTACTAACTTTTTTTAACTTATTTGTCAAACTGACAGCTGTCTCAAAATAATTTTAAAACTATTTTTTAAGTTACTAGCTTTAGTAATAGAAAAAATATTATATGCAACACTTATTTGATCTGTCTTTTAGTGTACTTGACTGATTTTTAGCCTCGACTTTGTCTCAACAAATAAAAAAAACTTTAGTGTCAAAGACTAAAGTGCATAATATACAGGATGTATTTGAAATAGGGTCCGAAATTTTAAGGGGGCATTCTACATCATAAAATATGACAAAAAGTTCCTATAAACATATGTCTAAAAATGCGTCGTAAGGGAGCTAAGCCCCTTTGTAAGTGGCTAAAAAAATCGGTTCTTATTTAATACCTCTTAAAATTTCGGACCCTATTTCAAATACTCCCTGTGGAAACTTTTTTTATAGTTTTTGATTTAGAATCATCCTGCATCATTAAAATTTTAGTTTTCAACATTTTAGTGTTTAATTGGTCCTCCAAAACGCGAAATTTGACTCTACTTTTTTTCTTTTAGAAAATGTCAACCTTCCGAACTGGACACCACGTTAACGGCGGCGCAAAAACGCCATCACCGCGTGAAAACGTGGACGAAAAACGTGAACCTGTTCGAGAAGGATTTCGTCGTGGTTCCGATCAACGAAAACGCACATTGGTTCCTAGCCATCATCTGTTTTCCGGGAATGGATGGATGTCAGACACTGGATGGGAAACCGTATAGCATAGAAGTGGTAAAACCAGCGGTTAAAAGTAAGTTACAATTTTCATTTAACTTTTTTTTTTAATTTGACTTGAACTCATTGCATAACAATTTTTTTATTTCTTTTTTACCACAAAATACCGATTTTTTAAACCTTGTTATTGTTTATTCCACTAGTCAAAAGAAGAAAAGATATATTACACAAAACCGGGCGCAAATTTCATTGTAAAACCAGAATGGATTGTGCAAACTTGGATGATTGTGAATACAATAGCATACATTTGAGTATAACTTGTTGATTTGTTACATAACATTACATTTTCTTGTCGACTACTGTTAAAATAAACCATTTTTCATTTGTGTATGTATGTTATTTGTTAAATAAAGTTTCCCAACACCTGGTGTGCCTCAAGGCTCTGTTTTTGGACCACTGAAATTTATCTTTGAAATCAATGACTTCTTGTTTATTTATCTACATTCTACTTAGTATCAAGCACATATTTGGGTTTGCTCACATTACAATACTAGTGCTTTTTGAAGATATTATAAAACCCGAATGCTTTTGTTTTTCTATTTTGACATTGCTTTTTTCTATAAAGTAAATGTCAATGTGTTTTTATATATTTTTTTTTTCGATCACTGTTAAAATAAACCTTTTTTCATTTGTGTATGTATGTTATTTATTAGTTAAAGTTTCTAAACACCTAGTGTGTCCCAAGGCTCTGTTTTTGGATCACTGAAATTTATCTTTTCAATCAACGACTTCATGTTTATTTTTAATTTTTTTTTGGCCTTCTCATTTCTTAAAAGCACTAAAAATGTATCGTTTTGAATATGTTTTTGTTGTTCTTTTCAGAAAAAAATGGTACAGGTAAATCTTCATCCAACGAAGAGATGGTTCTGGAGCAGGTACTCGAAGATGGCGAAATTAAGGACGAAGCGGAGGGCAGCGACAGCGACCTGGATTCCGAGGATTCGGAGAGCCAGAACACCGCGACCCCTACAGCGAAACCTGCCAAAGTGGAGCGACCCCCAATTAGACAGTAAGTTTTTTTTATAGACAACTTTTTGCGTTTTGTTTGTCAAACTTTGTTTAGTTGCTTTTAATCTTGGGCTTATTAAATGTTAATCCCTGGGTTAACGAAACTTTTTGGGATTCCATCCGCTAATCTCTAGGTAAATAAGGATTATCTCGATTATCTTATATTGTTAGTATACTATTCACAGCACGCAGCGCTAGAATAGTAGTATACGGTAGTTTCGAATTTTCTAAATTTTTCAAAAATCGTCCTAGACAAAAATATTATTGCATACAATTTTTTTTCATGAAAAAATAAGAATTTTTTGTCCTTTCGCCAGTCTGTCCGATGTCATGATTTTTGTAGACACGATAACTCAGGAACGAATAATCGAATTTTCAGGAAAAAGTTCTATGGGGGAAAGATCCCTATTTTTTTAAAGTAATCCCCAAAAAAGTTATAACTTAAGAACGAAAAATCGAAATTTTCATGAAAAATCAAGTTCTATGAGGGGAAGATCCCTATTTTTTTAAAGTAATCCCCAAAATCTGTTAACCGCTGGGGTGTTTTATCGAAGGACCTTTGTGACGTGAGGCAAAAGGGACTTGCTTGTATTGTTCCAGGTGTCTTCTTGTACTTGGGCCCAAGATGATGTTTCCTCGGAGAAATGGCGTAAGCCCTACTTGCACTCGTTCTACGCGAAATGTTATTTATTGGATGTATTTTCCATAGCGTGATTCATTACGAATAACTATTGTTATTTTTGTTCTTTGGAAGCGATAGTGGCGTGAGTATCGCGCCCCTGACGAATTTAACGTATTGTCCGGACCGTGTTGTTTTATGAACTCATTCAAATTACCCAAAAAAGTTATGGGGGTTAAACTTTTTAAAAAATCGAAAAAAGCTGAAAGAAAATTCCGATTAACGTAACTTTTTCAGGAAAAACTTCTTTTATTATAAAATCAATTCTACCAATTTTGAAAGTAATTTCCCCAACAAAAGGAAGTTATGGAGGATTAAACTTTTTCAAAAAAAAAAACACTATCATTTAAAAAAAATCATTTTTTTTTGTTTTTTTTTTTTTCAAAAAGAAAATTAAAAAAAAAATGTATAGTTTTTTTATTTTTTTTATTTTCTTTTTGTTTAAAAAAAAGATCGTTTTTAAAAAAAAATGTTGATTTTTTTTCTCATTTATTTATTTATTTTCTTTTTGAAAATATATTTTTTTCGCAAAAAGATAATAAAAAAAATGTTAAAAAATGTGTTAAATCTTTTTTTATTTTTTTTTTAACAATATTTGAAAAACACTATACCATTTACTGTGAATAGTATATAATGGAATGTGTAGCATTACATATCTTCACAGCTTATTTTATTTTTGTATGAAACGGAAAAAAACCTTCAACGTATTTTTATTTTTCAGGCCTTGTATTTTAATATTCGACTCGCTCTCCGGAAACTCGCGAAGTCGCGTCGTGGCAACACTGCGCGACTATCTGAGCTG
Source organism: Brachypterus glaber (assembly GCA_958510825.1). Lineage (NCBI taxonomy): Eukaryota > Metazoa > Arthropoda > Insecta > Coleoptera > Kateretidae > Brachypterus > Brachypterus glaber. Next base: position 27,130,072 of record OY294052.1, on the reverse strand, counting down.
CGAGTACGAGGCGAAGACGAGCAAAGAAAAACAGTTCAACAAGGACGTGATTAAAGGCTCGAACGTGAAGGTCCCGCAACAGAATAACTTTACAGACTGTGGGCTGTATTTGTTGCAGTATGTGGAGGAATTTTTCAGAGTAAGTTACAGTTTTTATTTTCCCCAAGGAAAGTCTTGCGTTAATCAAAAAAAAATTTTATTGCTCAAGAACGCTTCGAGCTAAACACTTCAAGTTTGGACCATAGGTTGATTATCCAAGGTTCTAGACTGGGATTGTTTTTGGTAAAAATCAATTCAAAACAATTTTTTTTTCGTTTTTCGCAAAATAAAAAAAATTTTGAATTTTATTTTACATTTTTTTTTGTTCTTTTTTTAATTTTTCGGTTTTTAAAAATCCCCCCACGACAAAAACCTCGTATCGTCCCTGAATAAAATTACACAAAAAAAAATATTATCATTTTTTTACTCAGTACAGTTGATTTCAAAAAAAACTGGAAAAGTGGGGTTAAGTAAAATTTCATGTTTTCCATAAAATTTAGTTGTGTGAATGTGGATTATTTAAATGGGGTTATGCCTGTTTGAAAAATAAGGTTAGTTTAACCATGTCAAAAATCATATGTTATTTTATGCATTTGTGATTAGTAACATTTTTTGACTTTGACATTGATGTGGCAATAACAATATTGACACTAAATTTATTAACAAGTAAACAAATATTTGTCAAATGAAAGATAGTTCACAATGTATTTTTTTATAACCCCACTTTTCCACTTTTGTTGAACTGAGCTGTACCATCGTTTTCATAATAAACGCTTACACCTAAAAATGTTACAGATTATATTGAACTTTATCAAGGTCTCTTTGACATTTATTTGTCAAATATTATTATGACATTACTTGTCAAAATAATTCACATTAGTTATGCCGCAGCTTACAAATTATCAAAAATGTATTATAACAGCAAGAATAAATGACGGGATAAATGTACGTGAAATAGCCACTGAATTAAATGTTGCAAACAGCACTATAATGCGAGCAAAGAAAAAACTTGAGGAAACTGGACAGATTAGCAGAAAGCGGGGTTCTGTTCGAAGTAGAATGAGTAGTGCAGAAGAAGATATGCAATTAATGAATTATCTGCGGGAAAACCCTTTCCATACCGGAGTCAGAGCGAGGGAAGAAACTAACTTTCCTGGGTCATAATGCTGAAGAATTACGACAGGCCATTATTGAGGCTTGGCACGCAAAAATTACACCAAATTACACAAACCAACTGTTAGAATTACAAAGATTTTTTTATTTTTGATATCTTAAAATAAGTCACTCTTGATGATGTTTTTTTTTCTTTATATTTTTGAAGACACTATTTTGAAGAAAAAAACATTATCCCATGAACCGTAAGAGTTGTACAAAAAGCGCTTAGTGTTTTGGGAGTTTAAAATCAAGCAGGGCAAGTTATAAAGAGTGACTTTTTTTGAGATCAAATCAAAAATAAAAAATAAATTCCTCTTTGTAACTCTATCTGGAGACATACTGTATAAATATCATTTATAATAAAATTTGTTAACCTTTTTGCTTATAAGCATATATGCTTAAAGACAGTTATAGGACTTGCACTATATAATATAGACTGTACTTTAACCTTACTTAATTATTACGGAAAATGTCAGTGTCAATCTTAGTAAAGTACATATACCACAACTAAAAATTTAAAATGTTGGGGCACCTCAGGGTTCTGTGATGTGAGCGTTTTCTATGAAAATGATGGTACCAGCAAAAGAATGGCTGAATATATGTTTGGAAGTCCTGGTACATTTGAACTATTTCCAGTGAATTTTTCACTTCAATAAAAGCGCTTTTATTTTTATTTTTTCAGAAACCTATAAAAGATTACAACATTCCAATAAAAGAGTTAAAAGATTGGTTTGAGGAAATAACAGTAACTAGAAAGAGGGAGGATATATCCATGTTGATTAAAGACTTGATGGTAGAATATGACAAAGATTTAGACCTGTTACCGGAAATTAAATTCCCTACACACAACGGTAAGTAAAATTTTGATTTTCTTCGAAGCAAGTCAAATATTTTTATTCTGTCGTTAAATTAATATTTTTTACCGATAAAATCAATATTTTTTACCGATAAAATCTCAGATTTACTCATTTTCTTCCATTTTATTGGTTTTTATTTCGATCGCACGCATTTATGTAGAAGAGTAACAGGATTGGTCCACATATTGTTCCTTGAGGCACTTCAATTATACACAGGTTGGTTTGGATAACTTAAGCAGCTAATATCAAAGTATATTTTGACAAGTGGCAACACTGATTTTTTACCGCTTTAGTTCAAATTTTAGGCTACTAGGGTCGTTCTGGCGGAATTCTGTCCGTCAGAATAATTTTTATCTGTCATACTTGTCATTTTATATTCTTATTTTTAATAAAAACGAATACAAAATGACAATTATGACATAAAAAATTGATCGTTGATTGTCACTTGACAGCTGTCTTCTTCTTCCCTGTCAAAGTGACATAAGTCGACGACATAACCTCACAAATTTAACTAAATCTGTCACAAATCAGTGTTGCCACTTTTCGAAAACGAAATATACTTTGGTGTTAGCTGCCTGGACGATCCAACCATCCGGATGGTATGGTATAAGCTAGAGTGTCTAAATTTGACGTTATCTGTAAAGAAAAGGTCATTAATATACTTTGAAAATGTCCGTCTTGTGTCACGTTTTTTGTGGACACGATAACTCGAGAACGAATTATCCGATCAACTCGAAATTTTCAGGAAAAATCTAGTTCTATTGGGAAAATATCCCTTTTTTAAAGTAATCCCCCCAAAAACAAAAAAAAATGTTTTTTTTTAATTGAAAAATCTTTTTCATTTTTTTTTAATTTAAAAAAAATTAAAAATGCTTTGTTTTGAAAAAAAAAATCTAAAAAAAATCGCTTTTCGGAAAATGAATTAAAAAAAAATGGGTATTTTTTTTCATAACTTTTTTTTTTAATTTGTTTTTTAATTTTCTTTTTTTTTAGGCAAACTACTAGAGCGGTTGCACGAGGACGACGAAGAAGACGAGGAGGAGGAAGAGGAAGACGAAGAGGAGGACGAAGACGCTTTCGGTGAACCAGATTCGTCCTTCGAGGACGAAGGCATGGAAGAGGGGGAAATCCCAATGGAACACGAAACCACAGTGGCAAGTGATTCCGCAACCACGGAACCGGAACCAGAACTGGAACTTGATGGAGAAACCCTGAAACCGAGCAATGAAAGCAACTTTCAAAAATCCTTCGAAAAGACAATAGTGTGCAACATAAAACCAGACATAAGTGAAATAATACCGAGAACGTCAAGTAAAGAAACTTTGAGCTATTTAAAGGCGAAACGGATCAACAGACATAAGGCCAGCGATGGCCCGGAAACGAAAAAATCGAAAGTTACATAATATACAAAAACAGTGAATATTTTTTTTTCTGTGTAATGGTTAAATGAGAAACGTACAAAATCTGCGTGAGGTATGCTGCCCTACTACGCTAGAAAGCAGTAACTACATTTGTCGCATAGCAGCGTTTTCAAAATATTACATCAGAGTTGACGTGAAAACGTTGCTATGCGACAGATGGAGTTACTGCTTTCTAGCTTAGTAGGGCAGTATGGGGGTGTATGATTTTAGTGGATTTGAAAAATTACAATTTTAAGGATGGGGAACGTTCAAGTATTACGTAACGCAAATTGTACCAAAATTCATACACTTCATACCCCGGTTCTCGCGTTATTATAGATTATAGAGATTTCATATTTTGGCTACCCCCCTAATAGGGGGTGTGTTAGGGGGAGGGGTAGGCAAAATATGAAATCTCTACAGCCTTGAATAACGCGGGAACCGAGGTATGAAGTGTATGAATTTTGGTACATTTTGCGTTACGTAATACTTGAACGTTCCCATGATGGATAAATTCTTTAGTAAATAATATTTATTAAAAGTGTTTTAAACATTTTTCAATGAAAAATACTCAGTTCCTGAAATTTTTATGGCTATGTTATGGAAATTACGGGTACCCTATGGGTACCACCCATCCAAATAAATAAATGGTTCAAATGAAGTAAATTTTTCTTTGCAAAGTAATTGACTTTTTTAAAACTTTTTTGTGATACCTGTATTATTATTATTATTAGTAAAATTTGCTCAATTTGTAAAACTTATCCACTCAATTTCTTAGTTTTTACGTTATTTTAAATCTTTTTTATTGTCGGTTTAAAATAACTTTTGAATGTTTTTATCTAGTAACACAGTAGCTGTAAAGTATCTCATCGCTCTTTCGCAGCAAAATTACAGCCATATGGCTGTTATTTTGCTGCGAAAGAACGCTAAGAGATACTTTATAGCAAAATTACAGCCATATGGCTGTTATTTTGCTGCAAAAGAGTGCTAAGAGATACTTTATAGCAAAATTACAGCCATATGCCTGTTATTTTGCTGCGAAAGAGCGATGAGAGATACTTTACAGCTACTGTGTTACTTGGGGTGTCTAGATGAAAACATTCAAAAGTTATTTTAAACCGACAATAAAAAAGATTTAAAATAACGTAAAAACTAAGAAATTGAGTGGATAAGTTTTACAAATTGTGTTACTTGGACTTGAAATATGCTAATTATTGTGGCAACTCTTTCAAAACGGGGTAAAAACACAAATATATTACGCAATAACGCGTTTATAAGTTATGCAAGAATGGAAAGAATAATAATGGAAATGCAATAAAAAATGTCAACATTTTTCTGCTAGGTTTAAAGTAAAAAAATCTATTATGTACCCTGAAATAAAATGAAATAGAAAGGCTCTCTATTATTAGTTTATACAGGGTGTATTTGAATTAAGGTCCGCAATTTAAAGGGGTGATTCTACATCGTAAAATATGACAAAAGGTTCCTGTTCAAAATAAGTTCATGTAAATAACATACATCCTGAGTTATTCAATAAAAACCGATTTTTTAGCTACTTTCAAAGGGGCTTAGCTCCCTTACAACGCATCTTTGGACATATGTTTATAGAAAGTTTTTGTCATATTTTATGATGTAGAATCACCCCTTAAAATTTTGGACCCTATTTCAAATCCACTGTGTATTAAACTTTTTTTTTAATTTAAAATTTGTGAGGGGTCAACCACAACAAAATATTTGTACACAGACTTCTGAGATTTTTGTAAGATTCCCGAGATTTTCAACAAAAAATTCTAAGCTTTTTTGTTAAAATTTTTGAGATTTGGTGATTCACCCCTCACAATTCAAAATAATTTTTAAAATTGATTTTTACTTTGCCTGTTCACAAATTCTTAGGGAACGTTCAAGTATTACGTAACGCTCCTAAGGGGGGGTCATTTTGGAGTGTTACGCCCATGTTAATGGTATAGGAAAATAGCGTTACAGGGGTGGGGGTCCAAAATGATCAAAATTTGCGTTATGTAATACTTGAACGTTCCCTTATCAAAGAAAATTTTTATTCAAAAATGCAACAAAACTAAAAAAGGGAAAAAACATGGTTTGCTGGATGAACTTGATTTAAATGTACTACTACTGTAATTTTTGTATAATATAAAATTTAATATTATAAAATTAAAAAATCTAAAACTATATGCCCCCTTTTATGAGAAGTTATTTATTAGGCACCAAACAGTGATTATACATGAATAAATATACCAATAATTTTTTGTTACACAAAACTTTAAAATTTGTAATTCTAAATTGTATATTTTGTTTTTATATATAACAATATTATATATTTTTGTTTTATTGCTTAGACATACAAAATTTTTGTTATTTTTTAACTCGGGGTTTAAAGAACTATCATACACTATACTGCAAAAACCGTAGAAAAAATAGTGTTCCTCACTAGATTTAAACCTAATTTAGGAGCATCTGTGCATGTAAAAATATGATAAAATAAATATGCCACAGAAAAAAGTAACAAAATATTGTATGGCTTAAAATTAATCACCATTTTATCCAAATTTTATTAATTTTTTTAAAAAAATCGCTAAAAAGACGCTGTTTTTCTTGTGCCTATAAAATCAATCGCACCAACTATAAAAATTATTGCAAAGTTGTCATACTTTGCGTTTTTTCCGAGTAGTTCAAATGTACCATATACCGTTATCTTTGTATCTAGATATTTTACATTTCTACGATTGGTATGAATGGAGGTATCTAGATATTCGTTATTTTTTCTTAGGTTGGCACTACTTTTGTATCTAGATATTTCTTGTTTTTCTCATATTGGTATCATTGTTCGTACACTAGCTTACGAAAGTTACGCACCTTTATCGAGTTTTCATTATAAAACGTTTTTTATTTAACCATTTAATGTAAATAAAATAAATTTCGTTTAAAGTATAATTAGTTTATGTTTACAAGAAATACATATTGGTTAATATCCTAGAAATTAGGCTGTTTTAAAATTGTTTTGTTTTCATTTCATTAAGTATTGAAATAATTTTAATCTTTGGAAAAATAAAAATATATTGAAAAACTATCGTGTTTTATTCTAAGAGTTTTCACTTTCTTTGAATTTACATTTGGTACAAGTATAAAATACTGTTTGTCCTTCATCAGCAGAACGAAGTTGAATCGTAGCATATGACATCTTCTCATTCTCACATTTGGGGCATTTTCTATCTACAACTGGACCTTCTTCTTCATCATCATTCTGTTTCTTTACTTCTGTTACAACATTTCTTTGGTTAAAAACGATTTTATACTTGGTTTGGTTATTTCCAAATATGTCGGGTGGAAACTTCTTTGCACAAGCATAACAAGAAATATTACCTGTCTCCTGTAGAGGCGGCAAAATAGACCCACAATAAGGACAAAATCCTGCAGTCTTATGAAATATTTCCACGTTCATTTTTGAATCAAATATTTTGATGTTTATTTATTTTAACCTTACTTTTAAAGTGTGACATTTGGTAATTTAATAACTTGAAGTTGGCAACAATTTCAGTAAGTTGTCAACAGCAAGAAGAATCCCAAAATTTGTCATCTGCGCTCATGTTTATTGCTATTCGTTAGAATTGGTTGATACTGTGACATAGAAAAGGTATTTTACGATTTATTATTTCATTAATTAATATGCTAATCTGTGGTAACACTTTAGAAATGCGTATTTTCGCCTTAATACGCCTTTAGGTATCGTTATTTTCTGTAAAAAAATGATTGGAATTCCATTGTGTATTAAAGCCAACCATTAGCCTATTTAGCTCAACATATTTTTATATTATAAATTAAAGTACAATAGAATACCTTTATAAACCAATCAAGTACAAAAAAACGCTTATTTCAGTTTCATATGGTCACAAGGGCTTATTTTTTTCAGTATTTTGTATATACATTTCAAAAAAAATCCAGCTTTTACTGTATGAAAAAAACCTTAAAACTTTTAATTTATAGCTGTTGTATGAATTTTAGGTTTGTGAAGCTTTCAGTTATTTCCAGGATTTTTTGAGGGATTTTTTAAAACCGATAAGTGAATTCAACGTATTGGTATCAAATAGGTTTTGCCTTTTATGGAGCTCACATTTAAAATGATTACAGTGAGAATAAACTTCTAATATCATGATAAGTTCTTAATTTAGAAGTTCTAATCTTCTAATTATTATAAGGCAGGGCATTATGTATTAGGGTGGGGTTCCATGAGGGGTTTTGTAGGGCAAGGTTTATCAAAAAAAAAATGGTGCAGTTTATAGGTACTTTTCTAATGAAATATTTAAAATCTACCCCAAGTTTTTGTATACCTATATAATTGCATATTTAAAAAAACTTTCTTTGAGGAAGACATGTTTATTTTGTTACCAGAATTATAAATACTTGGAAATAAGCAGTCACATTTTAAAACAAAAAGAAAAAAGGATATTTGTATTTTTATATACTATATAGATATACTACATAGGTATTGGTAGGACTACTTTACATATTTTTTAGAATAATTAATCATCTTTAATATAATATCATGCGCAAAGAATCACAGTGTTGCCAAAAAAAAATATTGATACTATTGGTAGATCAGGGGACATTTCAGGGACAGTTGCTAGCAGGGGACAGGACTTTAGATTAGGGGATGGTCTCCAGAAATCCGGGACATATGGTCACCCTACTGTGAAAGAACTAGGGCTTAGGGTTTTTACTTCTAAAGCATCACTAAGGTTTCTTGAGATTTGGAGACCTTTTCAGAGTTTCGTTATTTCCAGACAGAATGGCTGATTCTGCAAGTGAATCTGACTCGAGCAGCATAGATGGGGGCCCCATAATGATGCCTCCCAGTCCCATAACAAGGGAACAGCTGCAGAAAAGAATCGAGAGCCTACAGCAGCAGAACAGGGTACTTAAAGTGGAGTTGGAAACTTACAAGTTGAGAGTTAAAGCTTTGCAAGAAGAGAACCGCGATTTGCGCAAAACATCAGTTATTATTGTAAGTAAAAGTGAAAATTATGTTTTTTATATTTTTTTTTCAATTTTTTTAGAAAATTTAAAAAAAAATCAAAAATTTTGAAGAATTTTTTATCAAAAAATATTTTAGTTAAATAAAATTCCCAGGGCCAATTAAAAAAAAATAAAAGACATAATGATATTTTTTGCTTCAAAGGAAAAGCATAGGATAGATATAATGTCCCATGGCATAAGCGTCGCGACCATTGAAAATTTTTTTTTCGACGGCTGGAAGATATTTGAAATTTTGAGCATAAAAAATCTAAAATTGCAAATATTTCAAAAATTAGTTAATTACAAAGAATCATTAAAAAGTATCCATTCAAAACTGTTTTTTTGACTTTTAAAATAATTTTTAATTAGTCAAATGCGTCACGACACAATAATTTTTTTTTTATAGCCGTAGATGTTTATATGACTTCATGGTACTTTAAATTTTAATAATTTTTTATTGATTATCTTAAAATCGATAAATTTAATAGCTTTTGAGATATTTGCAAGTTTAGATGAAAATATTTACATTTTCATCAAAAAAATAAATATATCTATGCCATGCTTTTTATAGATCTTATATATCTCTTTTAGTTTTTAAGTAATTGGCCCTGGAAGTTTTAACTGAAACCCTTTATATTTATTTTTGTGTAAAATAAAATAATTGAAATATACGATATTTCAGCAAGCCAAGGCTGAACAAGAAGAAGAATTCATCTCGAACACTCTCCTGAAAAAGATCCAAGCACTGAAAAAGGAAAAGGAATCTCTGGCACATCACTACGAAAGAGAGGAAGAATGTCTCACCAACGATTTGTCTCGAAAACTGACTCAACTGAGGCAGGAGAAATGCCGTCTCGAGCAAACTCTTGAGCAGGAGCAAGAATGTTTGGTGAATCGACTGATGAGGAAGATTGAGAAACTCGAAGCCGAAACGTTGGCAAAACAGACTAATTTAGAGCAGTTGAGAAGAGAAAAGGTACGATAAAAAAGTAAAGTCTTACTCGCATTGGTCCAAAAAACTTTTGACTTATGTTTTTAATTTTTCAGATCATGTAAGTGTTTCGTCTATTGTAAGACCAAGGAAGTTTGTTTTAGATAAATATATTTATAATTATATTTAACACAAAACATTAATTTGAAGAAGATGAGCAATATAAAACTGCCTGTTATAATAATTACACAGCCACACAAAAAGAAAAATATGTCCGGAATTTTTTAAGAGACCAATTCCTAGGTATTTTGAGGCGCTGAATGCGAATTTGAGATCAAAATAGCACCTTATCCGATTTGCTTTGGAGATAACCTCAAAAAACTTTCCTTTCATTTACTCGAAAATAAGGTTTTTTGAGGTTATTTTTAAAAATAATCGCATGAGGTGCTGTTTTGACTTCAAATTCGGATTCATCGCCTCAAAATACATAGGAATGGTCTCCGAAAAAATTCTTAACTTTTTTTTGTGTGACTACATGTGTGGCCGGAAAAGAAAATAAAGGTCAAGACCATTGTATTTTTATGTATTTTGAGGTCTCCTAAAAAATTCCGGACCTTTTTTTCAGAATTTGAAACATATCAACATTTTAATGTTTAAATATGAATCATGAGCCATTTGATAATCAAGTTAATAATTTAAACATTTATATTCGAGATTATATTATCATGAATTGTATTAAATTACATCATTCACTCGTAAAACGTAACTATACTTTTTTTTCAGGTTGAATTGGAAAATACTTTGGAACAAGAACAAGAGGCTTTAGTGAACAAACTTTGGAAGCGCATGGACAAACTCGAGACCGAAAAACGCATGCTGCAGATAAAACTAGATCAGCCAGTCTCAGGTACAGTAACTTTTACGTTTTTATGCTTGTTGATAGTCTATAATATTTCTGAAAAATGTACAAAACCACAATTCTGTCGTTTTTTGTCGTTTTTTAATTTAGTTCAGCAACCAAACATAAAACACATGTTCAAGTTATATAAAACAACTGTGCCTTCTTTTACTCTCTAACTTGGCATATATCGACTTTTAATTTACGAAAACGAAACGAGAGAGTGGACTGCTTAGGGGTTGTAAATAAGGGTATAGAAGGGAAAAAGGGATATCACTAACCTTGGTTTTGATGCTGATCGATGTTCTTGTGCACAAGTGGCTTTTTCTTGATGTTGAGGTTGATGAGGATAAATATGGGTTTGGGACGAGAGTATTTGACGATCACGAATATGTTTAACTACGATACTACACGTGAATTTATTTCTAGCGCACGACGAACGACTCGCTGGGTACATTTTTCACCGACTTCTTTGCGGGTCTCTGAGGGCCACTTGCACCAACTTTTGGTACGGGATTATCTCAGCTAAACCGAGTTTAAGTTAAAAATGCAGCGTTCTAATTGGTCAGCCGTAAATTTAATCCAAGTTTAAAGTTAAACCATCATTGGTGCAAGTTGCCCTGAATCAAACCATTTTATAAAAAAAAATCAAAAATTTTTTTCAATAGAGGAGAAAGTTCTCTCGCTCATTCCATATATTTTTTATAAATATTGGCTGTAGGGGAGGGTAGTATTTTTCTACAACCTAGTTTCTAGTTAGTGCTCATTTTCCACCCGTTGCCATGACAGCGGTCGGAAAGTGGAAATCAGCTGATTTTAGATATCTTCTGGCAGAAAATTAGTAAACGTCAAACACATAACCTCAAACTTATAAAAATAACATAACCTCAAACTTATAAAAATAGGAAAAATAGTATACGCACCTCGACGCAAACCAATTTCAGTGCAAAACACAAGCACAAACTAGGTTCGCGTACTCGGTGCATAATATACTATTTTAAATATTGTTTTTTCTTTTTAATTTTTTTTTTCGTAAATGGTAAAACCTTGTTTTTATGAAAATTAAAGCACCTATCTATCCATCAGACCCGACCAGCCCTCGCGACATCAACAACGGCGACACGGCGACAAATCTGAGCGCGCACATCCAAACGCTGCGCTCCGAGGTGGCCAGACTGCGTCAAAACCTCGCGATAAGTCAGCAAGAGCACACGCAAAAGATGCAGCGGTACGCGCAAGAGGAGAGAAACATTCGTGAGGAGAATTTGAGATTGCAGAGAAAACTACAGCTAGAGGTATGTATAGGTTACAACATTTTCTTTGGAAGGTGTACGGTAAAAATCATCTTGACTTTATCTCTTATGTGGATTTTTTGTTCGTTTAGGTTGAAAGACGTGAGGCCCTCTGCAGACATTTATCCGAAAGTGAGAGTTCTTTAGAAATGGAAGAGGAAAGGCACTACAATGAGCAAGTGTTGGGTGCTAGACAGCACACTGTTTCCCCCATTCCTTATAATCCATCGCCAAGCCAAAGTCGTCCCCTAAGTCCAGGAGGTAAATATTGAGTTTTTAACCTAACTTATTCTCGACTGACGCCCCCATATTGAATGTAAAAGTCATTATTTTATCATAAAGTTAACTGTAATACATTCACCTGGGATGTCCATTTGAGTTTTTTGTCTAGAATGATACCTAAGAATTTCTGGGCATTACTCTCGGTAAAAACATTAACTGGTTATCTATTATGATCGTATTTTACCTTTTTTATAACCATAATCCTATGGATTTGCATTATTATTTCAGGCCTACAGTCCACAATGCAAGCACCCTCCCCAAGAGACTCCCTAGTTGTAGGCCCGCCCAGGTGTCACTCCTGCGGTCAAATGGTGACCCCCCCATCTTGCGTAGCGAACGTACTGCACACAAGCGTCGGCTCGAACAGCCCCCCTGCTCCGCCCCATAGGCGGGCCAGCGAGAGGTTCATCAAACCCGCCATTCCGGCCCCCCGCCCAGCCCGCCAGTCCCATGGACACTTCCATCACGAAGGAATAAGGTACCGTTTAGGCTTTAATTTGGACACCACTTGTAACTATTTAAAAAAAATCACATCTATTAAACATGGCAACTGAACTTATCTATATTATCTTTTCTTGTCTTTTCTTTGATATTTTGTAGGTCGTTCGAATAAAGTTGTGATTACATACCTGAAAAAAAATCAATAAAAAACCTTTTCCTGAGCCCCTTTAAATATTTTCAAGTTTTGTGTTTGGAAGAAAAAGTTACAATAGGTGTTCCATAAAATAAGATTTTTTGGATTCATTAAAAAAATGCTATTTCATATGTGATTATAATTGTTAAATAATCTAATTGGGAACTTTAAAAAAGTTCACCTATTATTTCATGTGCTTACAATTTATAAATATACAGGGTGTATTTGAAATAGCGTAGGAAATTTTAACAGGTGATTCTACATGATAAAATATGACAAAAAGTTCCTATAAACATATGTCTAAAAATGCGTCATAAGGGAGCTACGCCCCTTTGAAATTGGCTAAAAAAATCGGTTTTTATTTAATAACTCAGGAA
>OY294052.1:27074102-27116979 GCA_958510825.1 Brachypterus glaber | reverse complement strand
AAACCCTTTAGAAACCCGCAGCATAAATATTATTTATTAGTTTTCTTGTACTGTTTTTAGGTCATAAATAAAATAAAAAAAAAAAAAAAGTTACAAAAAATTGTTGTAAATATAAATAAACATGATAACGGAGAACACAATTTGTGTTTAACCAATGCAATCGCGTTGGTTAAAAATCGATTTTCTAGTGAATGATGAATTTTACTCACTTCTAAATTTTAAGACACTGCTCAACGATCAGATTGCAACTAGAGTCTTCCAGATCAGTTTGCCATATAAATGTAAATAAAGCGCTCTATATGGGAGATTAGCTCAGCGGTCTAAGGCATCGATATAGCATTGACACTGAGCTAATGATCGTGAGTTCAAACCTCACTGGCGCCGGTTGCCTTTTTCAGTTAATTAATAATTGAAATTTGGCGAAGGCGTACTCCCTAGATATATTGGTTCGAAAGTCAATAAAAGTGGTTCCCTCTACTACTAGCCCACAGAAGTCCTAGACTTAGGGGATGCTTAATTAAGTAGATTAGTACGAGGTTAAAAATAAACAAAAATATGTTTAATTATCACTAGAAAGGATGTCAAAACATGTTTCATATACTCCGTTATCAAATATGAATTTAGTTAAAAATATAAACACATAGAGCGCTTCATTTGCATTTATATGGCAAACTGATCTGGAAGACTCTAGTTGCTATCTGATTTTTGAGCAGTGAGTGTCTTAAAATTTAGAGGCTGTATAATGTGTCATTGACCAAAAAATTGCATTAGTCAAACATAAATCCTATCATGTTTATTTATATTTGCAATAATTTTTTGTAACTTTTTTTATTTAATAAATAATATTTATGCTGCGGGTTTCTAAAGGGTTTAAATACATATGTCTAACAATGCTCTTTTATAAAAGCCATAAAATTACAAAAAAATACCTTTATATTTTTCATTTTAAAAATTTTTGTTTAACCATATTTGATAATGACCCCTATGCAACAGATCTAAAGATTAAAACCAAAATATTGAACAGCCATAAAAGCATTATCAACCATCTTCATCATAGATTTAATGGACTCACTTTAATAATATAGACTATACAGGATGTTGCATTAAATGGTCGATAAATTTCTTGGATACTTAAATGAAATGGCCTCCCCAGTCTCCTGATTTAAATCTATAAGATGGGACTTTTTACAGGATATTCTGCATAAAGTCGACCAAATTAACATTGTACTTTTGTCGACCTTTAGTCAACACTGTATAATCCTAGATATTACATCTACAGTTTCGTCAAATTATGATAAAGACTATAGCCGTTATGAAACTCTAGCCATAAATGGCAGTTATTGCCTTAGACTCACTAAGAGTTTATAAGACTCACTTTATATTATAAAATCTATGTAAAGAAAATATTTCTTTTTTAATATACAATACTTGGAAGCCAAAATGTGACGTATTTTTCGGCTTAAATTCGCAAATTTACTATCTATAGTCCGTCCAATTATGCAAGATAGTAGATTAAAATTCCCGCGAATTTTAAGCTACATAATTGGTTAAAAACTCGTACCTTTTAACATAAAAAAGATTGTGAAATTTTTTGTCCAAATGACAATGATTGACGGTCGTTAAAGCTGATAAAAGAAGAGAAAGTTACATAAAAAAAATGGTTATACTTAATGTTATTTTGTATGGTATTGAAAAAGGTACTTTTTTGGTTTATTCTTTATACACTCACACTCAATTAGCATATTCTATATATTGTACAAACGTAAATTATATTGAACACAAGGAAAACGTCAAATTTTTAGGTTACAATTACAAATTAAGGCCTATCCAGAGGCTCGCATAACAACCATTACAAGATACATGACGACACATCAAGGCAATCCTGGCATCGCATTCTTATGTACTATGCTTGTTATGCGAGTCTTTGGATAGGCCCTTTCCAGGAAAACAGTACCGACATCTGTTAAATTTTTGATACACTACTATTTATGCATAATTATGCTAGGCTGCGACCCTTACTATCTTGCATAACTGGACGGAGTATAAATACATTTCACTTGTCTTTATACTGCTGTCTTTCTGGTATTTGTAAATAGAAAGAGAGAGTGACATAAAATATATAAAAGATAGTCAGATAGAAAATGCGACGAATTTATACAAAATTACGTCGTATTTTGCTGTCTGGGAAGTTGTATATAATTATATAACTATTAATAGTGTCGAAACAGTTTTTGTTATAATGTTTAAACTATAGTTTAGAAAATTAATGATAAGATTAAAAAATAATAAACTGAAAGCTTTTTTCAGTTGTAAAAGATGTAAAAAGTGATATTAGAATAAAAATTAATTTTATAATTTTTGGAAATAATCTTTATCTACATGATGTTTTTCTTTTTAATTTGTATAGGCTCACTATTTATTGGTTTTAGGGACAGAATATTATCTGTGGTAAAATTCGGATTTTTTTAAGTAAAGGTAGGGTGGAGAGATTTCTTTTTTTAAACTAACACTATTTTGATTTTAAGATTGAAAGACGGAGTTGCCCCGAATGCGAATTTACCTCACACTACCCTACATTTTAAAATTGTAAGTATTTAATATAATCGTCCATAAGAAGTAAAAATATATTTTCTGTAAAAATCACTAAATATGTGACCCTGACACTCTCAGTTTTATTATATAAATATACTTATAAACTTATTTTTGTTATTTGTACATTAATACAATATATTTTTTTTTGTCGTTGCGATGCTTAGTCCTAATTCTGCATACTACATTTTATTTTGTATTTTTTTGAGGTTGAGTGATATTACAGGTTTCTTGAATGAATAAAAACTATAAGTTTTAAATGGTAATTTATTTGAATGAACAATAACAAACAATTTTTAAAACCTATTCTATAAGTTGAAGAACTTTTAAACTAATAAATATGTAATTTTTGAGATACTTCCAACTCGTTGGCTCTCTTTAAAGATAACACATGAGTGTAAACTTTGTTTCTGCTGGGAAAGGTAACAATTTTGACAGCGCATCTTTCTAACAGGTATGTCCATTTTAGTTCTCTTTTTTGATCGTCTGTCATTTGAAAAAAGTCTTCTGCCTAAAAAATTATATAAAATCTTATTTTTTTTAAAGAAATATTTACCAGAAACATGACAGTAGCAAAGGCGTGGCTGAAAACACGGAGAACTGTTGCAATGGCCAGCCAGGTCTACCGATTTAAACTTTATTGACTTCTCATAAAAGTTGTAAGTTCTTTCATATTCTGTATGCGACTTAAACGTAAGTCCCAGAGAGTATTATATACTTACTGTACAATTTAAGGCATCTTCTGCGGTCTTTCCTTTTAATTTGCAGCTGCACAACGTTCCAGTATGATCAGTCAACGTTAGATTCAAATCAAAATTAATGATTGGTTGAAAATCTTGCTGCTCAAAATTAAACGGACATTCGCTGTTTTTGCAAAAACCATTGTTAGTCTCCGTCTTACATCTTGCGCTAATAAGAAAATAAATATTTTGAATAACAGAGTATGTAGAAATTTTAGGAAAGTGAAATAATTGGGTCGGATGGAGAGCTGTCTCAAACAATATATCGATATCTTAAACACAATAGTTGTTTTGACAAAACCGGGCCAACATTTGTAACCAGAGCCCTAAATTTACACCAAAAGCAGCCTTAAAACGCCTGTTTCCTTGTCTTTTAATAAAAGTCTAACAATATAAAGTCCGGAGATTTTGCAGGCCATGTTTTGTTTTTTACGGGAAATTAAATATATTTTATCTTACCATATAGATGTAACTGTTTTAGACAAACCGTCCAAATCCAATTGGCTTACATAAGCAAACAACACGGCGGAAAACTGTTTGTTGTTCACCATATCATTATTTTCAAAAAAAGTGTTTATTCTCTCGTGGACTTGTTTGATTGACATAATTTCTGTTATTGTGTTAGCTAAAATAAATATTTTAGATTTTAAGAATAATAATGGTACTTAATAACTGGATTTTTATGCCTTCAATCTTCTTCAAAAATATTTTTAATATTGACTTATTAAATTAATTATATTTCCAGGGATAAAAATAGAAACCACCTCTGAAGATAAGTGTTTCTCAATACCGTGGTCATTAGGTTGGTGGAAGCTATGTTTCAGTTTAACAGGTTATGGGCCCACAGGGATTTTTTACATTTTCAACTTACGATCTGGGAAATTCCCAATAAGTTCATCACCAGCATGGAACGTTTCGATCGGCGCAGACTGCGCAAACTTCTTAAGAGCTTCTGCGTCCTTACCGACGGGATTTTCGGTAAGAATGGTCCTGGCGGTCATTTTAGCAATGAACGCTCGGCAATAATCGTTCCACTGAATTTGCATATCGGTAAAGAATAAAATTGTATCGCGTGGTTTCCATGAAGATGATCTGGAATAATTTTTGAGGAGTAAATATACAGGGTTATTTAGAAATAAGTTCCAAAAATTGTAAGTGGTGATTCTACATTAAAAACCATGAAAAAAAGTTCCTTTAAAGGTTGGTCCGAAAATGAGCCCTAAGGTTACATTATTTAATATCTCTGGATCCCTATGAACCACAGTAACAATTTTTTGCACATGCCTTAACACTTATAAATGCTATCATTTTATGAATTTTTTTTTAATAATTTTACCCAGAGACGTGCAAAATGGGGGGAAATGTCACATTTTTGCCCCAAACTTTTTTATTTTTAGATTTTTTTTACATTTTCTCAATAAAATATCAATCTTTATTTAAAAATTCATAAAAAGGTACACTTTATGTATTTTATTAAAAAAAAATTATTACTTTTTCCCAGAAATGTCTTGCGTTGGTAAGAAAAATTTGAAAATTTTTAATTGCTTTTTTTTCAAGTATCTCGACTTTTTATATAAAAAAAAGATGATTTTCGTAAAAATAATTCTGTCCATCTGTCTGTCTGGGAAATTTTTGACATAACTCAAGAACGCTTTGAGCTAAAGAGAGGTTTAGACTATATGTTGCTTATCTAAAGTTCTAGTATAGGATTTTTTTTTTGGTTAAAATTGGGGTGGGGTAAGGGAGTAAAATAGGGTAAAATCTTTTTTTTTTCAAAATGTTTTCCGAAAAAAAAATCCCTATAGGGATATGTTATAATATTATTTTTCTATTATAAGCTCATAATCACACGCATTTTGCGTGTTCTTATAGGCCCATGAGAGGTCTGTACTTTTTGTTCTTTTGGGTTGGCAACAGACCTGGCCTATCGCTTGACTTTTTCCGTGCAAATGTCAATGTCGCTTTAAAGTTTGGTTTCTACAAAATTTTGTGTTTAGGTTATTTTTACCACGTTAAAATTGTGGCTTGGTTAATTGCAGTAAAAAATAGAAGAGATGACTATAAAATATATCAAAATATCATTTGCTCTTAGAATTTTAAACATGGTGTAAACTGTAATGCCAATCCAAAACAAAAATCTCTAAATCAGTCATCAATTTAAATGTAAGTTTTTTAAAATTTTAGAGCAAAATAGAAAAAAATTGTATAAAGCACTCGTTTCATAACACGTTTTTAGCGCACTAGTACTTTAGAAAACTCACCGCAAGCGGCTCGTTTTCTAAACTTGTACTCGTGCGCTAAAAACGTATGTTATGAAACTAGTACTTTAATATACTATTAATTGTTACCTGTTTATTATATCAGTGCTCCATATTGTAACTTTTAAAGTGGGGGCGGTAAAATCAAAAATATCTATTTCGCAGACTTGTAAAGTTTCTCCAGTTTTTGTTGAAATCGTTTTTGGAGGCCTTAATATTTTAACAGCTCCAAGAATATCAAAATATTCGCCTGTAATTAGTCCAAAAATCTTGTTTTTTATAAATAAAATTCAAAGTTTCGGTATCTCACACTTTAAATTTGATGCACTCTGGACAGAAATTCAAAAACCGAGTTGTTGAGGTTAACCAACTTTAAATGAAGGTCTCGTGCAGACTATAAATAAACACTTAAAAGCTTTAATTGACGGCTCAAAAAGCATAAAATTTGAAGTGTAAAACGCCGTTTTACCTAAAATAATTATAAAATAATCTTTTTTGTATGTTAGGGAACGTTCAAGTATTACGTAACGCTCCTGGGGGGGGGGGGTCATTTTGTGATCAAAATTTGCGTTACGTAATACTTGAACGTTCCCTTACCTGTCATATTACTTCCATTTGACAGAATATTATCAAGGGGCACATATCCAGCCAAAGGTTTGGTGGGCATATTCATCAACTTTGTATACAAAACGTTGTTTTCAGCAACGTGTTCCGTTATATAAGAATAATCACCTAACGATAACGAAAATGGTGACGTCACCATCGGTCTAAATAGTTCACCATACTCGTGCGGTTTTCTAATCTGGATTCTTGGGTTTACAATTTCAACTATGACATAAAAAAATCGAAAATAGTTATTTTACAGTAAAGCAAAACAGAAAGGAAGGAATAACGCAACTAGCTATGAGAAAATATGCACTTTTTGCGTCCGTAAGAAAATTAGTGTACAGAACTCGCTAAAAAGTGTCTTTTCTGCACTCTTCTCTGCACTAGACTGCCTCTTGTACGTCAACAATCGCACGAAGTATATTTCTATATTCGTTGTATAATACATTTTATAACTAAAAAGGGCAGTAGAAACAATTTTCTCTTAAATAATGTACACTATTACATCGGCACTTAGTGCTGCTAAGAGTGCCGATGTATTGAAATCTTCGCCAAAAAGTCAAAATTTTTGACCACGTTTTTTTCACATTCTAGTCGAAATCAGTAAAAAAAATTTTTGCGTCCGTCTGTCTGTCTGTCTGGGTGTAAACTCTCTAACTCCATTTCTACATGAGATATCGACTTGCGGTTTTTTGCATATTGTTTCTTATCGTATTCCGAAGAGCTGATTAGGTTTTGGGGGTAAACGATGGGGGGTAAGGGGGCAATTATTATTGTATTTGGTTAATTTAGCACTTATATAAAAGTTAATTTTAAATTGGTCAAAAAATGTTATAAACAACGTTTTCCTAAAACCCATTGTTTTCGAAATATTGGCGTTTAAAGCAGTAAAAGGTTTTTTTAGCATATCTCACATATTTATAACCCAATTTTAAAAAATTATATTTTAAATAAAAGCTCTTTTTAAGCCCTATAAAAAATGTTATATACAGTTTTTTGCTAGAATATAATGTTTTAAAGATACAGAATTTAAAATCAAACAAAACACCTAGTTTGAAATTTGCAAACTAGATGGCTAGTGTCAATAGTGCCGATGTTTTGACAGAGAAGGCAACGTTTCATCTAGTTTTTCCTACATAAGTAAAAAGCACAGTTGATGTTACATATTTATGTATATGCTTTGTGCGACTAGTACGATAATTGAAAGGGTTTTCTTACCTATATCACCAATATGAAATTTATCATTTGCTTTAAAAATAACATCAACATTACCCCAATAAGTAACATTAATATAATCCCGGGGAGAATCTCGAATCGTAAGATTCCAAACAGCCATATTTTCCTCGCTTTTTGAGCTCAAGAACTTTCTGGGTTTTTGTTTCGCGATTATCACACAAACAATTAAAACATTGTCCATTTCTGGTATCAAATCTTTCAAAAATGTACGTTTTAAACCCACTTTGTTGTTGCTATCTTCCATTGTTGCTAGAGAATCCATGACAAATTTAAAACTAACCGGTGGCTTTCAAAATGGCGACTGGTTTTATATTTCCATGACACTTTTTGTTTTTGAAGTCATGGCACGCTAAATATTTCAATTTTGACTTTTCTCGTCGTCAGTTTACATTTTTACAGGGGCGTATTTGAGATTTTTACGTTATGCAGAAAAATTAAATATTTTTGTTCTTAATAATATTATTTAATAATATATTACAAGTAAAAACAATATAAACAAAAGACAAACAGCTTGTGTATAAATTACCTATCTATACTTTTACAAGGTTTTTAGGCTTCTCAGCATGGAACAAAAACAGAAAACAAACTTTTAAGATTTTTTTAAGGAATGAAAAGTATAAATAACTAAATGAATATTTTGCTTTCCCCGAGGAGTCTTGCGTTGGTAAAAAAATATTTCTCCTTTTACATTTCTCGTTTTATATCCATAAAGATGATTTTCATAAAAAAATTGTCTGTCTGTCTCTATTGATCCGGAATTCGAGAACGCTTTAAGCTAAAGACTCAGTTTGGACTATAGGTTTCTTATTCAAAGTTCCAGTCAAGTCAAGTATTCATTTTTGTTAACTCGCTTTTCGAAAAAATAAACTTAAGGAAAAATAATAATAATAGGCCGAGGGGAAAGTATTATTTTGTTGGCAGTAGCATTTTTTTGCCATACTGAGAAGAAAAAAAATTAATTTTTAAACATTCTGTAGCTTGCTATAGCCATAAAAAAGTAACTATGGTCTGTTTCATCAAGCAAGAGAGTAAATTAAAAATCGCACAGTAAATATTTTTACAGGTTTGTGTATAGCATATGTTTATTTTTTTTTAACCTCGTACTATTCTACTTAATTAAGCATCCCCTAAGTCCAGGACTTGTGTGGGCTAGTAGTAGAGGGAACCACCGGCTTTAATTGACTTTCGAACCAATATATCTAGGGAGTACGCCTTCGCCAAATTTCAATTATTAATTAACTGAAAAAGGCAATCGGCGCCAGTGAGGTTTGAACTCACGATCATTAGCTCAGTGTCAATGCTATATCGATGCCTTAGACCGCTGAGCTAATCTCCCATAGTTATGTTTTATAAAATAAACTGATCAGTATATTCGCACATCCTATATTCTAATCTGTTTTGAAAATATTCACTGTGCGATTTTTAATTTACCATCTTGCTTGATAAAACAGGCCATAAAAAACTTACTATGGACTTTTTCATAAAGCAAGAGAGTAAATTAAAAATCGCACAGTGAATAGTTTCAAAACAGATTCGAATATTGGATGTGCGAATATACTGCGTAGTTAATTTTATAAAATATAACTATATTCTATAGACAAACATATAATATTCAAACCTGTTGTACAAATATTTACTGTGCGATTTTTAATTTACTATTTTTCTTGAAAAAACAGACCATAGATCTGGTTCTATAGATTTTTTTTTTCAGTGAAAAAAAATCAAATTTTGAATATTATTGGCTAAAACGAGCTATGATAGAATTATAATAAATTATTTAATTACAAACAATATTGGTAAATATACAGGGTGATCGAAAAATACTGTTATACAATTTAAATAATTATAGGTTGCGTCATTCTTATCAAGATTATCACGAAAAATATAAGAAAGAGTTTTTGAGAAAATATTTTGATTTAAAATGACCACCTCTTTAAATGTCATAACCCTCTGTAGTTCAGAGGTTAAAAATTAATCTTAAACAAACTGAGTTACAAAATAGTATATTAAAGTACTAGTTTTATAACATTCGTTTTTAGCGCACGAGTACAAGTTTAGAAAATAAGCCGCTTGCGGCGAGCTTCCTAAAGTACTAGTGTGCGCTAAAAACGTGTTATGAAACGAGTGCTTTATACAATTTTTTCGCAAAATGCGTGTGATTATAAGCTCATATCACACGCATTTTGCATGTTCTTATAGGCCCATAAGAGTACTTTTTTTTTCTTTTGGGTTGGCAACAGACAAAAGTCTATCGCTCGACGTTTTCCGTGCAAATGTCAACGTCGCCTTTAAACTTTAATTTTCTATATAATGTTGTGTTTAGGTTATTTTTTACCGTGTTAAAATTGTGGCTTGGTTACTTGCAGTGAAAAAGAGAAGACATGACTATAAAATATATCAAAATATCATTTGTTCTTAGAATTTTAAACATGGCGAAAACTGTAATGCCAACCGGAAACAAAAATCCCTAAATCAGTCATCAATTTAAATGTAAGTTTTTTAAAATTTTAAGAGATAAATAGAAAAAATTGTATAAAGCAGTCCGTTTCATAACACGTTTTTAGCACACGAGTACAAGTTTAGAAAAAAAGCCGCTTGCGGCGAGTTTTTTAAATAAAAGTACTAGTTGTATGTATGAAACTGGTACTTTAATATACTATTGAAAAGTGGCTTTCTTTTAAATGCAAGTACCTAAAACAGAAATTTATGATACAAGGACGAAAAATACTGTCTTTAGGGCGATTATGGAGATTGTCACCTGAGCTCGGAGAGCGAGGTTGGTAACCCTAATCGATCTAAAAATAGTTTTCGTCGGTGTATGGTACACTATTTTTTACTGTAATTTCTAAATAAATTGTATTTTTGACCAAAAAATTGACGCTGGAGCAAGGGCGTAGATCTTTTTCTTCTGTGGGGGGGTAATACACAGGGCCGGCCTTCAAGCCTCAAATTTGGCGCCCCTAGCAAAAGAAAAAACACCCTAAAATCAAGCTTTGTGCGTCTACAAAAAAAATTGCCCCCAAAAAATGCCATCAAGAAAAAAAGCTTTGCCCCTGACGGATTCTACCAAACTTGGCGCCCAAAAAAATACCAACAAGAAAAAAAAACTGTGTCCCTGACGGTTTCTACCAAACTTGGCGCCCTGCAAACAAAATTGGCGCCCACGCCTATGGGGGGGGTAAACCCCATTACCCCCCCCCTCATCTACGCCCTTGCGCTTGAGATCAAATATCATCATTGGTTCAATCAACGTAAACTAATTTACTTTTTTCAGTGGTGCGAAAACAACCTTTTATATACAGGGTGATCAGTAACTGCCATTTCAAAATTTAAGAGGTGATTCTACATTCAAAAATATGAAAAAAAGCCTCCATAAAGGTTGGTCCGGAAATGAGCCCTAAGGGAGCTACGGCCCTTCGAAGATTGAATAGGGGACAAAAAAAGCTACAATAAAATTTTAATACTGCAGCGTGATTCTTCATTTAAAACTGAGCAAAAAAGTATTTTTCATTAAAACACCGAAATTTAATATTAAAGGAGTTAGCATTTTAAAAAGTAACGTTTTTGGTGGCACAAAATGTTACTTCCTCTTAACTGCATTTTTTTTAAAAACGGTTGCTCCTATATTTTTTACAAAAAGTCCAAAAAAGTACAAATGTAAAATGTGTTAAGCCTAATACATTTTTCCTTCTAGGCACGCCTCTGGATAAATTCAAAAAAATAAATTAACATAAACTTATTGCCCTTTACTAGTTTACACGCAAAAGCTCGTCGCTCTAGCTTAAAGGGTACCAGAGTTATTAATAATTATTATTATTTTTATTGCAATTTTAAAGGGCTGTAACTCCCTTGGAGCTCATTTGTGGACCAATCTTTTAGGAACTTTTTTTTGATATTTTTGAATGCAGAATCACCTCTTAAATTTTGGCATGACAGTTATTGATCACCCTGTATATTATACAAAAAACTGTGCTTTTAGATACAATAAAAAAAAAATGTCATCAAGATTTCAAAATGAAACACTTTTATGCACCCGTGCTTAAATAAATATCACTTTTACGCCCTTTTGCCTAAAAGAAACATTGTTTTTCGAAATATATGTTTTATACTTGTTGAAAAAATCCACTAAAAGGCTTCTTAGAAATCTTTGATTTTTTAGGTTTATCTTTATTTTTCGATTTTTTTTTGTAATCAAGTTTGTTTAGGATAAAAAAATAATAGATTCTAATGGAATGGTATAAAAAAAAACAATTTTTTTCTATTAAATTTTTCTATATCCTTCACCGAACAGCAAAAGACAACCTCGATCCACCAAGAACGAGAAGAAGAAATCGGCGAACAAAACTTGCAACAAAATCAGCCGAAACTAAAAAAAAAAAATAAGAGTAATTTATAGTTTCATGGTTTTATATTATGCATCTAGTATGCGAACTAAGTCTTTAGTGTTATGACTGAAGTTTTTTTTTGCTGAGGCGGAGTCGAGGCAAAAAATCAGTTGAGAACACTTAAGACAGTTCGCATATGTCGTGCAAGGTTGTTCTACTACCCAAAGCAAGTAACTCCAATTATCAGTTAAAAAAAATATTATTACCTAACTTTTTAAAATGAGGAAAGTAACTAAATTTAGGACTTTTTTGGTTTTTGGTACTTACGTCTGATGGGAAATCAATAATTTCAAATAAGGCCAAGAGATCGTCACTTGCTCCTAGAGTCAATAACACAACAACTCCTCCAGAAACTAAAATACTGTACAATAAAGCTTTATTTTGTTTTAGACTTTCCATGTAAGGGTTCCCCTAAAATTCAAAAAAGTACTATATAAAATATCACAGCCAAAAAAAATAATTTATCCCATACATACAGATAATAAGACAATTACCAGCATTATTTTAAATAGATAAACTCAATAATAACCCCCGCGTGGCTTTTACTTTATTGAGTGGATAATTATTTATTTTACCCACTCAACTGTCACTTGTCAAATTATTGTCTTGTAAATGTCATTAAAATTTTTAATAAAAATATGAATTCCTAAAGCTATTTATTGGATAAAACCTTGTATGTCACTCATGGGTAAACCGATATTGCCCTCTCGAAAATTATTATTATTATATATATATATATATATATATATATATATATATATATAATTATTTTCTCATGGGCAATATCTTACTTTACCCACTAGAACCATAAATAACTATTTCCTAAGGACACTACACTAAATTTATCGCTAACCCCCGCGCCGAATCTATATGATGTTGATGTTTCTTGTTTTATGGTTGACAGAACAAATCTAATACCCTATTTAATGTTGGCTATCTTGTGTTTCAAATTCATTGTCAATCAAAACATTATTTTGACATTTAAAAAAAATCCAAATCATTTTTGAAACGAAAAAAGTTGTAGGAAGATCAAGAAGTCCTTAAAAAATAACGCCTTGCTCAATAAAAGTTTGATAAAATTGAAAGTTTTTGCCCGATTTATATAATTCAACTTTTTATTTTTTGGGAAATAGGGCTTTGAATCTGACTAAAATTATTATTTAATTTTGCTGTGACGTTTCGACGATGGTTTCGTCGTTTTCGAACAGAGAATTAACACTCACACAAACAAAACATTATTTAAACAAATAAATAACAATTCAAAAATAAAAGTACACTTATGTCTTAATTTTATTTTTTAACTGTTATTTATTTGTTCAAATAATGTTTTGTTTATGTGTTTACTATTAGTGACAATGACTAATCTTTGGCTTTAATTCTCTGTTTGAAAACGACGAAAATCCATCGTCGAAACGTCACAGCAAAATTAGAT
Source organism: Brachypterus glaber (assembly GCA_958510825.1). Taxonomy (NCBI): domain Eukaryota; kingdom Metazoa; phylum Arthropoda; class Insecta; order Coleoptera; family Kateretidae; genus Brachypterus; species Brachypterus glaber. The sequence continues at coordinate 27,103,733 of OY294052.1, read as the reverse complement.
AACAATTTTAGTCAAATCCAAAGCCCTGTTCCCAAAAAACTAAAAAGTTAAAAGTTTGATAGTAAACGATGTGTCGGATTTTTTTTCCGCAAGTTAAAATACTACTAGTCTATAATTTTATTTTAATAGCACATTATGAATAAAAAAACTTACTGTTATTATAATTTTAAACTTTTTAAAAATATTTTCTTATAATTATTTGCAAGACGTAAGGGAACGTTCAAGTATTACGTAACGCAAATTGTACCAAAATTCATACACTTCATACCCCGGTCCCCGCGTTATAGATTATAGAGATTTCATATTTTGGCTACCCCCCATAATAGGGGGGGGGGTAGCCAAAATATAAAATCTCTACAGCCTTGAAAAAGTCCAAACGAGAACCGAGGTATGAAGTGTATGAATTTTGGTACATTTTGCGTTACGTAATACTTGAACGTTCCCTAAAACGACAGTCAATTTAACCTAAATGTTAAAAATTTTCAAAACCACAATGGGTAATAAAAATATCACTAAAAATGATTTTTATCCAATACATACAGATAATAAGACAATTACCAGCTTTATTTTAAATAGATAAACTCAATGATAACCCCTGCGTGGCTTTTACTTTATTGAGTGGATAATTATTTGTTTTACCCACTCAACTTTCACTTGTCAAATTATTTTCTTGTAAATGTCATTAAAATATTTAATAAAAATATAAGCTATTTATTGGATAAAACCTTGTATGGCACTCATGGGTAAACCGATATTGCCCTCTCGAAAATTAACCTGCTTGGCTGACGCCTCGTTAATTTTCTCATGGGCAATATCTTACTTTAACCACTAGTACCATAAATAACTATTAAACCACTAATTATAGCTGCCTCGAACAAATTTTTTTACTCAGATAGATTCTGCGCCGAGTTTATATACTCTTTTTTACTCACCCTGTAGTTAATTGCAAACGTGGCTATTTGCAAAGCCATTGATATTATGTAAACTGTACTGTTTACAATATTTGGTACAAAGTTTTCATCTTCTACGTCATCTTCCGCAAAAATAATTGGTTTCTTTGGCTTATCAGAGCTAAAATTACGAAATATTGAATATTAAAAAATAAGATTTTATAATAAAATGGTTATAAAAAACTGCTACCAACAAAGTATCCCCTGTAGGTTCATTAAAAAAAACATTTTTTTAAAACGAAAAAGACGTTTGAACAAAATTGTGTTCATCATAGGGAACGTTCAAGTATTACGTAACGCAAATTGTACCAAAATTCATACACTTCATACCCCGTTTCTCGCCTTATTATAGATTATAGAGATTTCATATTTTAGCTACCAGCCTAATAGGGGGAGTGTTAGCCTTGAATAACGCGAGAACCGGGGTATGAAGTGTATGAATTTTGGTATATTTTGCGTTACGTAATACTTGAACGTTCCCATACCTCACCCAGATTTTTACCAAAAACAATTCCAGCCTAAAACTTCGCAAATATGAGTTCTTGGGTTATCGTGGTAACAAATTTCCCGGACAGAAGGGTAGACAGACCGACCGACAGAATTTATTTTTTTTAAGGATATTATATTTTTTGGATATAAAACATCGAGAAACGTAAAAAAATCAATAAAAAAATATTTTTTTTTTACTAACCCAAGACTTTCCTCGGGGAAGTAAAAATACTTACTTTGGATCTCTTAGTTTCGCCTGCTGGACCAAAAATATCAGACACAAAAAGTGGACTGCAAATTGAAGAAGCACAGTTGATATTGTGTACAAATTAAATATATTTGGTAAAGGCCTTTGTTTTGACAACGTCCGTAAAGGCTAAAAATTAAAAATAGTAAAATTTCTAGTTGGAACAAAGTTTACGCTAAAAGATGATCATAACACCATTAAAAAAAGTTAAGGACCATGACAGTAAGTAAAAAAATAATTAAGGAAACGAAAGGTTACAAATAAATAATATTATGACATTTCTTTGGTTAAATTCTTAGTTACTGTCCTTTAAGGGCCACTTGCACCAACAATGGTTTAACTTTGAACTTAGATTAAATTAACGGTCGACCAATCAGAACGCAGCATTTTGAACTTAAACTCAGTTTAAAATATTTTACTGTTCCTTAAAACTACTTTTGTTTGATTAACGCAGTCGTCCAACCGAAGTGAATGATCGATTTCATGCTTGTTAGCACTCTTCAGAGCCACATATCGGTAGAAGGTCAACTACAAAATCTAATTTTTCGTAGTTGTCCTTCTACCGATATGTGGCTCAGAAGAGTACTAACAAGCAAGAAATCGAGCAGTAACTTCGTTTGGACGACCAAACAAATGTAGTTTTAAGGAATAGTAAAGTATGTTATATAGATATATGTACATATTTGTACATTTTATATAGATATATGTATATATTTCTACATTTTTAAAAATGTAACAAATTATTAAATTAATTTATAGACTCAGTTTGGTTAAGATAATCCCAGTGTAAGAGTTGGTGCAAGTGGCCCTAAAAATGTAAAAACTTACCAGTTTTAATTTTGGACAACATTTTTGTTACATTATGATCATAATAATACAATACAATATGCAATAATTGTTTTTTTTCTAATAACTTACTTTTGATCTTGAAATAAACAAAAAACACGCAGCCAATAGAAGTCCCTGCAGAGTAGCCTGCATATCCCTTAATTTTATTCCATCTAAGTATAGCACAGATTGCGTGTATGCCAAAATTAGGGCATTTAATGCCAGAATTTTGAACATTTGCAGTGTAGTTACCAATGTACATCTGCCTTGCTTGATTATATGACAAACTAAAAAAAATAAACCATTTATGTTTCTACAACCTAATTTAGTAACGAAGAAAAAGTTTGGATGTTATCTTGTTTCAAAACATTACGTCGTAAGTGTTGTTTGTTTCTTTTATACTGTTTAACGTCGTAAGTGTCGAAAACAAGTAAAAATAAAGTACCTCAGTAAAGTAAGGTTAAAATACTTACTGCACATTATGGACGATAATCTGCTAGTAAATGGAGAAGCAATACTTGCATCTCCCAATTTCACGATTTGGGCTTGCTCTTCCTCTTCCAGATCTTTCATCAGTTTATTCACAGACTCTTGCAGTCGTTCCCTTTTTTCTATCACTCCTCTAGGATCGTGTCTATTCATCGGTGTGGCTGCTGCCAACTCCCTTTTCCTTTTTTCTTTCTCCAACTTTTCTTTGATCAATTTTGCATCTAATAGTCTTTCTGGCGCGTTCGCTAAAATAGCAACACCAACATCGGCATGCTTCAAGGCCCCTACATCGTTAGTTCCATCCCCACACATCAAAGTAGTGTAGCCCAAAGTCTTGAGTTTAACAATAACTATTTCTTTTTGTTTAGGCGAAAACCTGGCAAAAACCGTTATAAAAGCTATGATCAAATCCAAATAAACTGAGTAATTGTTTTTAAGATAATTCAATCCGTCTCCAGTCACACAAAGGTCATAATTGTTGATCAAATCTTTGTAGTCGTGGTCTAACTGAATCTCCCGTTTCTCATCAATAGTCTTCCAGGCATAACTATCTTTACATTCGGTTAAAACTAAAACAGGTTTCGACGTAAAATTGAGCTCTTTAGCCACGTGACAAGCGGTTAGAGGATTGTCTCCAGTTATCATAATCACATTGTGCGAGGCTGACTGCAATTCTTTAATAACTGCCTTAGAATCCGTCTTTAGAGGGCATGAAATTATAACAAAACCCGCAAAAGTCAAGTCTGTTTCGATATCTTCGCGTTTCAGTTCTCTAATTTCGCTTGAAGACCGTGTTCCTATTTCTCTGTAACCCAGAGCTAGAACTCTAGCCCCTCTCCGTGACAATTCCAAATAAACTTCGTCGTATTTTTCAGGAACTGTAGAATACATGTTTCTTAGTATTTCAGGTGCACCTTTTACTGAAGAAATGTACTTAGTTTCAGTCGAATTGGGGGAGTTGTAACCAGCTATTACGGACATACGTTTTAAGGATGACGAGAAGTGGTGTCTGTGGAAAATCTTAAGGCCCGGGGATTTGCCTTTTTTTGGTACAACCGCGTCTTGTTTGGTTACGTTCCAGTCTATAGAAGTCAAGGTTGCCTTTTCCAAAGGATCTCCTACTAATCCATCATCAAGCTGCACTAAAGAGTGGCATGTTGCCAACACTTGTATGGACGCCATAGAAACTTCAGAAATAGGGGTAACCTTGGAATCGTTTTTCGCTAAAGCTACACCCTCTACAACTAAGTTATCACTGGTAAGTGTTCCCGTTTTATCAAAACAGCAAATATCGATTTTTCCAGCAAATGGAATCCTAAATGGTTCAGTACAAAACACCCCTAGCTTCGAAAGTGCTATTAACGATGTATTAACAGCTAGAGATAGTTCAATAGGTAATTCAGGAGGAATGACTGACGTAAGAATAAGGGTACATTCTAGGAACAACTTGTAACGACTTCGTTCCGGATCCTCAACTCCCTTTTGCCAAACATAACTAGCTGCAGCAATAGCAAAAATCATCAAAAACGAAATAAAACCAAACGTTTCTTTGTTATTAGCTGTAACTCTTTTAACTCCAAACAAAATTGTTCTAAGTAATTTTCCTTGTGAGGTGCTAAAACCTGTTCTCAGTACATATGCTACACAACCATTATCCGGAGGTCTAAGACCAGAAGTAGCTTTAGTTGGGGGGTTGTGTTGAACAACTTTTGTACCACCGAAAATAACATGTAACCTTTCATCACTTTCAGGATCTAGAATTTTCTTGGGGTTTAAACTTTCAATTGCCTCTTTCATTTGAGGCACAGATTCACCAGTTAACATGCTCTCGTCGACTATACAAGTACCTCTTAGCAGTAGAATATCACAAGGAATTAGGTTATCTTTAGACGAACGGGTTATAGAGATTACATCACCAGGAACTAAAAGGTTGGTTGAGATCGGCCTCCATTTTCGGTTTCGGTAGGCCTGAATACTGTAGGGTTTGTTGCCCATTTTACGAATTTCGGACATATTTCTGAGCTGTTGTTGCACCAAAGTGCACTCAAACAGAATTAACATGAATAAAGTGAATATAGAATAATACCAATATTTATCTAGACACCATAACCCTACGCAGAATACTTGGAAAACGAAAAACGGGGCTGTAGCTCTTTCTTTGAACAGCTCCATAAATTCTGGTATAACCATTTCCAGCTCATTTTTGCCATACATACTCTCTGTATTTACAACATCCTCTTCCTCTTGAAAACCCTTCCATGAGTTATATTCTTCATACGTTTTGTGAATGGGAAATTCGAGAGCTCTGAACGATTTTTTTTCCTCGTCATAAAGGTACTTTGTTTTTTGGAAATTAAACCATATATGGGGACCATGTTTGTCGTTGCTTTTGAGCAGTCTGACCAGTTCTGCACTCCCATTGTTAGCTGTGGGAACAACTTTAACAATTGTGGCATCTTCATACTTTTTTACCTGAAATTGAAGGTCTCTTATATTAATTTGAATATGGTGTGCCACAGGGTTCAATAGTGGGGCCTATTTTATTTAATTTATGCAATGAAATAAAAACAGTTATGAAGATAGCACTGTCCTTAAGAGGAAATTAATTTTCATACTATTTTACAGGGTACAATATTTGGGCCTGTTCTATTTTCAATATACATAAATGAATGAAATGAAAATTACAGTTATGCAGTTTACAATGTAAATGGTTTAAATTGAAAATATTTATAAATATGTAAAAACAATTTTAACATAAAACTTTGTTTGGATAGTAATTTACTACGTCTTTATCATGAAAAAAGAACTATACATAAATATGCATGCTTTGCTAATAATAACTTTAAACATGATAATAATACTCAATTTAAAGAAATTATTAAATATCTAGATCTTATTATAGATAATAATTTAAAATGGAACATTTACGTTATCTTTTTATCTTCATTAGATATTTATATTAGTAGTAGTAGGTGGGGAGGCTACAAGCCAGGCAACTAGGCCATTATGGCTCGTTTTGCCAGCCCCGAGCTGTCCCAGCCACATGTCTACCCTACTCCCTGCCTAAACCTGCCGGACCTTCTTATAAAGGTCGCGATATCTGTCCAGGCGAGGGACGACATTTTTATTACATTTTTCGACGAAAATGCAGAAAAAATATTCTGTCGATTTTAATCAGGGACGGTCCGAGGTTTTTGTCGTGGGGGTGGGGGGGGTGTGGCACTCCCATGGTAACGAGCAGAAAAGTAAAATACTAAGAAATAGGTTATTTTGAAGTCTGAAAACTTCATTTGTTTTTGTAGAAATGTTAACTGTTCTATTACATCGTAGAAAAAAAAATATTTTTTTATTTTTTCGTTTTTCAAAAAAATATAATGAATTATTTTTTAATTTTTTTTTCAAAACATTTTTTTTAATTTTTTTTTGTTTTTTGAATAATATTTTGATTTCGATTTCGATTTTTCGAACTAGGCCTACAGGCAGATTCTGCAGAGGGGAAGTATACTCTTGTTGGTAGCAATACTTTATTTTGCATTTTAAATTTTTTGAATTTGCCTATTTGGAAAAATCAATATACCATCTACTGTGAATAGTATATAATGAAATGCATAGCATTACATATCTTCAGAGCTTGTTATTTTCATTAGGTACAGATGAGTAAAAATCTATAAAAACTGTGGTTTTTTAATGAAATATGGCTGTTATCTTCAACAAACTAGTGGGTTTTAAAATAATTTTTCCTTTTTATGGAATTTGTTTTAGAACATTTCCTATTATAAGGTAAAATTTTATAATATTCAGGTTACACCAGGTTACCAGGTCCAAATTTTGGGGGGGGCTTGATCCTCCTATATATATATTTAAAAAATATAGGCATAATTTTACTTTTATAGTTTGATTTGGGGGGGGGCTTAACAAAATTTGGCGGGGCTGGACCCCCAAGCCCCCCCTAGTTTCGCCTATGACAATATTACCAACCTCCTTCAAATTAAATTTTAACTTAAGGCTCAATTTTTGTGTCGATTTAGATACAGAACTATACCTTACAAAATGTAACTCGCAAAGCTTTTACAATAACTCATTCTTTTATGATAATAAATCAATAAAAATATTACGTATGGCGATTGAATTTTGAAGTATAATAAATTAACTCTTTTAAGAGACATATTAGGTAGTTAACAGTTAAATATCATATTTTTATATGTTTACAAGTCAATACTTGTAATATGCAACATACCTTTTTTGAAGTAAATATACAGTTTCAATGAACAGACCAATAACATGCTAAACAACACAGAACTTGCAGACATCCTATACCTTACAATACAATTGTATTGTATTGTATCCTATACCTTACAAAATGTCTTGAAATAACAATATTGTAACTTGGAAAGCTTCTCTAGTAACTTGCATACTTCTACAGACAACTAATTCTTTTATGATAAAAAATTAACTTTTTTAAGATACATTAGTTAGTGTTCAGTGAAGTATCATATGTTTATGAGCTATTACTAGTAATATGCAACATACCTTTGTCGAAGTAAATATACAGTTTATATGAACAGACCAATAACATGCCAAACAGCACAGAACTTGCAGGCATCCTATCACAGCCAGTCCCAGAAAACCTCCTTCATAATGTTCATCGTCCAGGCCGTATATCGCTAACCAGCCGTAAATCCATCCACAGTACAGAAAAATAAACGGCAAAATATATAAATGAAAAACTTGGTCTTTTAGTTTATAAAGTGTAACTGATTGGACTAACTCATCTACTTTTGGTGTTCCACTCATATTTTTCACTATTTTAATTCAAATAAATATTCAGGTTACACATATGCATGATTTGACAATCAAATTTTGACATTTGGTACTGTGCTGCCATCTGTGGACACGTTGCGAACTTCGATAAGACAGGGACGGACTCAATTTGATTCGATTCATAGGGTTACCAGTCCAAAAAATTAAGATTTCACTAATAAAATAATTGTAATATACGACTTCAACACAGGGGCGTTCCAAGGTTATTGTCGTGGGGGGTGTAAAATAAAACTTTGATGACTGAAAAAAAAAACCTCGGCGCTGCAAATTTTGGACTTTTCATTATTTTCTCCCAGCTGTATTTTATATATGTTTTTAAGTACATTCAAATTAAGCCATTTGTCAATCACCAGATCCTAGATCTAAGCACACTAAATCTGCAAACTCTAGTTCAGTTTGTGACTGCGCCACAAATCTAGTATCCTTACCTATATCAGGTTCCTTTGGGTGCTAGAAGCTCCAAAGAGGTGGTGAAATGGGGTATACGAAAATATTTTTAACTTACCAAGTCAAATACACTACATTCATTACATTTTGATTAGTCTATTTTCACAGTTCCACAAAATTATTCAATAGGCCAAGGGGCAAAAACAGACTTTAAAAAGTCCATTTGACATATGTCAGTACTATAAAGTCAAAAGAGTTTCCATTTAATCAAAATGTCATTTCATAAATTCTCATTTCTTTAAAAAATTGAGTATCACATATGTCAAACGCACTTTTTAAAGACTGTTCTTACCCCTTAGCCGCAGAATTATTGTTTATAACTATGAAAATAGCCTAAACTGAATGTAATGTATATGACTAGGCAAGTTAAAAATAGACTTATTGGTAGCTCATTGACACAACTTCTGGAGCTTCTAGCACCCAAAGGAACCGGATCCGGAGCCTAGCAATTTGGAAATATCTTAATTTAAATGTACTTTAATACATATATAAAATACAGGCGGGAGAAAATGAAATAAAAATGATCACCAGCTCTCCGACTAACTCGGTAATTTCGTGGGGGGGGGGAGGTTCGATTTTTTTAAACATGTCCTAGTATTAAGCGAGATATTTGTTTATACTGACAGATTATGAAGTATTTTTATTTCAAACTAAAAATTCCAAGTGTAAAACACAAAAAGTCAAAAATGCATTATAATATATTTATTAAATATATATTTGATAAAAAATCCTTGTTCATAATATAACTCATTACCAACTAACAAAAACTAAATTAACTATTTACAGTAGCTGGTTTATTCAACCATATTTAAATTAATTACAACATTTTTTGTAAAAACTTTGCATAAAAAAATATACGCAAACTCTAAACTAATAGTAAAACACTACCATAATTATGTATAATAAATGCTTATACCGGGTGTTTTTCAAAGGTGGCTCCCCCCTGTAACTTTTTTATTCCTAAAGATAAACAAATGAAATTTACAGGGAGTGTATAAGACTATATTTTAAATTATATCACCTATAACGTATTTTTTTTTTCACTTCCGATTTAACCGGAAACGACTCCTACTGTTAATGACCCTGTATTACAGAATCCAAATATGTAAAAATATAATATTTTCATTCTGCATTAAATTCTGTGTATTATCCTGCTGTCAAGATTTGACAAAAACTTAAGATAATACACAGAATTTAATGGAGAATCAAAATATGTAAAAATATACGGGGTGTTCTATTTAAAATTCAAAAGTTGGAGTCATTTCCGGTTAAAGCGGAAGTGAAAAAAATACGTTAGGTGATATAACTCAAAATAATATGGTCTTATAGAAACTCAGTAAATTTCCTTCTTTTACCTCCAGGAATAAAAGAGTTATATGGGCGAGCCACCTTTGAAAAACACCCGGTATAATATGTTTTATATAATTTCAAAGCAGAATAGTTTAATATAAAATAACTTTTTAGTTGTGTACAATAACTATAAGTTTTAAAAGGCATATCAAAATATTTTACATATTTTGCATTTGGTTGTTCCTTTCAAAAACCAGGCACATTTTAAAAAGAATGCATAGTTTTACAATAAACAGACTTGCATGTGTCGGAATGCTTATATATTAAAAAAAAAACATTAAAACAATACAATAGTATATTCTATAACTAGTATGAAATAGACAATATTCCGCGCGAGCGGAAACTTTGTCATACGAGACGGCAGGCGAATATGACGGTCCCGCGAGCGCGGAATGACTATTCCATACGTGTAGTAGACTATACTTCTTCGACTACAAATATGAAACACTGTATGACTTTAAACTGCAGACAAGGTTAAAAACAATGTTTTTTTGTGACTCAACATTGTAAATGCAACAAAACACATATTTTTAAATAAAGCAATTAATGTTTTTTAATAATTTTATCAAATCAGTACTTAAAAAAGATTTTTATTTAATTTTAGCACATTTAAAAACTATAATGCAAAAAATTAAGGTTATGTCAGATTGTTGTGACAGATATCAGGTTTAAATATTTAACAATAGATGGAGCAGTTTTAATTTTTTGAACTAAATTGATAAAAACTGGTCAAATATTAAGAAAAACTAATAAACTATGTAATTTTAACGCAAAACTTTAAATTGCATTAAATTATTCAATGTTTTATGGTAAAATATATATATATTTTTGCTAATTTTGCTACAGTTTTCTTTACTTTTATAAACAAGAGATGGCACTACATGTGCTCATTGTAACACTTGATACAGAATATTCATACCGTATCTAGAGCTAGAATGGATTAATTCTGGGTTTGAAAAGTGTGTGTATTTGCTTACATTCTAAAGCAGTCGTAGAAAAAGAATTTTTTCAATTCTTTTTGTCAATCTTCATGGCAAAAAAAATAATTAATTGCCAACTGTTAAATTTTAAGCATTCCAAACACTGCGTTAACAATAAAAAATTAAAAATTAAAGTAAAATAAGAAAATAAAAATAACTGGATATCACTAGGAAAGATTTTAGTCGGATTTATAACCCAGGCATAAATTAGAATTTTTAGGTCAAAGGTGAACAAATCATGCACGAAAAATCGCACGCTAGCACCGAAAAATAATTTTTTGATTTTTTTTGTCAATTCCAAACGAATGAAAAGAGCTCTACTAATAATTTTTATAAAATAAAAGCTGATTTGCAGTCGTTCCATTTTTATAGTTTGAAATACTTTATTTTTTTTGCCAATTCCAAATGGAAGGAAAGAGCTCTTCTAATAACCTTTATAATATGAAACCTGCTTCGCAGTCGTTCCATTTTAAACATTTGAAATGAAAAAATGGCGCATAATCTGACCAAAATCTCTCCTTTATAACGTCAAATTAAAAAAAAAAACAAATTAATTTTATGCATATACATATAGCACTGAAAATAATGAAAAACGAATTAGTGAGACTGGAAAAATATTCTTTCCTATCTTTTATCCATGTTATAGCTACAGTTCTTAATTATCTGTCATAAATACAGGAATAAACGAAATTCCAAAAATATTTAGATTTAAAATACTCCGAACAATAGTATGTGATGGGGGCTCAAGCCTAAAATACACATTCCCTAAAAAAAACGTGTAGAAAATTAAAATTTTACTGTAGAGTATTTTGAAAATGAATATTGTTTGGAACCTGATAGTATATATCTACATCTTTATCTTACAAATTAGGGAGCGTTCAAGTATTACGTAACGCAAATTTTAATCATTTTGGACCCCCCCTGTAACGCTATTTTCCTATACCATTAACATGGGCGTAACACTCTAAAATGAGCGTTACGTAATACTTGAACGTTCTCTTACCGTTTGTTTTATATACAGTACGATTTTGAATAGCGGTGAGATAGTAATTGAAATAATAAGCAATTATTAATTAAGGGCGTGACTTTAGGCTAAAACGAACATTTTTGTCACTATTCTTTAGTCAAATTATTTATTATAATACCTAATAAATAACAAAAAAATAGTATATTGTTTTACTAAGAGTGAAACATACTATTTTTTCTTCAAGCATCCTATAAATTTTTTTAAATATTAATTTTTGAATTTAATTTATTCAGTAATAAAGTATGTTTTTTATTAAAATAAACCAATAAAACACTTACGGAATAAACTTAAACCTTCCTTAGACCATTTTAAAAATTTTTCGTTAACTAAATCGTACACTTTTCGTTTGGACTTTTATGGTAACTTGTCAAATGTAGCATTTGCAATTTCGGAGAGATTTGTAGGTGTATAAACCATATATTCCTCTTCAATCATTTTTAATCAATTTCACACAACGTTTTTGAACAGAATCTAGAGTCAACGACCCGTTTACATAATAAACAAGCAACTGTGAAGTATGGCTGTCATCAAAATCAAAGAGTGCTGCCGCCAGTGGCGGTTTAGCTAACTAACTTTTTTTACGGCGGACAACAATGAACTCATTTTTTTACTGTAAAAAAATAGATCACTTCTATCTAGTGTGTTCAGTTATAAATATGAACATTTTAGTAGGTACGCTTGAAGAAAAAATAAACTTTTACTTTTTTATAAAGTATTGTAAAAAAAATGCTTAAATTATCTTATTTTTTTCTGAAACGTCGAGAAAAATCAAAATAGGCAAAAAAATGGTGTCTGTCTGTCGGTCTGTCTGTATCCACGATAACTTAAGAACGCTTTGAGCTAGCGACTTGAAATTTGGTATGCAGATGTATTTTTATATTGTCTTGGACAAGTTTGAATTTGAGCAATATCGGGATGGGAAAAGAGGGGTTAAATTTTTGTTTTCATCGTAATTTTTACTTTCCCCAAAAAGGAAGGTTTGTGATAGAAAAAAAATAATTTTTTTTTGCTTAAATCATTTATTTTTCCTGAAAGTCGAGAAAAATCAAAATAAGCAACAAAAAAAAATTATTTCTGTCAGTCGGTCTGTCTGTCTTTATCCACAATAACTTAAGAACGCTTTGAGCTAGCGACTTGAAGTTCGGTATATAGATGTATTTTTATTATACATATTCGAGAAATTATACATATTTGAGACAGATTTTTTTTTTGGGTATTTTTACTGATGCTTTCTCATCAGGTTGGGTTTGTAACAAAAATGAATGGTTTATAATTGCATAAAACAAAAAAAAACTGTCAATGTTTTCAGATAATAAAAGATCTAAACTCAATTCATCTCACCACTTTGTTCAAAAATCTTTTCTACATAGGATGTCCCTGCAACTGGTGTTCAATCGTAGATATGATGGGCAATTCATTTTTGACGTTAAAATGCACCTGGTGCACTTGCCCCTCCATGCTCGATTCATTTTTAACAGCAAAATGCACCTGGTGCACCTGTCCCTCGGACCTCGCCTCGTTTTTGACGGCAAAATGCACCTGGTGCAATTCCGGCCGGGCGAGGTGGTGCAGTTGGGCCACAGCGAGCTGGTGCTGAAGGGAATTGAGTAAACTGTCGGGCACGACGGGTTTGGGGAGGGGAATTGTGATGGGGGGCGGGTCGTCGGGGTTTTCCTCCATTTTGTGGAGGGGTTGTAGACGGCGGATATTACTTACCACGTTCAGACCTGCAGTAATGAAAAAAAAACATTAAAATACATATCTTTGTTGTAAAGTGTACAGGGTGATCAATAACTGGAATCTTAGTTTGTTGTGGTCCTTCGAGCCGGATTACATCTGATTTTGAATAACTGGCATAAGATACCAGGGATATTAAACCAAAACTCTTTTTTAGACGTACCCTTGGAAGGGCAGTAGCTTCCTTAGTGCTCATTTCCGGACCAACCTTTATATGAACTTTTTTTCATAATTTTTTATGTAGAATCAACTTTGAAATTTTGGAATGCCAGTTATTAAAAATCAGATGTAATCCGGCTCGAAGGACCACAAAAAAAAAAACTAGACAACAACTTGCTATTTTTATTTTTTATTATTTTTTCTAAACAAAAACTTACCGTGTACTGTTCTTTTGTGCTGCGTGAGCAGGTAGCCCATGAGGAAGCTTTCCGTGCACAGTTCGCACTGGAACCGCTCGCCGGTGTGTCTGCGCACGTGTGCCTTCAGGTCGTTGCCCTGCGCGAAAGCCGCATCGCAGTAAGTGCACTGGTAGGGTTTCTCGCCCGTGTGGGTTCTCATGTGAACTGTCAGATTGTAGGCCCTGAAAAAATATTGAAAATAAAGAAAAAATATTGAAAATAAAGAAAAAAATCAATTTTACGAATAGTGGACTATTGTAACATGTTTTGCTTTATGCGTTTAATTATGACAACTTTAATTTTTGAATCAGTTGATTTTCACCCGTGAAACGAGCAATATGTACTTTTGGCAAGAATTAGGTAATCCGTTAATCGCGTTGAATTTTTAGCATCAAGTGTTTTAGTATAGTTATTTATTTATTTATTTGCTATCTTAGATATGCCCTGGATTCAATTTTATATACTTTATAGTGATTGTATGGATGATGTGCAGTAAATGACGAACATGTGATTATATTGGAGTAAGAAAGGAATTTTATGTTTGTTAATCATTTATAATGCTGATAAATTTTGATTTGGAAGCAACTAGCACGTAAAGAAGTTTTTATATGTACAGAAATTTTTTATATACTAGCGCATGCGCAAATATAATTACAAATTAGAAAAAACAGCCTTGTCAACAGCTAACACAACCAACAGCAAACACGAAAAGGGAAGAAGAAAAAGAAAAAGAAAAGGTCTTACAGAAGATTGGAAATTTTCGATAATCAAAATGGGAGTGGGCATGGTGCCAAGCCAGACAAGAACCACTCTTGGTGAATTGAGTAACTAAAAGGGATCTGGCTAATTATCTCACTGAGAAAAGACCAAAAAAAAACAAAGAAGAAGAAGAAGAACTTTTTCTTTACCTGCCAAATCCTCGTCCACAAATTGTACACAAATGCGTCTTCTCTCCAGTATGATATCTTTCGTGAACTGTTAGATCCGTAGTACGAGGAAAACCTGAAAAATTATTATTATTATTTCATTATTATTATTATTATTATTACAAACAGTAAGCGGCAGGGCCGATGAGACCCCTAGTAGAAATTTAATTTTTCTAATGTTAGAAAACTGTATAAAAGTACGTTATAAAATATGTGCAAATGTCCCGCTTTTTAAAGTTAGAATCTAACGTTAGTTACAAACGTTAATCTAACGTTAGATTTTTGAGTTAGAAATACGGTATAAGTACGTTTAATTTCTAACTTTCGGAGGGGGCGTGGCCAACTATATAAGTCGGCACTCTTACTAGTAAGTAAGTGCCAATGTAAAAAGAAATCGTCCATATTTGTGTCAACTATTAGTACACTGTTAACCATTGGTGCAGTTACCCCATAGACAAAATAAACAAATAGATTGATTTTTGAAGGTCTGCGCATACTTCTGCGTCCCGACTAAATGCGTCCTCCATTTTGATTCCAATTGTCCAACATAAAGTAAAAAATATATATTTTATGTTGGTAACACTGTGTTGCGTTAGATAGGAATATTTTCTTTGTTAGAGATGTGTCTTTTCATTTCACTTCAGTAGTCAGTAAAAGTTTCTTTTTGTCGTTGTTTTGTTGTAACAGTTTGTTATATATGTAAAAACTAAATCAATACTACACAGATATTTATTTATTTTTACCAGTAATTTAAATATAAAAATATAATTCTTCGCACACACCTCTAACATATTTGTGCAACAGGTTAACATAACCTAATTTATGTATGTTTTGAGTTTGTTTTCGAGGTTTTTCTGTTATTTTTTCTACGCGTTTTGTGTTTTGTGCTAGAAGGGTGAACATTTTATTTTATTATAGACTATATAATAGCGTTTTTGAACTTTTAAAGTCTTTCTGTGTTTTTTGTATATTTTACAGTGCTTTTTCAAAGAACTAGTAAAGTCTTTGCAATGACGTGTTTTATAAAAAGTTGTAGAAACATAAAACGACTGCTACCTGCAGACAGCAGTATCGTATTTTTTAGGTAAGTTTGATTTTTTTTAATATAACATAAGAAAACATTAAAAAGTAAGGTTATGTCGTTTATTTATTTACATTTTACCCACTAATTTAAATTTCCCGGCTGATTTCTGACGTAACTTCCGATCAAAATGGAGGACTCGTAAATTTGTATATAACCTTGAGATGACAGCTCATCTATGTTCTTTGTCTATGAGTTACCCTATGTTATTTTTCTTACCTTTTCCGCAAAATTTGCATTTGAACGGTTTCTCCCCACGATGTCTCCTCATATGAATGACCAAATAATCGTTGCGAATAAACCTCTGGCCACATTCCGAGCACAGGAACTTCTTCGAATGTTCGTTGTGGAATTTCTGGTGTTCTGTCAGGTGGGACTTTGAGAGGAAATGTTTATCACAAGTTTTGCACTGGAACTGTTTTTCGCCGTTGTGGCCCTTCATGTGGACGTCGCGGTATTTTTCGGTTGTGAACGCCTTGTTGCAGATGGGGCATGTGTATTTTTTCTCGCCCATAACCTGAAATTCAGAAACGGACAAACTTTTTATTTTACAGCGACCACAAGATCAAAGAAAATCATTTTTCCTACGAACTAGTTATTTTTCACTCGGAATCGGAATTTAACTTAAATTCTAACTTTAATTTGGAATTTAACTTAAATTTTAACTTTAAGTAGGAGTTTAAGTAAATTTCTGACTTTAACTTTGAGTCCTAATTTAAGCAAAATTCTGCAATAAAATCGGAATTTAAGTTAAATTTTAACTTTAATTTGGAATTTAAGTAAAATTCTAACTTCAAGTTTTAATTTAAGCAAAATTCCGAGATAAAATCAGAATTTAAATTAAATTCTAACTTTATTGGGAATTTAAGTAAAATTCTAACTTCAAGTCGAAATTTAAGTAAAAGTAGGAATTTAAGTAAAATTCTAGCTTTAATTCGGAATTTAAGTAGAATTGTAACCAAATCGGAAACTAATTAACATTATAACTTTGAGTCCTAATTTAAGCAAAGACAAAGTCTGAATTTAAGTTAAATTCTAGCTTTAATTCGGAATTTAAGTAAAATTCTAACTTCAAGTTAAAATTAATTAAAATTCTGATTTTGTCCTAAATTCTAACTTTTAGTCGGAATTTAAGTAAAATTCTGACACTGAGTCCTATTTTAAGCAAAACTCTGAGATAACGTTGGAATTTAAGTTAAATTCCAACTTTAATTCGAAATTTAAGTAAAATTCTAACCAAGGAGAATTAATTAACATTCTGACTTTTTAATCATAATTTAGTCATAATTTAAGCAAAATTCTAATGTAAAGTCGGAATTTAATTTAAATTCTAGCTTTAATTCGGAACTTAAGCAAATTCTAACTTTAACTCGGAAATTAAGTAAAATTCTGACTTTAAGTCCTAATTTACGCAAAATTCTGAGATAAACTCGGAATTTAAGTTAAATTCTAAGTTTAATTTTGTATTTAAGTAAAATTCTAACTTCAAGTGGATATTTAAGTAAAATTCTGACTTTTAGTCTTAATTTAAGCAAAATTCCGAGATAAATTCGGAATTTAAGTTAAATTCTAACTTTCGAAATTAAAGTAAAATTTTAACTTCAGTCGTAATTTAAGTAAAGTTCTGACATTGAGTCCTAATTGAAGCAAAATTCTGAGATAAAGTCGGAATTTAGGTTAAATTCCAACTTTAATTCAGAATTTAAGTAAAATTCTAACTTTTATTCGGAATTTAAGTAAAATTCTAACTTCAAGTCGTAATTTAAGTAAAATTGTGATATTTAGTCCTAATTTAAGCAAAATTTAACTTAAATTCTAACTTTTATTCGGAATTTAAGTAAAATTCCAACTTCAATTCTAGCTTTAAGTTCTAATTTAAGCAAAATTCTGATATCGAATCAGAATTTAAGTAAAATTTTGACCTTACGCCGGAATTTAAGTAAAATTCTGACAAATTTTTTTACTTACACAGAGCTTCTCTCCGATCCCGTGTTTGGACGCTTTGTGTTTGGCCAAATGATCCGCCCTGTTGAAGGGTTTCTGGCAAATGTCACACTCGTAGTCCTGCTGCCGCTCGTGCAGCTTCTGGTGCTGATTCAGGTGGTCTTTTCTGTTGAAACTCTTTGTGCAGATTTGACATTGATATGGCTTCGACATGGAGTGGGATTGTAAATGTCTCTTTAAGTGGTTATTTCTGAAAACAAAAAAACATGTACGGTATTAAAATAAATTACAATCTTCGCCCATAATGCTGTTCTAGAACTTTAGCAAAACCTTTGTTCTTATTGCTTCACCAAACTTCAGGTTACTTTTCAACATTTTTAGTTTAGTAACATTATTATATTATTCATAGCGCCTGCGCAGGAATAATATACGGTAGTTTAGAATTTTCAAAAAATTTCAAAAATCGTCCTAGACAAAAATATCTTGAATAAAAAAAACTGAACGAACATTCCGATTAACGTAACTTTTTCAGGAACTAGTTAGTTTTATTATAAGGATCAATTCTACACATTTTGAAAGTAACCCCCCCCCCAAAAAAAAACAAAAAAGTTATGGGGTTAAACTTTTTAAAAAATAAAAAAAGAACTACGGGAACGTTCAAGTATAACGTAACGCAAATTTTGATCATTTTGGACCCCCCCCCCTGTAACGCTATTTTCCCATACCATTAGCATGGGTGTAACACTGCAAAATGACCCCCACCCCGCCCCCCTAAAAGCTTTACGTAATACTTGAACGTTCCCTACTAAAAAAAATATTTTTTGCAAAAAGAAAATAAAGAAATAAAAATTTGAAATTTTCTTTTTAAGTTTTTTTTGTTTTTTTTTCAATTTTTTTTGTTTTTCAAAAAAATATCTTATAAAATCTTAAAAAAAAATCCATTTTTTTTTCGGTTTTCGCAAAAAGAAAATTTAAGCAAAAATATTTGAAAAATTTTGAAAGTTTTTTTTTGTAATTTTTTAATTTTTTTTTTTGAAAATTATTATTTTTTAAGTATTTGGGAAAATGCAATATACAATTTACTGTGAATAGTATACAATGGAATGCGCAGCCTTAAATATCTTCACGGCTTGTTATGATATAAAAAAAAATAAAATTATTACCTGCTAAACTCCTTACTGCAAATACCGCACTTATGGATCTTAATACCAATATGCGTCCTCCTCGCGTGTTTATCCAACTTTTGCACTGTCCTAAAGATCAGCTGGCAAATGGGACACGGGAACTCCCCTACAATCTCCTCGTCAGAAAGCGGTTCCTTCTTGATCCGGGAACCTGGGGGACGGCCGCGACCTCTACCGGGAATCTTCAGAGGTTTGATTTTCGGCGGCGACGTAGTCGACGAGTTTTTGCGTGGACGGCCTCTACTGCGTTTGTAGGGTGACATTTTTTTGTGCGGTTTGTACTCTTCATCACTGATGTCACCTTCATCAGAATAATCACCTGAAAAAACGTCAGTTTTAATAAAAAACCAACTGAACAGTTTGGACAAGCACCTTGTCAAAACATCGGCACTAGGCACTAATTTGAAACGTTATGAAAAGGAAAGTTGTGTGATCACGTGAATAGGCAACCATTAATACACCTGCATAATTTATTAAAGTTTGAAAGTCTGTATCTCCAAAACGTTATATTCCAGCAAAAAACTGTATATAGTATTTTTATAGGGCTTAAAAACAGCATTCATTTAGAATATAATTTTTTGAAATCGGGTTATAAATCAGCGAGATATGCTAAAAAAACATTTTACTACTCGAAAACAATGCATTTTAGGAAAAAATAGCTTGCAACGTTTTTTGACCGATTTAAAATTATCTTTCATATAAGTGCTTAATTAATAAAATGCAACAATATTTACCTTAATTATAACCAAAAAACGCTAAAAATAACCCAAAGAGTATGATTTCCGTAAAAAAAATCTGTCTGTCGGTCTGTGTATCCGGGAAATTTGTCCACGATAACTCAAGAAAGCTTTAAGCTAAAGACTCCAAATTTAGACCATAAGTTGATTATACAAAGTTCTAGGCTGGGATTGTTTTTGGTAAAAATAGGGTTATGGTAAGGGGGTAAAATGGGATAAAAACCATTATTTTTATTTTTTTTTCAATTTATTTTTCGTTTTTTTTTATTTTTTTTTTATTTTAATGAACCTAGCCCTGTAGGGTAAAGTATTATTTTTTTTAGCAGCAATGTTTTTTTACGGAAATCATCTTTTTTGGATACAAAACGTCGAGAAACGTGAAAAAAGCAATAATTTTTTTTACCAATGCAAACTTTGCTTGGGGAAATTAATAAAATTTTTGTTTTGAATTTCGAAAGTTCTATGTTGTGCATTGCAAAAGTTTAGTAATATATCAAGTAGTTACATACCTTCTTCTTCAACAAAATTGTTTTCAACAGGCGGCAAATGTTTAATCAAATCTTCCTCCTGCAAATCCTCCAAGAGATGTTCCTGTTTCGTAATAGTAGCAATCAGGGGCTCGTCATCCTCATCAACATTGTTCTGAGACGGTACAGGCGGGATTTCTCCCAAAGAATGGTTATCATCCACAGAATGGTTATCATCCCCATTGTCATCCATATGATGATCCATATGGTCATCTATATCGTCATCATCCAGGTCTTCCTGAATCTCTTGTCCCGATATTTCAGCTACATTTTTTATTTTATCCTCATCATAGTTCTCTGTCACCTCAACCTGAGGCTCAAAACAATCTTCGACATCAGAAACATCAGAAAACGTCATTGCTGAAGCATCGTAGTCTATTTCATAATAATGGTCTTCGATGTTGTCTAAGTTTTCAATAGTAGGTAATACAGGTTGGAGATTATCGTGAAGTTTTTTATGCACTTCTAAAGAGTCTTCACGATTAAAAGCTTTGTTGCATACATTGCAAATATGAACTAGATCGCCCTTACACCTGGGTATATGGTTATGTAAGTGTTCTACGCGATTAAACCCACGGTTGCAAGTCTTGCAACCAAACGGTTTTTCCCTGAGATGTGTGGTTAAGTGACGTTTTAAGTGTTCCATGCGGGTTAGCGTTTTATTGCATATCCTGCAAACATGGACTTTTCTTCTGCCATGTGACAATTCGTGTCTTTGAAGGTGGTTCAATCTTGTATATTCTTTATCGCAGTGTTTACACTTGAACATGCCCCCTAGGTGGACGCGTTTGTGACATCGTAGACCCTCCAGAGTGGTGAAAACTTTGTTACACTCGCGGCATGTCAGGAGCATTTGGTTGTTTTCAAGGATTTGGATGAAATCGGTAGATAGTTGTTGGGTGTTTTGGGGATTTTCGTTTGCATTTTCGCGGGTGGTTTCTTGGAACAAGGTGTTCAATGTTTCTGAAAATATTTTTTATTATAATTAACTAAAAAAATACTAAATCAGGTTTCAATATTGGCTTTTAATTGAAGTAAGTTACCTACAATAAGTGGGAAATGGCACCCCTTGGAAAATTTTAAGCACCTTTGAAGATACCCCAATTCAAGAAGTCTATATTCTGGTTTTTGGTGAAATTACTTTTTCTAACACCCCCAGATTCTCCTAAGCACCTCCTAGCATTCTATTCTAATTAAATTCCTATAGTAGAGCTGTATTTAGCTCTAACAGAGCTCTCTTTCACTATAATGGAGCTCTATTTAGCTCTGATATAGCTCTATTTAGCACTATGAGAGCTCCGACAGAGCTTTAGCACTATTAGAGCTCTATTTAGCATGTTTAGAGCTCTATTTAGCAATAATACAGCTCTATTTAACTTTAACTCTATTTTAGTTTAAAATGGTCTAAAATTAAAAAAAAAATGACAAAAAAACTTTTATCCCCTTGACTAAAAAAAAAAAAAAAAATGTTCCCACTACTGTTAAATTACAACTTTGAAATTTTAAACCCATGAAATTTACAACTTTCTGAATTTCAATATAGGTAGCAGGAGGCCCCCCTCATAGCTACGGCCCCCTCACAATATGGGTTTAACAGAGAACTTGCAGGTGTGAAAACTGTCTCTGAGTCAAAGGGAAAGATCGACCAGTTATTTCAAACATAATCTATGACAATGTTTCAAGATAACCTAAAAACAAAATAAATACTCACCCATGAAGTCAGAACTTTGCAGTTCTTGTTTAATATCACTTATATCGTTAACTTTTAAACTTTTTACGTATTCTTTTAAACTGGCTTCTGTTTTTGTTGCTTTTTCCTTGAAAACAAAAGCTATTTTCAGCTGATCCAAACATGTTCGACACATCAGTTGCGGTAGGCCGTCGTTAGTGGAAACCTGAAAATTTCAAAATTGCGTATTTTGGAGGATTTTTGAGAAATAAAAAAAATGTTTACCTGTATTGAGGTACAGGCCATTAGCATCTCGTCGATACGGGGAATCTCTTCGGTCATATCGATGGCTTCAAAAACACTTCGCATGTCCTCAGAGACATTTTTGCACGTTCTACAAACCATATTTAAATCCACAGTATCTTCCTCCATGTTTATTGTTTGGGAAATATTATTTTGGACGTTTTATAAACAACATAATAATTAAACAGCGACCCAAGCCAACACAATCGACTGCACTGGTGAATTGACAGATTTTTTTATGTCGTCTGTCAAAAATTTTCTGCGTTTTTTTTTAATATTTTCGGATACTTAACAGTTTTTTAAATACAAATGTAAACTATTTTCATAAATAGACATTACCGATTAGGTCGATATTGCTAAGAACATTTTAAGCTAAATTGGCAAAAACCACATTCCTAACCTAAAATTTTAATTTTTGAAGAATTTATCCTAAATCAAAATTTTCATAGTTTAACTTACAAAAACCCTAAAAATTAATCATTTATTACAAAAAAATACCATTTTACAATCTGCATTTGCAAATAGAAACTGTTTTTTCTAGTTTTAGAACTAGGGTTACCAGCAGAACACTTTTGTTTACAAAAGTTTGCCAGGGGCGTATTAAAAATATTGTAAAGTAAAAAAAAACAATATAAATTTTATTTTGAAACAGACTATAATAGGCTCCCTGTTTACTTAAATAGACTGCAACGAAATTTTAAAAAATATCTCGAATAAAAAGATGACTTTACTATGAGGCTCAATCCCATAACAGACAACTTTTTTTTTATTTGTGCCTTATAAAGGCCCACAAAAAAAATTGGCTTTGCTGGGGTTTAGACCCACCTATTATGTGTTTTGGGGTGCTGAACACTAGTCTGCCATAAAAAATGCAACTTATGGGCTCATTTTTTTGCTACACTGAAAAAACTGTCTAAAACTGTCAAAATATCATCTGCAATTTCAGTGTAGGCTACACTGTGTAGCAAAAAAATCAGAGATTTTATGATAGATTCGTGTTCAGAATCCCAAAATACATAAGAACAGGGAGGGGGCACAATCCCAACACAGACAACTTTTTTTGTGGGCCTGTTCTATAGGCAGTTTTTTTTAATCAATACATTCCCAAGCAAACTTTTAATAATAAATATATGGTCTAAATATTAGGTCTTTATATCAAGGCGTTCTCGAGTTGCCGTGGTTACAAACTTTTCGGACAGCAGGATTTTTTGTATAGGTTTTGGGTTAAAAATAAAAGAAAACGCTGAAGATATTGTTTATTTTGACAGATATGTTTTAACTTACAGAATGGTAGGAATTTTATGATAATGTTATAATAGTTATTTATGTACCTACCAAGGTTATTAATTAGATGTTTATGCCCTGAAGGCGACGATCTTACAAACCCGAAGGCCTTTGTCCCGAGGGTTTGTAAGTCGACCGAGGACATACACATCTATTAATACGCGGTGCATACAAACTTTTATGCCCAGGTAGCAAGGGATGTTATATTACAAGAAATTAACATAATTTTTGGGTGTATTTTTAAACTTAATCATAACATCACATAATATTGAAAAATAACATGTATTTAACATCACATTTGCAACGTAACACGCGAGACATGTCCAAACCTAGCGAAATGTGAATATATCGCATGTCACATATTAACGTGGCTTTCACGTGAATGTCATGTTATTTTGCTTCTCACCGACGTTCGAAGCAAAAAAATCGATATAAGATGATGTTGATAGAGTAAATTATTATAAGGAAATTGTATACACATTATACGATTTCCAATGGATAGGGGGCCCCGCCGGGCTTCTCAAGACCACGGACACGGATTAAAGGAATATATTCTCCGCTTAATCTGCAATTTCGTATTTAGAATCTATCTGTTTCAATCTGTGATTGTTTCAGTTACTGATTGATTTTACATCCGATTTATTTAAATATTAAAGTACCAGTAACGGCATCCATAAGATATTAGATATAACAGGAATGTGGATTTATGATGTCACAAACACGTTATTTTCGGGATGTCATTGTGTGATGTTATTAGGGGCGGACTTAGGACATCCCCACCATGCTACATTCTTGTTAAATGAGACTACAATCTTAACATCACATGTCACATATTAACGTGACTTTCACGTGAATGTCATGTTATTTTGCTACCTGGGTGTCATGCTATTGCCCTTGCGGGCATAAAGTACACTATTATGTAGTTGGTAACTAAGCAATAAAAACACAATCAGGTCTAGTCACGTGTTTAAACAATATTGCTATTTTGGCAATAATCCCATGCGATTTTGACCTGTATTGCCATCTGCGATACTGGCCAAAATCGCATGCGAATTTTGCCAATATAGCAATATACTTTACGCACGAGAATAGACCTGAATAATGAACTGCTGACATAAAAATATTTTCCATAATTTCTACCATGAAGGTTTTTTTTTTAATAGAAGGAATTATATTCGATTGTGTCATAGAAAATACAAAATTTTGTTTTTTTTCCAATACTTTTGTTATTTAGTCTATTTATTTTAAGGAGACAGCTTATTTTTGCGAGTATTCTTAAAGACACGCCCTCTAAAAGGCGGCGCTTTTACAATTATGTCTGACATTTCTTATTTTTTGTATTTTCAATGACAGTTTAAGTTTATTCAAGAAAAGTCTATTTAAATTCGTAAATATTCCTAACTATCGATATTTAAATATCTACTATTGTGATAGAGAGAAAAGTTTTTTTTTAATTATAGGCTTATTTATTTTAAAAACTTTAAGCGTTAAATATTTTATATAACTATGATTGCAGCAATCGATATTTAAAAAGAACAAGACATTTTTCTTACATCAATAATAGAAAAACCCTAGTGAAAATCTTTTACAGTAATCTGATTTTATTTTCAATAAAGAATTTTTATCAAAGCAACACTATAATACTTGTAACCACGCCCAGTTTAAGTAGGCGTGGTCACGTTACTTTTCCTTCCTTCCTGATCTACCTATCTAAAAGTCGAATCGATGCCAAACCGTCCTACGTAGCTCCGCCCTCAAGTGGTTTCGATTATAAATGGAAGGAGTGAAAATCTTTTACAGTAATCTGATTTTATTTTCAATAAACAATTTTTATCAAAGCAACACTATAATACTTGAAACCACGCCCAGTTTAAATAGGCGTGGCCACGTTACTTTTCTTTTTTCATTCAGTCCTTCCTGATCTATCTATCTAAAAGTCGAATCGATGCCAAACCGTCCTACGTAGCTCCGCCCTTAAGTGGTTTTGATTATAAATGGAAAGAGCATAGGGCGTGGCTTTTAAACTAACGATATGCACTCAGTTCTTGATAAATACTAGTACAATCTGCGATTAAAGTCGAAGGAATAGTATATTTTGAGCAAAAATCAAGGCAAAAATATTGATACGGTAAATACTATGTATAAAATTTATATTTTAAAATGCTGTACTACTCGAATTTTGAATTTCTAAACGCTTTTCGCTGGTTCTATCTGTTATAAAATATATGATTTTTTTATATTGATCTTTAAAACAGCTGTAAAAAATTATGTAGGATTTTTTCTTCATACATTTACGTTTAACGAATCACAACTATATTATTATGCTACTCTAACTAATCAGTTATATTTAAACATTATTTGCAGTTTAGCAAAAATTAAACATGTATTGAAAAATAAATCTAATTAAAAATCACATCACAAATGGGCGTGGCTGGCTCAGATACGTTTTTTAAGGTCCACATGATTTCAAAACAAAAAAAACTTAATTCTTAAATACTTGCTGTGATTATTGATTTTCATTAGATTTATATTTAACAAACTTTAAACAAATAATAAAAAAGCAAACCGCAACCATTTTAAAAATTTCTTACAATGTCAGTCGTTGCGTTTTACTTTAGTTACATAAAATCATATGTAAATATCGTATCTGCCGAATTAACTATTAATATTTGATTTTTTACTATTTAATTTTAGCTAAAATAGCACGGAACGATATTTTTAAAATTATGTCGGCGATGTCTAAGCAGATATAAATAATTTAAATTGTTTATTATTGTGAATAAAAAATAATTTAAACTATCCAGCAGAAATATATCATTTTTAATTTTCCTAAATTATAAAATACCGAGAATTTATGAAATAGGCAGCTATTGAATATCGAGATTCTACCATAAAATAAGCACCTTTAATAATTTAAACGGTATTTAATGCCACTTTATTGCAACACACTTTTTGCCGTTACAATTTTGGCGCCCAACGTGGGGCTTCTGGATATATTTTCCATTGTATGCCAATCTGATGTTAGGGGCCATAAATAAGATGGAATTTTTCGTGTCAAGGTCATTAAGAAACCCTAAAACTTAAAAACCAAGAAAATCAAGGCAGCGCCTTAAGCAGTATTACTTCTGACGATGATACCAAGCGAGGCAAGAATTTAACTCATTAAACAATTAGTTTGTGATGCACAATATATTTCTACTGGATTCTTAACAGTTTCTCGTCGATTAAAGGAATATTTGTTGGTCCTATCTACCACCCACACGGCCTAAACAGGCGTACCAAAATCAGGATCACCAACCCCATCTGCACTGATGGAATTCGCGTTGTAAACATATCTGGCCAACAATTTTTCCTTCCTCTGCTCGCTCTCAGTTACATCCTCGAAGCTTTCATTTGGGCAGAGTCTTAAGGCTTTGCCTACGCGCAAATTCTGACCGTTTATGCTGAAATACTTTTTAGTTCCTGTAGCTTTACTCACCGTCATTACGGTGTTAGAATCTGCGTTACTTGTGCTTGTACTTGATTTTGTGAAGATATCGGATAGAAAGTTGTGAAGGTTTTCGTCGAATTGTTGAGTTATTTCGCTGTTAACGCATCTGTATACTTTTGGTTTGCTAGCTATATCTAACGTTTCTATTTCTTCTTTTATTGGCTCAGACTTCGTTTCTTCAATACTTTTTTCTTGTTCCACCATAACCGGTTCGTCACCAAACTCTGAGCAAGTACTTGAAATATCAGAATATCCATCGTGCTTATTGAAAATACTTTGTAGGGTTTTAACCCCGAAGTATTTCTTCTTTTGCTTTCGGGTTTTCTTGTAATCTCTGTTGTTTTTGTGAACTGGTGAGCTATCACAAGATTCACCTGAATTCAAAAGGCTCTGATCACTTTTTGGGTTTGATAATGACTCATTTGAAGCAGTTACAGTGTATTGTTTCTTTTTTGGGAATTGTTCCATCCTATCTGGGGACTCGTAGTTTCTCTGGAAGTTTGAATTTGAGCTGGAATCAAATGAGTTAGACGCGAGAAATTTCTCCAATGAGGAAAACCTATTAACGTCCGTTTTTTGAAAGGTAAAAGCTGATTTTTTGGTTGGTTGTTGGGTGTGTAAGTTTTTTGGGGAATGAGAATCGTTTGATGTTACATCAGTAGAAAGTACTTCAGAGTCTATGTATACATCTGCACTTGTCTGCATAGGAGAAGAAAGATTTTCTGAATTCAAAGAGTTAGTTGAACAGTTAAAATCGTCGTGAACGTAATTTTCTTCAATTTTCTTCTGATTATCCAACTTTAGTCCACCTGTCATGCTTTTTAATACATGTTCCCTTCTAAAAGAATCATTAGATACGCTTGTATCAACTTTTTCCATTTTGAACTGTTCTCTTATACGATTTGCGTTAAAATACATGTTATCAGAATTTAATACGTCTGTAACTTTGTCATCTTTGAGTGTTTCTTTTTTGTAAACTTGATCTAAGTTTCCATTTGAGGCGTTCAGATTGAAGTTGTATATATCTTGGTTGTAATTGTTTTTTAAGCCTGTTGGAATATCCAAAAGGTTTTGTTGCGGGGTCATTATTTTTTGAGTATTCATATGTAGAGGCCTAGAATAAAAACTAAACAATTGTTATTAAATTTAACGACTTGTAAATTTTAACCAAATTCATCTGAAATCAAGTACATATGTTTTTTGATACAAAATTTTGGAAAAAAAGAAGGGTTCGACTTTGATAGCATTTAATGATAAATAAATAATGTGATGTTATTTATATTGGACACACGAGACAAGTACTTAAAAAGGGATTACGTTGCTTTATTAATAAAAAGTACATTTTTTCTATTTGATTTTGCATTTTAAAAATGATTTAAGATGAACTTATACGGTTACAGTAACTGTGTAACGCATGCTGAAAATAATAAATAATAATATTAAAACATGCTAATTTGCAAAAATAAAAATACAAATTAATTCTAAGAATAACATATATTTAATATAAATAATAATACACATAACAATTTTTATACAAGTAAAATAATATAAAATATCTTAACATAAAATATGAATACAATACATATATTTAAAATTATGTATGGAATTTTTGTGCCCTCTAAACTTTATATTATAAAATTTAAACGTAAGCCTAATATCACAAATTTAGGAATAACAAAAAAAACTTTTAAAGATTTTTTTAAACAATGGAACAAATGCATTATTATATAATAATACTGACTTTTCAAGACGTTTTTTTAGAAAGAAAGAATATTTGTTAAAAATCTGTTAAAATTAATGATAAATATGGCAAATTATGGTATTTTATACCCTAAGACACTAATAACTTTTAAATTAAAATCACCATGTAATAAGTATGAGATATTGGTGATTAGAATTAAAAGATATATTTTTAAGGCATCTGATATGTTTTGCTAACACTTGGTAATTAAAATGACTAAAATATATCATAAATTTTTTCTTAGTGCCAAACTAAATATAGTTTTCTTCAAAACCACATTATCCTATACTGTAATTCTTTTATAGTCCATTTTAGCCGAACATGTAACAAATCTGAATAGATAAAATAAAATAAATGATAATAAATAAAAAAAAAATATTTCTAAAGTGGTAGAAGTAAAATGTTTTATCTACGTTCTACTTATAGACTAAGGTACTTGGGGGCTTTATCAAAGCTAAAATTGTGTGAGCGTAGTCATATATATTATTAAATTGAACATATTATGGAGAAGGAACCTTTTACAAACATAAAAACAATATATATATATATATATATATATATATATATATATATACACTGTATATTATACAGGGTGTATTTGAAATAGGGTAGGAAATTTTAACAGTGCAAAACCTCGTTAATATATATCAAAGGGTTCCTGAGTTATTAAATAAAAACCGATTTTTTTAGCCAATTTTAAAGGGGCGTAGCTCCCTTATGACGCATTTTTAGACATATGTTTATAGGAACTTTTTGTCATATTTTATCATGTAGAATCACCTATTAAAATTTCCTACCCTATTTCAAATACACCCTGTATATATATATATATATATATATATATATATATATATATATATTTTAATGTAATATTTATTGTTTTTATGTTTGTAAAAGGCTCCTTGTCCATAATATGTTCAATTTAATAATATACATGACTATGCTCACGCAATTTTAGCTTTTAAAAAGCCCCCAAAGAGGG
>OY294052.1:26974381-27073902 GCA_958510825.1 Brachypterus glaber | reverse complement strand
GGCGAAACGTTAGCGATAAAATAAAGTGACGCATTAAAACTTGCCAAAAAATCTGAGTTTTATTACAAACCAGAAAATTTTTATTTATTTATTTTTTTGTTTTTTTTAGCTTTGGGCTGTAGAACGTAAATAAAATAGGATATGAAATTCCTTTGCGACTGGCTTTTAGGGCACTCGAATGATTATAATTCTTGTGCACTAAAAACTAATTGCATAATATGTATAATGAACATACAGAGCGGTCCAAAAGTCACCCCCCCCTCTTAACTTTTGAACCAGTTGAGATATCGAGTTCAAATTTGGAACTTTTAAATAAGACAACTTAAACTATCTTTTAGCATATATTTAATACTTTTAGCTCTTAAAATGTGGGCAAGGGGGCATGGGGGAACATTTTTTTAAATGGAAAGGGGGGTCGTGTAATACATCATTTTAAAGCTTATAAAATTCTCCATTTAACTCCATATTTTTAAATTTTTTAAAAAAATTGGGTTTAAAATGGGGTTAAAAATGGGTATTAATGTCAAAATTCCTCTAAAAAAAAAATCAAATAATTTTTTAAAATGCCTAATTTCATCATAAAAAAATGTTAATTATACTTTTAAACTAATTTTAGTTGACATAAATAAAAATTTATAAAAAAAACTTAAAAAATCGAATGTTTTAGCACAAAAAATTGAAAAATCAAAACCTTATAAAACATTTTAAAAAAATTAAAAATGTTAGTTTAAATAGAGACTTTTATAAGCTTTAAAATGATGTATCACAGGACCCCCTTTCCATTTAAAAAAATGTCCCCCCATGCCCCCCTGCCCACATTTTAAGAGCTGAAAATATCAAATATATGCTAAAAGATAGTTTAAGTTCTCTTATTTAAGAGTTCCAAATTTGATATCTCAACTCGTTCAAAAGTTAAAAGGGGGGGGGGGTGACTTTTGGACCGCACTGTATTATAGGCAAAACAAAGCAAAATAAAATAATAAACTAACATGGACATGCAAATAATTTTTGGAAATGTGCAACTCTAAATTAAAGAGGTGCAAGTTTAAAGTGCGACAGAGAAACGTTTTCAGAAATGTTAAAAAAAAATAATTTTGGAATAATCACATGAAAAATCTTTAGAAACAGTCACAGTTTTGTACAGAAAAGTTTCTGCCGCACTAAAAGTTGTGCTAAAATGGTTTGAAAATGAGAAAGATTTGCGGTTAAAAAAAATTGAAGTCTTACCAACTGGCAGGTTCTGGGGTTCTTGGAGCAGTAGGTGTGTTAATTATCTCTTCAGTCTGCGACTTTAAATTTCCGTTAGTATTGTTTTGATCACAAACTTCGTCATCAAAAAATCTATAAAAAAACAGTGCCATTTGTAGGGGTATAAAAAATGGCAAAAACGTTTTACAAGCCGTAAAAAAACCGAGTGTTAATTTTTACACTCGTAAAGTAGTAGCATCGTTTCTCACTGGAGAAAACTCCGCTCAACATTTGTCAAATATAACCAAAAATTAATAGTTTTTAAAATATTAAAATTCACTTATTAATCTAAAACCAGTGCAAAAGTGCATTAAAATGTGGTTGTAGAACATACCGGGTGAGTTTTATCTATGTCCACCCCCAAAATTAAGATTCATCTGCATTCAATAAAAACTTGGGTGACTATATAATTATACAGTGGCTATAAAATGGCGGATTTAATTTTTTTGTTTCACTTCGGGTTTCGCCGGAAGTGGCATAAATATGTTTTTTTTAATGGAACACCCTACATTTTTTACATTTTTGAATTCAGCCAATAATTCTATGTATAAAGAACTGAGGAAATGAGGCCAACTAGGAAATTTCTACCTGCATCATAAAATGGCAGCTGGAGACAAATTGATTCATATAAATAAATCTTAATATATTTTAACAATCATAATATTTTTAAACATAATTTCGTTACATTTATTTATAAAATAGCCATCTTTTTAGGTGGCCCTAAATATTTTTCGTGTAATATCCTGTTTACCTCTCAGAAAAACTTTATATTTAGTTAGTTAATATTTATTTATACATTCAGAATCTTAAAATATTTTTTCAATTATAGTACAGCGTTGCCAGACTTACTATAATTTTGACTTTTGAGGATATTTTTTAAAATTTATTATAGAAATAATAAATAATTATCAAACCTAGGCACATAGCTGTCTGAAATAAGTATTTTCTATTATAGCTTACATATTATTAATGGAAATTTAAAAAATATTTAAAGTTAGAATAAGGTTAGAAAAAGGTTAGAATTTAGTTAGGAAACTAACGTTTATGTATTTTATAACGTTTTCCGATAACGTTAGAGACTATACATAAAAATGTCACTAATCTAATGTTATGTTGTTAGATTTATGTACTTTTCTACCAGGGATGATAAGATTTATAAAAAAAAACTTACCTAAAATTGTATCCATCTTCTTCCAAAGAATTGTCGCTATCGTCCGCAGCCACATACTGCACCTGCAGAATGCAGTCGCCATTTTGCTGTTGCAAAATACTGACGGCCTCCCTGTGGCAAACTTGCCGCAAATCCAGATCATTTACGAACAAGATGGCGTCGCCGATGTATAGCTGGTTCGAGAGAGCCGCTGGACCGTTTGGTTCCAGTTCCGAGATTAGGATTGGTACGCCGTGTTCTCGTCCGCCCTTAAATATAAAAATTGATTATAAAAATTTACCCAAAATTATTTCTCAATTTCTACAAAATGACTTCTAAATTCTAAGCCAGGTTGTTTAGATAAAATTTACTTAGTGTACAAATCTAGGTGCGTTACAAGTTTGGCGCCCAACATGAGGGACTTTTATAAAGCATAAACACAGCCCAGAGAAAAAAGTTATTGTACGATTATGCATAACTATGTATAATTTTACCTAAAATTAAGTATAATTATGCATAACTATGTGTAATTTTACCTAAAATTAAGTATAATTATGCATAATTATGTATGATACCGGGTCAAAACTCATACATGGTCGAAATCTAGACACAATCATACTTATTTATACATAACCATACAAAGACTTTTCTCCGGAGGATTTTACGGAGGGGTTATTCATTGAAAAAAAGTGTACAAGGATTGTGAGCATCAAAGAATTGTGAAAGATTGTCAAAAAGATTGTGAAAGATTGTACAACATATTAATGAAGATTGTTAAAGATTGTGGGAAGGTTTCAGATGATTGTGGAAGATTGTAGTTAATTTTGGAGGATTGTGGAGAATTGTAGATTATTGTGTAAGAAGGAATTGCCAAGGATTGTAGAAGATTGTTGGCTAGTTGTATAAGGATTGTCCAATGAATAAACCCCTAGGATTTTACGATTTATAATACAAAGAAGCCCCTTTTTAGTTTTATGGTTATTACTAGGGGCCGGACTTTTGGTATTCATTTAACGGGGGGCACGCAAAATTTACAAATTAAAAAAATATATTATCTTATCTTACAACAGATTGTAATTTTGGAAAATAAAATTTGTATTTACCGTTATGCTTATTCCCAGGCCTTGTCCTGCCTTTTTCTTCACCACAACCGTTCTGATATCACCAAAATGTTCCGTGCCTTCGGTAATAGATTCCGGGGGCTCCGAGGGTTTTGAGCAGGCCTTGTCGTTGGCCAACATACTGCAAACGTTTCTTCTGCAGGCCCTGACTACCGTTTTTCGTCTCTGGAGAAGGATCTCCGATTCTAGCTGTCTCCATAACTTGTCTC
Source organism: Brachypterus glaber (assembly GCA_958510825.1). Taxonomy (NCBI): domain Eukaryota; kingdom Metazoa; phylum Arthropoda; class Insecta; order Coleoptera; family Kateretidae; genus Brachypterus; species Brachypterus glaber. The sequence goes on along the minus strand of OY294052.1, from coordinate 27,070,174 downwards.
TTACGTCTCCTCTCATTTCCCTGCCTAAAATACATAAAAACTGTGAAGTTTTATGTAAAATTTATGATTTAGATTTTTTATTATTATATTATTAACAGCGCCTGCGCTAGAATAATATTATACAGTAGTTTCAAATTTTCAAAAATCGTCCCAGACAAAAAATTCTTGGATATAACTTTGTTTCATGAAAAAATAAGAAACTTTTTTTTAATATCCCTCTGTCTGTCCGTCTGATGTCACGATTTTTGTAAAAAAGATAACTCAAGAACGAATAAACCGATTGACTTGGATGTTTTCAGGAAAAATCAAGTTCTACAAGGGGAATGTCCTTATTGTTTTTGAAAGTAATACTCCCAAGAACAAAAAAGTTATGGAGTATTAAACATTTAAAAAAATTGAAAAAATCTGAAAGAAAATTCCGATTAATGTAACTTTTTCAGGACAGATTACTTTTGGGTCATTCCGCGCCAAATGCTACCACAGCATTAAAAATTAAATATTATTATATCTTTATTTAGGTATTGGGTAAGGTTTTAGTTTAAAATAAATCTGGCATGTCCAAAACTGTTGTGGTGAAATACTTAGTCCAAAAAAACTTGTAAAATACCCTAAACGACCCCTAAATGAACCTTGATCAACTGCAAATTTTTTTTCTGGTATATTGCCCTGCAGAAGAATAATTGAATGTATAGGTAGTTTTCTCAAATTCAGTTTGCAATTTGGTAAAAACCCTCAGGTAATAATAATTTCTGAAAATCATATTTATTATATAAAAAGTCCAAAATTACCAAAATTTGCGTTATGTAATACTTGAACGTTCCCTTTACTGTGAATAATATATAATGGAATGCGTAGCATTACATATCTTCACAGCTTGTTTTATTCTTTTTGTTTGTTTAATTTGTTTTAACTTACCAAGTAATTGTAATTGTTGTATTCTACCAGCTAGTTCTTTGTCTAAATATTTAGCAGCTAGTTTGGCTCCATACACTTCACTGTTGAGAGACAACACAGAATTTCTGAGAGCCAAGTTTTCTGAGTGTAGTTGAGCATTTTCTAGTTTGTAGCTTGCTTCTTCTATAATCAAGGGACTAAACTTTAAATCTCCCGGGATTGAATTACCTAAAATTTACGTTTTTTTTTTTAGTAAATAAATTTTACAAAAGAAAAAGGACTAAAATTAATAAAAGAGTGGAAATTGGATTCTTAACCACAAACTGAATTTCAACCTTCATTCCAAAAATATTAAAAATGCAACCATCACCAGACTGAGCCACCTCCAAAGCCTCACCTATAAAGACTGTAGAATTAGCACACACACTGCCAGTAAAATCTACAATACAGACATCCACTCTTTTTAAATGCTAACAATCCTGCAAAAGAAAATATCCGTGTGGCAGAAACTTCCGCTCTTTGAAGGATAACCAAAATTAGACACCCAACCAAACCAAAGGATTGTGAAGGATTGAAGATGATTGTGGAAGAATGAATTGTCAAGGATTGTAGAAGATTGTTGGATAGGTGTACAAGGATTGTCCAATAAATAAACCCCTTGGGATTTTGTGAAGTTACACAAAAAAAACTACACAAAATTCCTCCCCTGAAAGCTTTCCTCCCCTGAAAGATATGTAAATGGGTTTAAAAATAAAAAAAAATGCATACTGTATACTAAGTATAAAACCACTTTTAGCACTTGTCAGTTTATTAGATAATGGTAAAAGTTCCAAGTTCAGCAGACTCTGTAGACAATAGTAAAATTATAATGGATTAAACTTGTAGAATTGTTTTTCTCTGATTACAAATATGTTTTGAATATACAGCTTTGTTGTTTTTGAGAAATATTGTTTTAACATCTTTACATTTGCTAAAAATTCTCATATAAAGAGACACAATACCAGTAGGCTATGTTCATGTTCATTTATGTAAAATATTGCAATATTATGTAAAATTATGCAACATCTGATAAAATTATTTAAAACTGTAAAACTGTTGATTTTTTATAAAACTAATTTAAAAATACATAATTTTTAGCTAGACCTGTATAACCAACTATAAGAATATTTTTAAGTTAATTCATTTGCTATTTATTTTGGAAAAGTTACACATTGTCATGGAGAGCCCCAAATAAGCTTCTTGCTTGTGCTAGGGGCTCCCCATTAATTTAAAAATTGTTATATCTTACCTAATTTATGGATTGGACTCTGTTTAATCTCAGCATCCAATCTCTTCTTGATGCTATTAACATCTTTAAAATTAGCTAGCTGCTTCTTGTTGGCAAGATTATCAGGTAGTTGCGATAATTGCTGAGAATGAAGTTGCAGTAGTAAATTGTGTAGTTCCTGGTCTAGTAATTCTTGCTTTGCCTTAGATTCTACCAGTTCTGTACGCATATGTATAAGTTCTGCCTACAAAACGCAAGGTCACTGATAAGATAAGGCCCTTAGAATGAAAATGAAGGTTTTTCTTACCTCTATTTTAGCACTGTTTTGAAATATTGTCTGAGACTTGTGGGTTAGTTGGGCAAAACACGAACTGAGAGTACATAGCTTCTGTCTCACATTGAATACTACATCGGGCTCATCTGATTCCAATTCGCCTGAAAATACACGAAAAATTAGCATCTGGTTGAATCAAAATAAACACTTTATTTTGACATAATACTGCGGTTGAGACACAAGTAACTACTTTGAAATACAAGATTTAAAATAGCTCTTACTTACCAATTGATAAATCTAGATCCACAAACGCCTTATCAAATTCTTTTTCTAAAATATCCAACCACCTAAACCCGATACTAGCCATTTTATATTTGTCATCTGTCACGTTAGTTTAACAACTTGTCACTAGAGGTTTTTAAGAATTCTACTTTATCGATAAAATGTTTGTGGCACTATCTAGCGGTGAGTAGCCAATGTTCGAATGAGAGTATTCTATTTTATCCTTAAAATGTAAACTTTAGATTTCTATTTTATCGATTATCACCAAACTAAAAAACAAAGTCCCTAGATTTTTTTATTAGTTTGTCAAAAAAATTTGACGGGAATATGTCAATACGAGATTTTAAATTTGTGTACACGTATTAGTTAATTAATTTATGTTAAAAATTATAAAATAATAATGTCTGGTTCACGAGTAATACGTGGAACAAGAGCTAAAATATTTTTGTATGTGTGTATAGTTGTAATAATAACGGGGCTTTTAGCTTGCTATAACAATTCGCTTTCTCAGATTGATGATCTGAAAAAATCTAATGCTCTTTGCCATCTACAAGAGGAGAATTTGTCTACACAAGTACAAGGTAATTTGCTTAACATCCAAATCTATCAAAATAGATCTAACACATGCCCATGTTTTATTGAAAAAATTAGATCGGTATCAATTGGAAGTATTGGTTTTTTGAGGCCCTCAGTCAGCAGAATTGTTAATTTTGATGCCCTAGATTCTAAGACCTATAGAATAAATTATTCAGCTGGAATACCCACTATTTGAACTACATAGATCTCGACATAAGCATTATTTATTTTTCTATTGTATAAAATAACAAAAAATACAATTTTATGTCCTTTTTGACAAAAAAAAAGTATAAACCTTGGGGTTAAAGTGTGCTTTTAAACTTTATCTTAAAGTGTCAAAAACTGATGTCTTAATCCGTAGATATAAAATAGTTATTTTTGTATTAAAAGTGCAAAATAGCATTTTGAGCTTGTAATATAAACAAATCTATAATTTATTTGAGCCTCAAAGTTTGAGGCATATATATATATATATATATATATATATATATATATATATATATATATTATATTATTATTAATTTGAGCCATTTCACCTCGACGATTATTTATAACAATAAAAAATCTAAAACGGAAAATTAAATTAAAATCGATGCGCATCTAGAAATAGGTGCGCCTGTTAAGAAATTTTTAATTTTATTTTTTGTTATTGATTTTTTATGAAGCTGAAGTTTGCAACGTTTTTTTGCATCAAAAATTCAAATAGTATATTAAAGCACTTATTCTATAACACGTTTTTAGCGCACGAGTACTTTAGAATACTCGCCGCAAGCGGCTTGTTTTCTAAACTTGTACTAGTGCGCTAAAAACGTATCTTATGAAACTAGTACTTAAATATACTATTTGAATTTTTGTTGCAAAAAAACGTTGAAAACTTCAGATTCATGATTTTTTATTGATATAAATAATCAATGAGGAGAAATGGCTCAAATTAGTAATAATATAAATACAAACTATGGTCTGTTTCATCTAACAAGATAGTAAATTAAAAATCGCACAGTGAATATTTTCAAAACAGATTCGAATACTGGATGTGCAAATATACTGCGTAGTTTATTTTATAAAACATAACTATTTAAACCTATTGTAAAAATTTTTACTGTGCGATTTTTAACTTACCATCATGCTTGAAAAAACAGACCATAGTTATTTGCCTTAGAAGTGCGGAAAGTGGTACTTTTCCGCACGCGACTGCTCCGCTGCGCGTCGTTCAGTCAAGCAGTTAAGTGCGGAAAATGCACTTTCCGGAAGAGTTAGGAACAATTTTTTTTCTACAAGTATGAGAAAAATAAAGAAGTAGGACTTTTGTACATTGCGTTATTATTTAAATATAAAAATGTTGACCAAATATGCATATTACTCTGCATAAATTTAAAATATTGCAATAACTTGTTAATTTGGAACATTTTTACTTTTCCGCATTATTGCGGAAAATAACTTTTCCGCACTAGTGCATAAAAGTAGAACAGACCTCTTCTGACATCATATGCATGCGGAAAAGTGCACTTTTTCGCACGCTTGTAGAAAAAATATTTTTTCTATAATAATAATAATGTCGTTTATTGCATACTATATTTTTTTCTAAAATCCAATACACATCAATAAAAACGAAACTTGGGTGATTTATATAATTTTACATTGGCTATAAAATGGCGGATTTATTTTTTTTGTTTCACTTTCTATGTATAAAAAACTAATCTTTTTTCTTTTTACTTTTTTTTTATTTTTATTGTATAAAAACGAGACGTAAACTATTAAACATAACTTTTTATGCAATTTTATTTTCAGTTATCACTGACTATAAAATAAGATTGGAAAAGAACCTAAAAAGTGAGAAAGATGAGCACAAAAAGACTCAACAAAATCTAGAATCCTCATTTAGAGAAGAAAAGGAAAAATACCAAAAAGAAAATAAAGAAGCAAAATTAAAATTTAATTCTTTACAACAACACTTTAACTTATTACAAGTAAGTAATAGTAGATTACTGCCCAGGTAGCAAAATAACATGACATTCACGTTAAAGCAGCAGAGCCACTGCAAGTTTTATTGAATTTCCAGTATAATAATACTTGATAATTACAGGGTGGCCCATAACTCACTTTACCATTTAAAAATTGAATAACTTTTTTGTTTATCAATTTTTTATTTATTTCTTTTACAATATAGAGTAAAGTAAAAGAATTTTTTTTTTAACTATGTATGAAATATCATGTCTTTGAAATGACGTGCATTTTCCGCTTTGCAAGCACGGGCTTTTTTCACGACATTTTCCATGATGGCTCTTAACATGTATGGCTCGAGCTAGGGTCATGCACCAACGTGAATTGCACTCCTCAAGGTAATCGGGCCTTACTTCTGCTAGGAAAATGGCAATACAGTTACGGTTAACGGCAACCGATATCGCGCAATGCTGGAAAATTTTGTGCGCCCTGCAGTGGAGGACATGCCAGAGATATGGTGGCAGCAAGATGGGGCCAACTGCCCATGCGGCCAAAGCCACAATTCAGCTTTTAAGGCATATTTTCGAAGAGCGAATAATTTCGCGAAATTCGGATTTTTATTTTCCTTCACGATCGCCCGATTTGACTGCACCGGACTTTTTTCTTTAGGGCTACCTGAAAGATGAGGTGTATGTCAACAAGCCCAGGACTATTCAACAGCTAAGCCAAACATGTTAGGAGCCGTCATGGAAAATGTCGTGAAAAGAGCGGAAACCAAGCGGAAAATGGACGTCATTTAAAAGACATGATTTTTCATACATAGTTCAAACAAAAGTCCATTTCCTGTACTCTATATTATTATTATTATTATTATTATTATTATTAGTACAAAAAGGCAGATGCATTAATGCCTGTTATGCCCAAGTATTATTACAAATATAAATAGATAATATGAAATATAAAAATTGAAACATTTAATATAAAATAAAAGTTTGATGTCTACCATCATAACGATTTTAAAAAGAATTTACTGATGAGGCGGAGATAGTTGATGCAGTTAGAGAGTTCCAGAAGCTAAAGACACGATTAGGTAGAAAATATTACCTGATAGTGGTAAAAAAAGTTCACATGAAAGCTTTAATGTATGACCACGTCTGGTATTGTCCAAATTACAAGTAAAAGAAATAAATAAAAAAAAATTGACAAACAAAAAAGTTATTCAATTTTTAAATGGGAAAGTGATGATCTAACTTATTCTATCTAAATTGTGAAAAATTTTTTTTTTTAACGTTTTACCTACCCAAGTAATAAGCAAGTAATAAGTAATTTTTTAAAACACCACTACATATCCATGCCCCAGGCAGGATTTAAACCCGCAACCTCGGCATTTCAAAGCGAACGCGCTCCGACTTAGACCACCGAGGCTAGCAAAATTATCACTTGTTTATTTTCGTGTCACGTTTTTGGGATCATGTTTAGTTTTTACGATATATCGTCGGTAGCCCAAAATCAGAAGGTCCAACGAGGTCCAATTAATATAAAAATGTCAGGAAAAATCTTTTTTTTTAAGAAAAATATTTCTACTTTGAACAAAATCCTCTAAATAATAAAAAGCTTAGAATGTGCAACTTTTTAAAACAATACGAAAAAAATTATAAAAAATAGAGGAAAAAATTAAAAATTAAAAAAAAGGCATTATAACATCTCTATTCCACATTTCTCTATTCCAAACATCTCTATTCCACATTTCTCTATTCCATAACATCTCTATTCCACACTACTCTACTCTGCACTACGTACTTGCCTAATATCTAAAGATAATTTTTCCTTAGCGGAACAAAAACGTTAAAATTTGTGTTTGAGCTCTATAATTTAAAAACCCTGTATAAATAAAAACATAGTTTTTACCAAAAACAGATAATAAATTTAAATTTCTATGTTTAGGATACAAATCTATTACAACAAATACAATACATATTAATTATTAAAATACTAATTAACAAAAATCAAAAATACTAATTACATACTAATAAATGCAACGACTTTGTTACGCTAAGGAAGAATTATATTAAGCAAGTACGTAGTGCAGAGTAGAGTAGTGTGGAATAGAGATGTTATGGAATAGAGAAATGTGGAATAGAGATGTTTGGAATAGAGAAATGTGGAATAGAGATGTTAAAATGCCAAAAAAAACATTAATTTTTAGACACAACATGATGATTTTAAAGAGGAATGTAGCAAATTGCAGCAAAAACAAGTGGATGATGTTAAAGAATTGCAAGAAAAAATGAAGCAAATGGAAGAAGAAATTAAAAAATTGGAAGCTGATAAGGAAGTATTAAAGGTATATCTCACGTAAAATTTTACTATTGTACTTCATAATTTAGGTTTTAAAACATAATAATATTTAAAGTCACCATGCAAACACAGATTTTAAATCGGCCCACGCCTTCCTGAGTTATTCGAGATTGAGAGCCTTAATTATGACGTCACTAGGTGACGTAAAAATGCTAAAAATTAAAATTATTTTATTAATTTAAATTATTAAAAAATTAATTTGAAAAAATTCGTCTTCTTCCTTTTTTTTTGCCTTTTCTCAGTGAGATAATTAGCCAGATCCCTTTTAGTTACTCAATTCACCAAGAGTGGTTCTTGTCTGGCTTGGCACCATGCCCACTCCTGTTTTAATTATAGAAAATTTCCAGTCTTCTGTAAGACCTTTTCTTTTTCTTTTCCTTCTTCCCTTTTCGTGTTTGCTGTTGGTTGTGTTAGCTGTTGACAAGGCAGTTTTTTCTAATTTGTAATTATATTTGCGCATGCGCTAGTATATAAAAAAAATCTGCACGTATAAAAACCTCTTCACGTGTTAGTTGCTTTCAAATCAAAATTTATCAGCATTATAAATGATTAAAAAACATAAAATTCCCTTCTTACTTCAATATAATCACATCATTTTACTGCATATCATCCATACAATCACTATAAAATATACAAAATCGAATCCTGGGCATATCTAAGATAGCAAATAAATAAATAAATAACTAATACTAAAAAACTTGATGCTAAAAATTAAACGCGATTAACGGATTACATAATTATTGCCAAAAGTACATGTTCCTCGTTTCACGGGTGAAAAGCAACTAAATTTGAAAAAATTATTTAAAAATATTTTTTTAGACAAACCTTTTGACTGCCTATGTTAAAAATGATGACATGAAACAGCAGTTAGGCAATAACGTTTTTAATAAAGCTGATAGCGAAAGCAAATATAATCATTTACTTTTTGAAAATGAAGTATTACAAAGAGATTTAAATAAAATTAAGGTAATTGGAAAAATATGTCCCTTTTTGTCGTCATAAGGGGCTGTCCATATATTACGTAACGCAATTTTTCAAAAAAATTGACACCCCCCCCTGTGTAACAAACTGTCACATTTACCATATAGTATAACATAACCTTAAAAAAAATTTACACGAAAAATACACTCAAACTTTAAAAAAATATTCATAATCAATATCACACAGAGAAAAAATACTAGGTACCTCTTTTTATACTGAGTGTCACATACAGAGCGGTCCAAAAGTCACCCCCCCCCCTCTCAACTTTTGAACCAGTTGAGATATCGACTTCAAATTTGGAACTTTTAAATAAGACAACTTAAACTATCTTTTAGCATATATTTAATACTTTCAGCTCTTAACATGTGACCATAAAAAACATTTTTAAAAAAATTAAAAATGTTGGTTCAAATAGAGAATTTTATAAGCTTTAAAATGATGTATTACACGACCCCCTTTCCATTTAAAAAAATGTCCCCCTATGCCCCCCTGCCCACATTTTAAGAGCTTAAAATATCAAATATATGCTAAAAGATAGTTTAAGTTGTCTTATTTAAGAGTTCTAAATTTGAAGTCGATATCTCAACTCGTTCAAAAGTTAAAAGGGGGGGGGGTGACTTTTGGACCGCACTGTATAACACGTATATTGTTTATGCACAGGTACACAAAATAGTACACACATTCGTGTTCTGTGAGTACACATTCCGCGCGAAAATGTATCATCGTCGATTATTCATCGGCAAGATCACGCAAGAACAGGGCCGTAAGATTTTTTTTTAATATGAATGTCAACAGTTTTTTTACTGATTACAATATTATTTAAATATGCATAGTTTCGTCAATTTTTGTGTGAATTATGGGTCACTAAATAGTAATTTATGTTGAAATAAAAATACATCTGCCAAGCTTAGGAAATAAACATTTATTAAATTCTGTTACGTAACGTTTACCTAGACCCTCCTCCCTCCCCCCTGACAATTTCTCTGACCCCCCCCCTAGACGCGTTACGTAATATATGGACAGCCCCTAATATAATGTAGATTAAATAGTATTAAATAACATCTAATATTTACTAAATAGTCATAGCTGTGAAAAGTCGCGTTTTTAATTAGAAAAAAGTCCTATTTAAGGATCCTTTTAAATAAAAAAAATATAAAAAGATTTTCTTGTTCATAATAAAAAAATACAGTCAAGCCTCTATAACTCGAAACTCAAGGGATCACGAGATTAGTTGGTGTTAAAGAAAACAGGAGGAAATACATTGTTACAATAGAAAATGCGCAGGGAACATAAGTAAACTTCGACTTATGGAGAATTTCGAGTTGTGGAGGTTCGACTTATACAGGGTGTCCATTTTTCGAGCTTAAGCATGGTTACATATCTCGGTTATTATAAGAGATACAAGATCGGTTAAATTAGGAAAAAATTGCGCATTTTAATGTTGATAAATAATCTGAAAGAAAGTTTGACCTATCATTTTTTGTTTTTTAATTATTGCAAAAAAATTAAAAAACCTTCAGTTTCGTTTTTATTTTTTTGAGCGAAAACCGACAAATCTAGACACTGAAACATTGTTAAGGTACTTTTTTTGCAATGAATCTAAATCTTTTATCATATTTTGCATGGCATTTCAGATTTAAGAGCTAAAACACTTAACTTCGTTTTTCTTATGGGCGCAATTTTGGATTTTTACATTAAATTTTGAGCGAAATTAAAAAAATCATTTTTGCGCAGTGCTTTGGAAACAACGAAGCAATTAAATTAACGGAGGTTAGGTTTGAAGCTGTAAATATTGTCAATGTGACATTGCCGCCTACGCGCATGCGTGAGCTCGGCATTTAAATTATCAAAATGTGAGGAGCGGCTAATTGTAGATCTGAATGCCGAACTAAACTTAGATTTTTTTTGCGATAATTAAAAAACAAAAAATGATAGGTTAAATTTTCTTTCAGTTTATTGATCAGCATAAAAATGCGCAACTTTTTCCTAATTTAACCGATCTTGTATCTCTTATAATAACCGATATACTCATGCTTGAGCTCGAAAACGGACACCCTGTAGAGGTTTGACCGTATGTGTAAGTGAGTTGGACCCGGTTCCAATGGCGATTTCTCCCGTTAGATTAGACAGGGACAGAAATTCTACCCAAAAAAATTATTTGGTTGGCTGGAAAGTGTAGCACAAATGAGATAGAGATAGGGTAGACGTCTTTTGTTTCATAATTCTAGTTGTAGAGAGCTCCATTGGTTAAAATGTAACTTTTGGCTGTTGCAAGGAATTTTTTGATCAGAAAATTCTCGGTTATTAATAATAAATATCGATATGGGGTTTTTATCATGGTTTAGTGCTGAGGGCCTAACTAACTGAGAATTTTTCGAGCAAAATGTGGTCTGCAAAGGCGAAATATGTGAGTCATAATATTACATTTGAAAGCACCCTTAAAATAATTAGAATTTCATGGTAATTTGTTTGGTTTGGTTAAATCTAAATATTTACTTAAAATCAGGTGAATCAACTTTCTTGAATATTAATTTTTTTTAGGAGACATGTTCTGAAACAAGGGTTCAGGAAGCCGCCCTTCCAATCAACCCAGAAAGCAGTTCAAGGGGCAACATAGCCCCTAAACCCCAGAAATCCTACCTCCAGCAGCCTCCAAGTCCGTCAGACTTGAAAGGGTCAAGTAAATCCTCCACAAAAACCGGCTTGAAAGCCTCAACCAGTAGCGTAAACAGAGTGAAGCCCATTGGCGTGCCTACCATACCCACAGCCAATCAAATCAAAGAATTGAAGCCGGAAAATACAGGGGATGAGCCCAAAATACAAAAACTACCGGAAGGGGTAGTTGCAGCTCCGCTAAATGAGGAACCTAATCAGAACGAGTTACCCCTACCAGCAGAAAAAAGGTAAAAGTAATCTAGACGGCTGGAAAAATGAGGAAGTTTATAAAATAAGATACCAAATTTACTTCACTTTTCCTGTATTTTTGGACCATATCCTTTTGTTTTTTCCTTTGTAGCTTTATCGGATTGTTTTTCTGGCCGCACCATTATTAGAAATTTATTAAAAGAAAAAATAATTAAAATTAATTTTACCTATGATTGAATTTTTACTAGTGTCAAGATTTGACATCTAATTTAGTGTGAGTGTATGAAGAATAAACCAAAAAAGTACCTTTTTCAATAACATACAAAATAATATTAAGTATAACCATTTTTTTATCTAACTTTCTCTTCTTTTATTAGCTTTAACGACCTTCAATCATTGTCATAGACAAAAAAGGTCATAATATTTTAAATGTTGAAAGTTACGAGATTTTAACCAATGATGTAGCTTAAAAATCGCGGGAATTTTTAACTACTATCTTGCATAATTGGACGGACTTTATAAATAATAAGTGAGATATCACTAAAAATTATAGTTTGTCCATTTTTCCCCCCTAATCAAGGGTCCTGAATCGTTTGGTGAACGAATTTTTTAAATCGGACATATCATTAAAAATTGATAAGGTTTACATACAGACAGAAAGACATTTTTAAAACACACTTTTTTCACGTTTTTTCGACATTTCATGATATTTTAAACCCGAAAATGAAAAAAAGAATTATTTTTGGACCGATTTCAATAACGGGTGTTTCCACCCATTAAATTATAAATTAAAATTAGTAACAAGTTTTATTTTATTTTAGTGAGGTTAAAAAAGTAGAAATTAAACCAAAATTGATAAATAATAATGCACAGGAAGATAACGATGGCTTAGAGTTTAACGATATTAAAAATAATAAACAAGAAGCCATTTTTAATCAAGAACCGAAAAAGGACGACGCTGACAAAGTCGAATACGACGCACCAATGAACAATGACCCTGATGATGGTAAGTGAAAAAGTAAGGTTTTATTTTAAATAATTTGGTATGTATGCATTTGTTGTTTGTGTGTGTTTTTCTTATGAGTTCCCTTTCTGAGTTTAAATCCATGATTGAAGGTCATAAGTTACCTAAATGAATGAATCCTAGTATAGAGGCCTGCCAGGTCGCCAGACCTGGTTTCATTGGATATTTTTTATTTTGGAGAACATGGCGGATTGCGTTGTACCGCCATATAATATTTTAACTGGCTTTTTACTAAATGAAGTGATATTAGTAGAGAGGCCTGCCAGATCACCAGATTTAGCTTCATTGTTTTTTTTTCTTAGATGACGCAGATGCAAACTATCCTGCCGACTTCATGGCTCGGCAAAAGGATACTGCAGTAAGGAACTAAAAGTCCTTCAATCTTCAAGTATTGTAAGTACTTAACTGACATAAATAGTGATGAATAAATTTCGAAAAATAATCTGCCACGAAGCTTTAAACCACATAGTTGATTTTTTATCTCGAAAAGAGAAAGCATTTTTTTAATAAGTATTTATATACCGCGTGTTTTTTTTTAACCTGAAACTTTCAAATATCTCGCATACTATGCATTTTAGAAAAAAAAAATGTCGGACAAAATTTGTTTATTTTAATGGTGGAAACAAAATGGCGTATTTATTTTTTACGTATATTTACGTTTTCAAGGTCATTTCAAGCTCAACTTTGTTTTTTTTTTAAGTACAAACATATATTTTTTTACTGTTATTTGATTCCCCTCAAAAAAATAAAAATCTTTTGTAAAAAACTTTTTTTGATCGGACTTTTAGTTGCAGAGATAACACAGCCACAAAAAAATAAAAAAGTTGCATTTCCGACGAACTTGACTAGTCAATTCCTATGTATTTTGAGCCGCTGAATCCGAATCTGAGGTCGAAATTTAAAAGGTAGCTCTCATTTTTACCATAACCTCAAAAACATATATCATTGCGAAAGGTATGTTTTTTGAGGTTCTGTTGAAAATGGGAGCTAACTTTCAAATTCCGAACTCAGATTCGGATTCAGCGGTTCAAAATACAGAGGGATTGACTAGTCAAGTTCGTCGGAAATGCAACTTTTTTAATTCTGTTTGGCTGTGTTATCTCTGCAACTAAAAGCCCGATAAAAAACAGTTTTTTACAAAAGATTTTTATTTTTTTGAGAGGAAATAAATAACAGTAAAAAAAATATATGTTTGTACTTAAAAAAACAAAGTTGACCTTGAAATGACCTTGAAAACGTTAATATCCGTAAAAAATAAATAAGCCATTTTGTTTCCACCATTAAAATAAACAAATTTTGTCGATATTTTTTTTTTCTAAAATGCATAGTATGCGAGATATTTGAAAGTTTCAGGTTAAAAAAACACCCAGTATACTTAATTCACCACTTTTTATAGTCATCTACCGAATAAAATTATTTTATTTTTTAATAAATTGATATTTTATATTAAAATATCTAAAATGTGTATATATTAGGATAAACCGTAATTTAAATATAATTCAATACACTGAAAATGTGTCACCGTATTAAATACTAAACGATTTTATATACAGGGTGATCAATAAATGCCATGCCAAAATTTAAAAGGACATCCAAAAATTTGAAAAAAAGTTCCTATGAAGGTTGGTCCGGAAATGAGCCCTAAGGGAGCTACGGCACTCAACGAACTACCAACTCTTCTCTCTAGAATACGCATACCGTTAATATAAAGTATCGCCAACATCTCGGTTTGTTTGTGAACAAATAGTAGCTATCATCCTATGTAGTTTTTATTTGGTAACTTTAAACAGGGGCGTGCAAAATAAGGAGCGTTGTCATTTTTTTGTCCCAAACTTTTTTGCCTGTAGTTTTTTAAACATTTTATCAAAACATACTATAGTTTCTTTATTAAAAATACATAACGTCATCTAAAGGCTCTAACGGTCTAACTCCAAAACGTCATATTTTTCAGGAGACGTAAAAAACGATTTAAAACTTAATTATAGCAATTTAGAACTTTAAAACTAGCTTGTTCACAGGTAAAAATGTTTGAAATGTGTTAATGTATTAAAAACTTTTCATTGTTATCTATTTTATATAAATTATTTGAAAATTAAATTTTAACCACAGAATCTAAATTCACTAATGGTCTAACTCCAAGGGAAGATAAAGGAGGATACCTATCGTATTATATCGCGTAATATTATTACAAAAAAATTATATTTTTATATTTAATATATAATATTACTACTAGGTAGCCATAATATATATATATACATTATTAATGGAAATATTTATAATTATCATCAAACAGTAAATTAACAAATATTTGAAACGGGATCCCCTGTTGTCGAGAAATAGTTTGACATTAGTGACAGTTCTCATTTAATTGTTTTCTCACAATCATATGATGGAGTTAGACACTTAGCGACTTAAAATATTTACATTTTTGCATTTTTTGAGGCTGATTTTGGTTTAATGCAACTTTTTTTTTGAAGTATGTTGGTAATCAGATAATGAAGCAAATTTGATGAAAATCTCATTTTTGAAAAATTTGGAGTTAGACAACTAGAGCCTTTAGTGGACGATAAATAAGATACTCTTAGTGTAATACCGTGGAACCAACCGTTTTCGAGAAAATTACAGTTAAAGAGATGATTTCATGTTCGGAGCAACAAAAATAGAAACTAAAAAATGCGCCAATAAAAATTTTAATACGCAGGGTAATTCTACATCAGAAACTGTAAAAATAGTTTTCTATACACAAATGGACACAAATCGATTTTAAGGGAGCTACGCCCACTTAGGAAGTGTTACTTGTTAAGACCCGGTAGTACTCTTAAAACTGAAATTCGAACCTAGGTTTTAGATAAATAAAAATAAAAAAAAAATAGGTGTATAATAGTTATTTATGGTACTAGTGAGTAAAGTAAGATATTGCCCATGAGAAAATTAACCTGCGAGGCGTCAGCCAAGCAGGTTAATTTTCGAGAGGGCAATATCGGTTTACCCATAAGTGCCATACAAGGTTTTATCCAATAAATATCTTAGGAATTCATATTTTTATCAAAAATTTTAATGACATTTACGAGAAAATAATTTGACAATTGACAGTTGAGTGGGTAAAATGAATAATTATCCACTCAATAAAGTAAAAGCCACGCGGGGGTTATTATTGAGTTTATCTGTTTAAAATAAAGCTGGTAATTGTCTTATTATCTGTATGTATTGGATAAAAACTTTTTTTTATAGTTGTTGAATCGCCCTGCATTATTGAAATTGTTATTGGGGCAATTTTTAATTCCTATTTTTGTTGCTCAAAACGATGCTTATCTCTGCAATTTTTTCGAAAACGGTTGATCCTACTGTGTTATACTTTATAACTTTTTTAGTTTTTTTTTAACCAAGTAATCATATTTTACTAAAAAAATGTAAAAAAAAAAACTACAGATATAAAAGTTTGAGACAAAAAAGTGACAAAGCACCTCCATTTTCACGCCCCTGGTTAAAGTTATCAAATAACAATTACATTGGATAATGGCCTTTATTCATTTTAGGGCATGTGCAAGAATGTTCACAAGATTCCAGAAATATTAAATAAATACTCTTTTATTAGGTGCATCCTTAGGAGGGCCGTATCTCCCTGAAGGCTCAATTCCAGAATTTTTCAACTTTTTCACCTCTTAAATTTTGGCATGCCACTTATTGATTACCCTGTATATTTGATAGCACTAGAAAATTTAGTTGTTGAATATAAGTTGTTACAGTAACAACTATTTAGCAATGTTTGTTTGTTTGTTTGTTTGTTTAACCTCGTACTATTCTACTTAATTAAGCATCCCCTAAGTCCAGGACTTGTGTGGGCTAGTAGTAGAGGGAACCACCGGCTTTAATTGACTTTCGAACCAATATATCTAGGGAGTACGCATTCGCCAAATTTCAATTATTAATTAACTGAAAAAGGCAATCGGCGCCAGTGAGGTTTGAACTCACGATCATTAGATCAGTGTCAGGCTATATCGATGCCATTGACCGCTGAGCTAAATCTCCCATAAATAACATAACAATATTATGTTTTACAATATGTATTTAATAACTAAAGGGTCGTCGTTACGTACGTTACATTCGTACACCTTAATTTAGGTCTAGAAAAATACTCGATAGTTCATTTATTTGTATTTCAGGTTATAATCCTTACAGGCAGTTTTTTACATCTTTTAGTTTATGTATACATTTAATAATCAATTAGGCAATAAAAATAATGCAGCTTATGTGTGCGTTTCGCATGTTACAAAATTTGGACTTTTTTAAATTATGTTTGCTTAATTTGTGAAAGATTTAATTTCTAATAAGCATATGGGATAATAAAAAAAATAATAAATATGGTTTTCAGAAATTATTATATGTAGTTGTTACGTATGTTACAAAAAAAGGTTATGTACATTACCTGAAGGTTTACACTAAATTTCAAACTGAATTTGGGAAAACTACCTGTACGTTATATTACACGGGTCAACACAAAATTTGACTTTGACTCTAAAGTATAAAATTTCGATAGTTTAGGTCGTAATTACACGAAAAAAAAAATTATATGGCATAAAAAAGTTTGCTTTTGTATTTAGAAGACCGATTGAACGATATTTTTCAAAATCTGTGGTATTATTTTTTATTGGAAGATAGAACCATCGAAATAAATTTGTTAATCATTTTTATTAAGTTTTACTATCAAAATAACTTACAAAAAAGTGGAAAATACTTTAAAAGTGTACACTCTTACTCTTTCTTTTATGTTCATAAGTACTTTCTCTCAATAAACCCCAGATATAGTCTCCCATCATGTTTTCATTGGTCAATACTTGATAACGTTAATATGTCCATTACATTAGATTCACTGCTTAATTAAAAATTGCTCACCTTTCAAACATCTTTTACAATAACTACGAGCAACATTTGGAGCCCATGGATTGTCTTAATTCCGATCAGGACAGTCAAAATATGCTTCGTAGGCTTCACAGAGAACGTGAGATGTTTTTAGTTCATATTTCATGTCTCGAACTTTAATAAATTGACCACATACGTAGCAAAATGCATCAGCATTATATTTACACTTTCGCGATGCCATTTTAACGTTTTCTCGACATGTATAAAACACCTGATCGTTGTTTATCACTTGAGTGCCATCTGGAGGCACTGCGTGAATGTAAAAACCCCACTCAGATCTTGCAGTATTTATGAATGTATTTAAACTAATTGAAATTCATAAAAAAATTCGAAAATGAGTATTATTACCACAACTATCACAAAAGCAAACTTTAAACCAAAAGAATGTATTTTCTTTTCGTTTTTGTGCATAATGAATCGAAAAATCATAATATAAACTTTAGGACAAAGAACAAAAAATTTTTTGTTGATTCGTGTTATTCTTCTGTAGGACAATATACTAAAAAAAATATTTGTAGTTGATTGTGGTTTGGACTTAAACTGTCAATTTTGGGTATTTTGCAAGTTTTTTTTTGGATGTAGTATTTTACCACGAGAGTTTTGGAAATGCTGGGTGAATTTTAAACTAAAACCTTACCCAATTTCTAAATAAATATATAATAATAATAATTTTTTATGCTGTGGTAGCAGTTGGCGCGGAATGACCCTAAAGTTGCTACTAGTTCTAAATATACAAAATCGTAAAGTATTTAATACGGTAATACATTCTCAGTGTACTATAAAAATATAGATAGATATTTTGTAAAGTTTTTATATTTTAATTTATATAAGTTTCTGTTTATATTATATACTTTTTTATTCTCGTACTTTTAAATAAACGCAATA
The DNA here is from genome assembly GCA_958510825.1 of Brachypterus glaber. Classification (NCBI taxonomy): domain Eukaryota; kingdom Metazoa; phylum Arthropoda; class Insecta; order Coleoptera; family Kateretidae; genus Brachypterus; species Brachypterus glaber. Next base: position 27,051,907 of record OY294052.1, on the reverse strand, counting down.
AAATAACACAATATTTAAGTTTTCTATTTTATTAAAAACCAGCTGAACAGTTGCAAGCACCTTCTCAAAACATCGGCACTAGGCACTAATTTATGAAATAGGAAGTTGTGTGAATAGGCAACCATTAATACACCTGCGTGTTGCATAATTTATTAAAGTTTGAAAGTCTGTATCTCCAAAACGTTATATTCTAGCAAAAACGTATATAACATTTTTTTAGGGCTTAAAAAGAGATTTCATTTGAAATATATTTTTGAAATCGGTTTATAATTAATAAGTAAGTTATGTCAAAAAAAAACATTTTACAGCTTTAAACGCTTATATCTCGAAAACAATGTATTTTAGGAAAAATTTGTTTATAACATTTTTTGAGCAATTTAAAAAAATCTTTCATATAAGTGCTAAATTAATAAAATACAATAGTAATTAACTATATAGGAGTTTTACCCCATTCTTTTCCCCAATTTGCAAAAAACGCTTTGGGCTAATGACTTCAAAGTTGGACCAAAGGTTGATTATCCAAAATTACTTTTTTATTTTTTTCATTTTTGATTTCAAGGAACCTAGGCCTATTATAGACCTATAATAGGGTAAAGTATTATTTTGTTGTCAGCAGAATTTTTTGTTAAATAATTAAATATGACTTAAATATTCCCAGAAATAAAAGTCCATAGTAATTTAATGATATTTTATTTTATATATTTAAAGTAAATTTAAGAAATAAAAATAAATAACATTGTTTAAGGTAAGAGCTATTTTAATTTCAGTCAATTGAAAAAATGCCTAGAATATACAGTAAAAGTTGTAAATAGATTTATATCAAGAATATAATAATTTTTATATGTATGGTTATGATATTTTCGTGTATAGATACTAAAGATTATCACGAATAAAAAAATAAAATATAATATTTGGATGCCTAAATAGAAATAGAATGTGAAAAATTAATTTTTCTTGTAAAATTGTAATGGTTAAAATGGTAGAAAAATCAATATAATTTAATAATTACTGCCGATTTTTTTTGAAAAGCATTAATAGGATTTATCAAGGCAGGCATTGAAATCGTAAATTTTACATCATATCATTCTGACAAGAGATTTTAAAAGTTGTGTTAAGCTTTTGACAAAAACCGTTTAGGGTACAGTTGGACCCACAAAAAACGCAAGATTTAAATATGCTAAAATGTCAATTTTACTAATTATTTTATAGTTTAAGTAAGATTTTAAGAAATAGGTTAGATTAATTTGACAATTAATTGTCAGTTTTTTCAAGGTTTATTACAGAAAATGCATGCGACTATTAAAAAATTAATAATAATAAATAATAAACTGAAAAAACATTTAGAATATTTAATCAAATCAAAAATTAAAACACAATATTTAGTAAATCTTAAGAAAAAATAAAAATTTGAACTCTACTAACCAAACATAAAATTTATGAAAATTATGATTTTCGTTTAAAAACTGTTTTTCCGGAGGTTTTTTTCGCTTTTTTAATCTTGAAACTGTCGATGCGGCGACGGGCGATGGGTTTTGACCCAGGAAAATTTGTATTGTTTATAGTATAGCATGCACCGCTTCTTGTAAATGGTATTCTCTCAAATAATTAAGTAAATTTTCATTCTGTATTTCATTTATCTTCTTTCTTTCCGAGTCTGCACGCCCTTTCCTCCCCCAACTATTTTTTCTTCAATCTTAACCATTATTCTTTTTTCTATGATCTTAACACAACTCTCCGAAACACTAAATAACCTTGCCACAGTTAAAGGTCTCTATAGAGATCACTAGCCACAATAACTTCCTTACATCCTGCTTCCAATATACTAATAGTTTGAGATTTCTTAACATTTCTTAACGCATTTCTAATTACTTTTTAATTATTTTAAGTAATTTTGACAAATATTGTCAACATGACAAGGGCTTTGTTTGTATTGTAATTATTGAATTTACGCAACTAAATTTTCAATCTTAGTATGACTAGATTTTTTGTTAGTTTTTTGTATTGTACTAGTTAAATTATTCTTATAATGCTTTATAATTAGAAAAGTTATGTAAATTAGGTCGTTTTATTTTTCCGATAAATTTTATTCTACTAATTTTAAATTTTAGAAAAAAAAATCAAAGCGGATACTGAGTTTATGCTTTGATATGTTTTGAATTTGACAAATAAATAACCTTACTTCAAAAATTAAGTCTTACCTGTCAAACTAAATCAAACTATGTTGTAAAATGTACTATTTCAATGCCCACCTTGATAAAACCAACTAATGCTTTTTAAAAAAAATCGGAAGATTACCACTAAAAATGGTTCACAGATAAAAATAACATCTTAATCCAAATGAGGATCATTTAAGCCAAGTAAATGTCAACTTTATATATACGTAACAACATTTTTATACTATAATTTAAATAGTATAACCCAAAGGTTTATTTAAATATACATTTTTTATAGAATATGTAAAACAACTTGTCACATACTGTGTTAGTTCGAAATAATTAAACTATAATTTAACGAAATGATTACGTAGAAATAACAGACTTGTGCTTTAAATAAATAATTTTTGTTGAATTAAGGTATTATTTTGTGTGTGTACATTATGTACATATTTAATCTACCTAATAATTTTTTTGGATAAAAATAATGTGAGAAAAAATCTCTTAACTTATATAATTTGGTTCTTAGGCAACCAGTAAGGGAGTCTGAAAACAAGTTTAAAAAACATGGAGGACCAACGAATAAAATAAATTAGGAACTTCAAAAGTTTTGGTCCGCTTTTTAATAATAATAATAAAAATAATGATTTCTTAAAAAGAGAATATATCGAGTTTTTTAGAAACAGCATAAAAAATATATACACGTTTTTTTTAATCTTTGCCTTTTAATGCTGTTTCTTAAACCTATATCCTATAATCGTATAGCCTATATATAACTAGATAGGCTAAATTATCAGTTTTCTAAGGCATTCTGGAATTAGCACTAGCATACATACATTCATTCACAGTATTTTATATATTACATAGATATATTTTAAAAACTAAGATTAAAAATTTGTCAAGTGAAAAAATTTATAGATTATGTAGGTATTTTACACTAGAAAGTAGTAAAAAGTGCAAAACCAAAAATTAAAACATGTTTTTTTTTCATATGTTGCGCTTTTTTAGTATCTAAATATAAATATTTTTATATAATATATTTGATTAAATAAAAAAATATGTCGCTTTATGTAGATTTTGGTTTTCCCATAATAATTCATACAAATATTCAGATATACGCTAGATACATTTATATATAAAAAATACAAACTTAACATATAACAAGGGCGCTGTTATATAACAAATTAAAATAAAACATACTTAAACAATAACTAAGTTTATATAATCACATCGTTTTACATAAACCAAGAAACATTAATAGAAAAATCTGTTTGTATCCCTCACGCTAATCCTAAATAACCATTAAGTTAAAAATACTTGCCAACGCAAACCAAGAGTTAATCCTGTTAGTAGGAGGTCTGCACATTATAAAACCATCAACAGTTAAATCTCAGATGCTCGGTTTTGGAAGATAATGGACTTTATTTCTTAGACCATAGTGGACCTTGAGCACGGCAGACCAGACTAGTCAATTCTTACGTCAGAATTTAAAAGTTAGCGTTTAAAATGGCGGATCCAATATGGCGGATTAGATTGTTTAAAGTTCCTCGGATTTGCTTAAAACTTGGTACTCGGGGGTTTTTGGGGTTGCTGATTACGAATCTGGTGCCAGTTTTCCAAAATTCAGAAAAAATTCAGGATTAGCGTGTAGGTATTTTTCTTGAGATTGAAATTTAGCTCAAGAAAGAAGAAGAAGAAAATTTTCGTATGCCTTTGGGACTCTCGAAAGCGCCTGTCACTTTCCAACGCATTATGATTTTTTTAAATACATTCACATATTTTTTTCCCATCTGAGTTTTAAAAATGTGGACTCACAAATACGCCTATCACTTTTCAAAACGTTATAAACAATTTACATCATTCTTTTAGGGTTATTTTTAAATTAATGTTTCTTAATTTACACTGTTATCATCTGCACTGCAGACATCTATATGGCACGCTATTATAAGCCGCAGAGCTGAACCTGAATCGTATATTTTTTAGTAAAATAATTTAATATGTATACATTTTTTAAATTTAAGAATCTTAAATTAAGATGCTCTTTAACCGATAGCTTAAAACATTTTATTATATAAAATTGTCATACTAACAAATTTTTCTAGCTGTGGAAATTAAAAAAAAAAGTTGGACTTTAGTTTGGTATTTCTTTATAAGCCCAATTTAATTTTAAAAATACTGAATGTATAATACCTATCAATAAGATTTCACTAAGAGTTTAGAATTAAGTGAAATTTATAGAAACTACCGATATTAAAGTTTCTTCGAATGATATTTAGGAGGAGAATTCATCAGGCGCTTTATACATTTTTTAAATTTATAGAAACCCTAAATGCGGCTGACTCTTAAGTCTCAATATTAAAATCCTAGTAACACAGGCCAACAGCTGGAAGATGCATGAGTTCTGTCAACGGATTCTGACTGCCTAATGCCTGTTTACTAGCGTGATAGCTAAAAGTTTTCTTCTGCACACCGTTTTCGAGATAATTAATCCCAAACTTGCTAAAATAGACATTAATTAAAATTTTAAGAAATAACACAATGATTTTGAAAATTGGTATCATAGGGTTTTTGACTTTCCTGAAACCGAATACGTTGTCAAAAATTTAAAACTAAAAATAGCGGATCCAATATGACGTAATTTTTTTTTAATTTAATATTTTTTGCCAAAAATTAGTGATAAAGTACTTTTGAGGTCGCTGAAACCATTTAGAAAATACAGTATCGCCTTGTCTGTTTCGACGCCATATTGAATCAGTAATTTTGATTTTGAATTTATAACATCGGATTCAATTTCAGTGACTTTAAAAATACTTCATCATTAATTTTTGGCGAAATTTTTTTTAAATTTTTACGCCATATTGGATCCGACATTTTGAATTTAAAATTTTTAACATCGCATTCGGTTTCAACAACCTCAAAAACCCTAGAATACCCATTTTTAAACTTATTCTGTAATCTGTCAAAATTCTAATTAATCTGTCTATTTTTAAAACAGTATGTAGTAGAAAACTTTTAGTTAACAGGCTAGTAACTATGCGTTAGGTATATTTAGAATGCGTTGACAGAACCCAGCCACCTTGAAATGTGGTTTTCCTACGACTAGTTAATAGTGATTATTTTCTACCCGTTGCCATGACAGCGGTCGGAAAGTGACAATCAGCTGATTTTACATATCTGCTGTCAGAAAACAAGCGAAAGTCAAACACAAAACGTCAAATTAATAAAATTAATTTTAAGACAATTTTTGCGTTTTTTTGGATTATAGGTCGTAGGAAAAATAGTATACGTACCTAGACGCAAACCTATTTCAGTGCTTTTCGAGTGATTTTTTTACTCGGCTCCACCTTGTAAAAAATAAGCACTCTCGTGCACTGAAAACTAGGTTCACATAGTCGGTGGGTAATATACTATTATTATTTGGTAGAGCTGTGTAATTTATATTCTTAAAAAAACAAATCTGTAAATTTGACAATTTTTCAAATAAAATGTTTCCAATCTGATACAGCCTGTTCCAGAACTCGCGTACAGAAATTTGAGGGTATATTAAAAACCCTCTGGAAAATATGAAAAAAATGTAATAAAAAATCCATATTCGTTAAATTCAAAAATATGAACGCTTTAAGTGGACCAATACTGTTGATGATGTTAAATTACCTTTAAAAGTTGAATTTGTAGCTATGGAAGCAAATTTAATTATTGCAGGTACATATTCTGTATGTTGACATGGTGATTAATGTGATATAAATATTTATTAATGACAAAAAACCACCGCCGGATAGAGTGACCCTATAAAAATAGAATATTTGACAGCCTCTGTCGGTTTTGTCAAAATAAAATAACCTGAAAAGATTCTAAAGTTGAAAGTCTCAAACAATGCACGCGTCAACAATAAGTAGGGAAAAACTAATTTGTAGGTAATTTAACATCAGCAACCGGATTGGTCAGATTAAATAGCTTCCTTTTTAATTAGTATTGAAGATGGATTTTTTTTGAAAATTTTTTCATATTTTCCAGAGGGTTTTTAATATACCCTCAAATTTCTGTACACGAGTTCTGGAACAGGCTGTATGTCCCGGATATAATGTCCGAATAAAAAACTAAACAGAATTTAAACGGTATTGTAATTCCTAATATCAGCCCGACCCGGGTTAAGTAATTGCTATAGATCCGCTATACGTTCGCCCTGGGCCTGTCTCAGTCGATATCTTTGGATTACAGGGATAAAAAAGAGGATTATCCCGCTTAACGCAACATTTACACCGGCCAGATAAAAGGCTGGGTCGTAGGAGTTGCTGTAGTCGAAGAGCGCTCCTGCAAATAGAGAAATAAGTCGATTAAAGACCAATCAAAACAATACAATTGCAATTTCATTATGTGGGATTAAATTGGTTAGATTGCTTAGGATTACTTTGATTTTAATTAGGTAAATAATTTAAACTATAATAGTCATGTAAAATCGTCGTTAAATATTCGAAAAGTCGTTAATCTGTTAGTTGTAAAAACTTATTTTGTCGTCGTTAAATATTTCCAAACACCATATTTATCGTCACTGCCTCAACATCAAGAAGAAGCCGCCTGTGCACAGGAACATCAAGTTCATAAAAAACAAGGTCAGTGATATCCCTTTTTTCCTTCCTCACCCTTATTACAACCCCTAAATTAGCAGTCCACTATCTTCGTTAATTTAAAGTCGCTATATGCTAAGTTAGAATAGTTATCGAAGGCGTAGTTTTTTTTTATCTAATTTAGACATATGTTAATTACTACATACCCAGGTAGAGAAGACATTTTTTTATAGCGATGTTACGCTTCTCGTTATAAAAGTGCGAGGCTATAATAGTCTTCTCTACTGTGGTTTATAATTTTTTTTTCACTACTAGTACATTTATTCTTATTATTTAAACATTTTTTTATCAACAAAGTAAAATGTTTGCTGGAACCGTCAAAAAACAAGTGGCCTTTGAAATCGTAATTTTTGAAAATAATTTATTCAATTGACAGTTCTAGTAGCGTTTTTATATTTTTTAAATGTGTAAAAACATATGGGTAAGCACTTATTTAATAAATAATGTGTTTAACACATTATAACACAGTATAATATACTCTATTATAATTAATTTATAATGTTTGCCATGTTAAGTTTTTATCTAATGCCAAGATATTGTTGAATTTTGTCCAATAGAAATTATAAGCAATGTAATGTCTTTGCAATTCAAGAAAAATCAAGTGGCAGTTATCATTTGTTAATTTTATTTGATAATTTTATAAATTATCTTCTACTAGGAAACGAAAAGTGATTATTGCTCTAGTTACAGAGAATTTCGCTAGGATTAAAAACATGATAATGGTACGTTCTAACGCTGGTAGTAAAAATAATAATTTATTGGTACTTACCGGCTAATGGTGGTCCCACAAGCGAGGCAATCCCCTGGAAGAGAAGCAGAAGTCCGAAAGCGTTCGTGAGTTTATCCAACCCGAGCAGGTCCACCAGAATAACTGACGTCAGACCGACGTAAGCTCCAATCGTGAACCCAAAAACTGAGCAATACACAGCCAAAGAATAAAATGTTGTACAAAAGGCACTTAATCCTGTAGCTGAAATCAAAATAAACGAAAATTAATAAATTAGTAGTAATGGTGGGAGGTCGAGCCTGGCAACTAGACCATATTGATCCTTTTTGCCTACCCCTGTGTTACTAGTTTTCTACTCTAACGAGGATTTTTGTTGTGTACCCCGGGACCTACAGTTTAGCGAGGAATCCGAACCTCTTGTCGGCTTTTTTGGCTAACTGAACGGCTTTGATTCTTAAGTTTATTGGCTGCCAGTGCTGCCAAACTGCTTAAGGATCATTTTCGCTTGCAGCCTTAGTACAGATCCTGGTTGGTTGAAAGTCCCTAAAGTGAGCTCAGCCAACAGACCTGACAGCTACCTTGCTGCTCCCTTTCGGTGCTCCCGGGTAGTATCACAGGTCCGAGTGCTAGTGCAGCAATATCCACTGCAAACATTTTCTGCACTGTGTACTTAGATCTTCGGCAGCACAAGCCAACGTGGTGGGGAAACGACGGTATTTTATTTCTGTGAAGAAGTTGTTCCATATCCGAGGATTGAACCCCGGCTTTTCGATTACTAGATCGAAGTGTTCACGACTGATACGTTAAAAACGTAAAAATTCGAAAAAATCTATGCACATGTCATTTTAAAAGTTTTTTTTAAATCGAAAATCGGTTTACTTAAAAAGACAAATGAGTAAATTATTTTAAAATTTGTAATTTTACAAAAATTTAAAAGAAACCGTCAGACAGATTTTTTTATATTTCACTCAAAATGTTATAAAAGGCATGCCTTATCGACTAATAAAGAAAAAATTTGGTTTTTCCCAAAAAGAAAATAAAACGCTAAAAACCTATAGGGTATCGTTTAAGGCGGTGCCGTGAATTAATTAAGTCGTACAAAAAAATACATACGACAAAAAATGTTGGAAATTTGGTCCCCTTTATTTTCATATAGAACGTTTTTTGTCTTAGGATGCATCGATCTTGAGATATTTTTAAAAATCCTATTTTTGTGAAAAATACGTCAAAAAAATTACAGTTCCAAATCGAATTCAAGGTTACAAAATTGGTTATATATTTGCGGCACTATACCCTATAAAATAAACCCAAAATCAAAACTCCCTGAATTATTTTTAGGTAAAACTACCTGACCTCTGAAGTGTCAGGAGATAAATTAATATCAAAATATATGTTATTTTTACTGAAATATATAAATATAAAATCTGGAAATAATAAACGCAGAAAAATTTATAATTCTGACAGCAGATTTGGATTTAGAAGAAAATAGATTTTGTTCGTAAAGTATAAAATATATAAATCTTACGTTCCATCCACAACATCAAAAATGGGAAATTTTACCGGGACTCCCTTAAAAAAAAATAAAGTTTTTTTTTTTATATGGATACTTGTTACTTACCTATTCCGCATATTGTCAGGCACCAGTTGTAAATAGCCAGCCTATTTACCCAAGGTTTATCCGCAATGTAACCTAAAACTATCCTCCCCACAGTATTAGCACCTCCGATCACCGAAATAAGATATCCAGCATCTTCACCCGTGATACCCATGGATTTAGCTTTGGGAACGATATACACGTAGGGAATATTAAAACCAATACTAGTCAAAAAGTTACTGAGGGTAAAGAGAATGAAGACTGGATCTTTAAATAGAGAAAAATCAAGCATTTCGTTCAAAGTGTCTTTAGTCTCCTGAGAACATTTTATAACGCCGCAGATGGTACTTTGTTCGTCTTCATGGTACCCTTCATGTCTCTTTCTGTAACTATAACTGGAATGTCTTCGTTCCACGAACTCAGCTTCTTCCCCTTTCTTCAAATCAGCTCTGGATCTATATGAAGGTATGTTCATAAGACTCCCTTGGTAGAAAACATCCGGTCTATCGATTGGACCTGGTTTTCTGAAGCTCTGGCTTCCATAGCTGCTGATGGGAAGCATGGGTTGACTTAGTGCTAATCTAGATATGTCGTTGACTTTGTATTTATCGTTGGGCACGTTTCCGTTTTGTTCTATTTTCATGGACCTGGGCATGGAAAAGTGACCCATACTGCGAGGACGGTGGATGTTTTGACTTTCGTCGTTGATGCTCAAGCTTCCTCCAATTTCGTGGAGGTTGTGCTCGGATACGTGGAGGTCAACTTGGCCATCACAGTTCTTCAGGCAGATTGTTGTCTAGAACAAAAGATAAAGAAAAAATAATAGAAACTTTACAGTTATAGAATATTCATGTAGACTACAAAGAGGCTTTTGACCTTATTCGTATGGAATACACTATGTATGTAAACTACGCGCAGTTAATGCTCATTTGTTTTTTGTTTTATGGGAGGCAGAATTTATTTAAAGCCCTGATGTGTTTCAAATCGATTGGCAATCAAAATATTATATTGACTTTTACAAAAAAAATCCAAATCACTTTGGAAAAGAAAAAGAAAATGGTATAAAGAACAAGAAATGTCCAAAAAAAGGAAACTAAAGAATCAGTCTAAATATATTATATGTTAAAATTAAGCAATAAAAGTTTCATATTAAACGATGTGGCAGAATTTTTTTCGGCAAGTTAAAATAATAATGATCAGACATTTTCTTATAATTATTTGTAAGTCAATGACAGTTAATTTAAGCTGTATGTGAAAAATTATCAAACTAAAAATATTACTAAAAGTAATTTTTAACTACTCAAATAGATTCTGGGACGAGTTCATTCCATTATTCTATTATTATTATTTTATTTTATTATTATTCTATTGAGTATTTATATCCTCAAGCTTATAAACAAGGCACGGGTCTCAAATATCTGCAGAAAAAGAATTTGTGATTTTATGTCTTTCTTGGGTCTTACCTTGGACACGACTTCTTGGGGCTCAGTTTCAAGAGGCCTGAAAAATGCCCCAAAGATAATACAATTCAGCACCAACCCTGCAATAATCAGCAAAGTCCCCCTCCATCCAAATTCGTTCAGCAACAGGGTTATAATGGGTGCAAACAGGAACGTTCCCAAACCAGACCCACAAACAGCTATCCCGGTAGCCAACGACCTCTTTTTTTCGAAATATGTTGTCACGCTGACGATGGCAGGGAGGTAGATGAGCCCGAAACCGATTCCCGTGCCCAGGCCGATGGTTATGCAGAGGGTGATGACGTTTTTGGCCCAAACGGACACAACCATACATATGCTGGCCAGTATACTTCCGGCTATGGTCACTGGACGGCATCCCCAGCGGTTTACCAGCGAGCTGGATATTGGACCTGGAAATAAGGTAAGAAATATTAATTAAAAAACAATTTAATATTATTATGATTTGCCCATTAAATGTAAATAAATTAAAGAATTGTTCAATAATATAATCATTTTAAAAAAATATTATTTAAACTGACAGTTAAAAAAATGTATCTCAGAAATGGAAGCTAGTATAGTATATTCTATAACTAGTATGGAATAGACAATATTCCGCGCGAGCGGAAAGTTTGTCATACGAGCCGGCAGGCGAGTATGACGGACCCGCGAGCAATATTCCATACGTGTTGTAGACTATACTTTTTCTTCGATTGCAAATATGAAACACTGTATGGCTTTAAACTGCGGACAATGTTAAAGACAATGTTTCTTGTGACTCGACATTGTAAATGCAACAAAACACATATTTTTAATGTTATTTAATAATTTTTTCAAATCAGTACTTAAAAAAGATTTTTATTTAATTTTAGCACATATTTACAAATTATAATGCAAAAATTGAAGGTTATGTCAGATTGTTGTGACAGATATCAGGTTTAAATATTTACCAATAGATGGAGCAGTTTTAATTTTTTGAACTAAATTAATAAATACCTGGTCAAATACTAAGAAAAACTAATAAACTTTATGTAATTTTAACGCAAAACTTTAAACTGCATTAAATATTTCATGGTAAAATATATATATATATATATATATATATATATATATATATATATATATATATATTTGATAATTTCGCTACAGTTTTCTTTACTTTTATAAATAAGAGATGGCACTACATGTGCTCATTTCAACACTTGATACGGAATATTCATACCGTATCTAGAGCTAGAATGGAGTCATTTTATGTTTGAAAAGTGTGTGTATTTGCTTACATTCTAAAGCAGTCGTAGAAAAAAAAAACTTTTGTTTATGAACACATCGGTTTTTGGGTGTATATTCCGATAGCTTTAATAATAACGCTAAAAAACGATTGATCGGTCTTAGCTGGGACACCCTGTATAATTGACTAAATATTAAATTTTAATGTTTCATTATTCAATATTTAAGTAACGTCATCAAATTGGTCTATATTTGGCTATCCGTTGCATATTTTAAGATAAACCCCTATTAAGTAATATGACGAGGGTCTCCCAAAACGTGACGTCAGGCTTAAATATCTTAAATCTTGATTATGTAGTTAATATTCGTGTTTCCAACAAGTTTCTGACAGCGCTCAATCTTCGATCAAAACTTAATTACTTAATTTAACATTGAGAAAAGTTTCATATAACGTTAATTTGGAAGTGTTTATAGTTGGTAACAGAGCTCCACCGAAAGCATTTTGTTGGGATAACTTTTTGAGTGAAATTCAAAAACTAGTATTTTTTACAAACTACGCCTCAAAAAGGACAACTGCCTCCAGTTTTTTAACTGCTGTCCGCAGAATTTTTCACTATTATATCCTCCTTAGCAGAAACGCCGTAAAAGGAGATAACAATATAATATACAGTCGATATTTCTGTGACCCCTTACACAAAAATCGACTGTAAATAAATCTGGGAATATGCGCCAATGCAATATTCATGCCGATGCATAACGGTTGATCAAAAACCCATTTTGACATGCTAACACAAAAACCATCCTAATTTCCAAATAAACTAATATTTTTGCTTAAAATTTGGAATAAGCATAGCAAGTATATGTCTTTAAAGATATATTTATTAATATATACCAAAAAAAATTTTTTACGTAAAATTCTAGCGATAATTTTGAGGCCCTTTTTTCTACATGTTGATGACACATAAAATTTGAGAATAGTTTTTTTAGTCCATCGTTGTCCATCAGATATATACGTAAAACTATTCTTAAATATGTAATAGTAATACTGTATAAATATAAGAGTGCCCATTTTGGCCCATTGCAAGATATAAGCATTTCTTTTGCGATATTTTTTGACGTTTTTGACATTTTTAAAAATTTCATATCAAAAATTTCCAGCTTGGGTACGCATTTCTTAAAAACTTTTTGGGAAGCTAAAATTTGGTATGCAGGTAGTTCTTACCCTAAATAAGAGAAATATAATAATTTTGACCCTAACCTGCCCCCCCCCCCCCTGAGTAATGTTATACTCCCATTTTAGTTAAATCCTGATCTACAATTTGGTAACCATAAGGCCGAAAAACTAATAATTTTGCAGTTTTTACAAAACTAGTAGTATACCAAAGTTACCGCCAAGGGGGGGGGTCTCTACCAAAAAAAAATATGACCTTATTATTCACACTTCATAAGTTACTGGTTCATGGGGCAGATATAGTGGAAAGCTTACCACTTCCGGTAGGGTATTTTTCGGAGGAGTTGCAAGAAGCCAATCATAAGATTGTAAGGCACGCTCGATTGACCCACTCCAGAAAAAATTCCTCCGATAATCAGAGAGAAGACCTTTTTGTACACCTTCTTGCTAGCTCGGATCCAGTTATAGTATCCCATAACAAGAGGCGATACAAAAAAAGAGAATGGCTTGTTAATAAGTCAGATTTTAATTTACTAGCTAATAAATAAGGATAAGCCCTGCGTAGGAGGTACGGTCTATAAGTTTCCGGCCCGTTTTACATAAAGAGTACCTTTTTTATGTATTTTTAATTAGAATGATATTTTATTGATAAAATGGCAAAAATCTACACATAAAAAGTTTGGGCCAAAAGAGTGACATCGCCCCCCCCCCATTTTGCACGACCCTGGTAAAAATTATTAAATAAATGTTACATAAAATGATAACCTTTATGAATGTTAAGGCATGTGCAAAAATTTGTTACTGTGGTTCATAGGGTTCCAGAGATATTAAATAAAATTACTTTTCACATGTACCCTTAGGAGGGTCCTAGCTCCCTTAGGGCTTATTTCCGGGCCAACCTTTATAGGAACTTTTTGTCTTATTTTCGCACCATTTTTGTTGAATTCACCAATTCTGAATCAGCCTATAGTCGTCGGCCGTGCAAAAAATAGAGTAAAAACTCAAAATTGTGACTAAACTATTTTTTTATGTATATTAAAGAGTTTTTACTCAATTTTAGTAATAAAATAATTTTGGACACTTTTTTTTCATTTGGCGACATAGTTCGCCGCGTCGTAAAAAAAGTTAGTCAGCGAAAAAAAATTATACTATTTAGAACGCTTGAAGAAAAACTATAGTGTTTCACTCTGAGGAAAAGTGCCTTTTTTACTCATCTGTACTTTCCGGACTCCGCTTCGTGTCGTCCGTAAATTCTACAGACTAGTAAAAAAAAGCTTCACTTTTCCTCTTAGTAAAACAATATACTATTTTTTGGCGTACTCCGAGCTCGGCTCGGCCGTGTATCATACACTATTTTTTATTCGATTGTATTGATAAAAAAATTGTATATTAAAGCACTAGTTTCATAACATACGTTTTTTTTAGTGCACGAGTACAAGTTTAGAAAACGAGCCGCTTGCGTGCACTAAAAACGTATGTTATGAAACTAGTACTTTAATATACTATTTTTGCTATTTTGCTCTAAAATTAAAAAAAAACTTACATTTAAATTGATGACTGATTAGGGATTTTTGTTTTGGATTGGATTACAGTTTACACCATGTTTAAAATTCTAAGAACAAATGACATTTTGATATATTTTACAGTCATCTCTTCTTTTTTCACTGCAATTAACCAGTCCACAATTTTAACATGGTAAAAAATAACCCAAACACAAAATGTAAAAAATTAAACTTTAAATCGACATTGACATTTGCACGCAAAACGTCAAGAGATAGGCTTTTGTATGTTGCCAACCCAACAGAAAAAAAAGTAGAGACCTCTTATGGGCCTATAAGAACACGCAAAATGCGTGTGATTATGAGCTTATAAGAGTCGCAAAATAGAAAAATGTATTTTTGACTTATATAAAAGTTCAAATGTCATCAGTCTCAATATTAATCAATCAATCAACGTCGACAGATGTATTGAACAAAAGTGGTTTTTAGATACAATCGAATAAAAAACTTTTCTCTGTAGAAGATATATCCTTATTTCGCACACGATAAATGAAGTTGTTTTCCCCTTCACTGAGTTAACTGGATTTTATAATCTGGATGAAACAGGCTAAAGAAGTGTGCCTTGTTCACATTCCAGCTGATTTACCTTTAAGACTACCTAATGTACTAGACATAACAAGTATCAAACGTTTCAATAACATACTTTTTATTATGTCTTAATATTGAATAAAAAAAACTGCTGCTTAAGACAAAATATTATTTTCTTTTGCTTTTAAAATTGATTTTACTTGACATATTAATTTACATGCAAACAAGCTGAAATGATTACCATTTCTAGATGGGTGAAAATAAATTTAAATCGCTATATTTCGGAAACTAATAGCCTTTTTTTTACGAAAAAATGATCAGAATGTTTTTGTAAGAAATTTAAAGAATGTTTAAACTGTGCAAGATTTTTCATCCTACGACAAATAATAAGCGAATTATCAAAAAAAATATTATTTTTTGTCACTGCCCCCTTATCCTAAACCAATGTTAACCGTATTTTACGTGACGCAAACTTCAAAGGTCCTGTACCGTTTGGTGAAAAAAGTTTAAAATCGGATATTCCGTTCAAAAGTTATAAGCAGTACCCGGCGTATTTCCAGTTATAGTCAATTCTTCAGGTCAATAAAAGAGGCTTTACCTGGAAATAATTCAGGGAGTTTTGATTTCCGGTTTATTGGGTAGGGTTTAGGCTGCAAATAAAAAAACAATTTTTTTACGTTAAACTCGATTTGGAACTGTCATTTTTTTAATGTTTTTTCACAAAAAAACGAAATTTTCAAAATATCTTAAGATCGGTGCATCCTATGACAAAAAACGTTTTATATGAAAAAAGAAGTTCAAATTTACTACATTTTTTGTTCCATGTATTTTTTTGTACGTCTTATAGCCAATTCACGACACCGTCTTAAACGTTAGTTACACTGTAGGTTTTTAGATTTATAATTTTGTTTTTTCGAAAAATCACAACGGTGATTTTCAAATGAAAATCGGTGGTTTACTCGAGATTATGGGGCACAAATGTGTGAATTATTTTAAAATTTGCAATTTTACGTAAATTAAAAAGAAAGCTCCAGATAGATTTTGTTTAAATTTTTACCCAAAAGGTTCTAAGGGCATGCCTAACCGACAAAGAAAAATTTTTGTTTCTCGAAAAAAAAAAAAATAAAAATCTAAAAACCTATAGGGTAACGTTTAAGGCGGTGCAAAAAAATACGTGGAACATAAAGTGTTGTAAATTTGGTCCTCTTTATTTTCAAATAGGACGTTTTTTGTCCTGGGAAGCACCGATCTTGAGATATTTTTAAAAATCCGTTTTTTTTTTGAAAAATTCGTTAAAAAAAATACAGTTCCAAATCGAGTTTAACGTCGCAAAATCGTTTTTTTATTTGCGACCTTAAACCCTACCCAATAAACCAAAAATCAAAACTCTCTGAATTATTTTTAGTTAAAACCTATTTTATTGACCTGAAGCCTGGACTATAACCGGAAATACGCCGGGTACTCGTTATAAGGTTTAAAACAGACGGACACGCAGGTCGACATTTTTTTAATACTAAAAAAAGAAAGACTTTTCAATATTGGGTGTAGTCTAATTTTTATTTGGTAATTAATTAAACAATATAACTCGAAAACACTTCAAGATAGTGTTATGCAAGACGAAATAGCATGTCCTAGTGCTTAGGGGCTGTCCATATATTACGCGCCCGAGAAATTGTTACAGTTTCTGACAGGGGGGAGGGGGGGTCTAGGTTAACGTTACGTAACGGAATTTAATAAATTTAATGTTTATTTCCTAAGCTTGGCAGATGTATTTTTATTTCAATATAAATTACTATTTAGTGGCCCATAATTTCCTTTTTCACACAAAAATTGACGAAACTATGCATATTTAAATAATATTGTAATCAGTAAAAAAAACTGTTGATATTGATATTAAAAAAAAAATCTTACGGCCCTGTTCTTGCGTGATCTTGCCGATGAATCATCGGCGATGATACATTTTCGCGCGGAATGTGTACTCACAGAACACCAATGTGTGTACTATTTTGTGTACCTGTGAATAAACAATATACGTGTTATATGTGACACTCAGTCTAAAAAGAGGTACCTAGTATTTTTTCCCTGTGTGATATTGATTATGAATATTTTTTTAAAGTTTGAGTGATTTTTTCGTTTAAGTATATTAAGTGCTATATGTATTATTATAATAAATATGTATCATTTTTACACCGTCTTTTAACCGTCTTGCATTATGCGGAATTCTGTATCAAGATATGTTTTATATTGTTACGCGTTACACAGGGGGGGTGTTGGTAAATGTGACAGTTTGTTACACAGGGGGGAAGGGGTCAATTTTTTTGAAAAATTGCGTTACGTAATATATGGACAGCCCCTTACAGGGTTTTTACGCTTTATTCTTTAAAAAATCGATTACAAACCAAGACTTTGTACCAGGAATTAACAAGCATCATCAATAAAAGCCTGAAATTGATTTAATACAGTCAATTTCACAAAATGAAAAATTTAAATTTTCAGTCCTACCTGAAAGTAGCGTGACTCCCACCAGCATAGACAGAATCAATGATGTTTTTCCTTGGCCCTCGTTGAAGTAGACCAGAAATTCGTCGTAGAATATTCCAAAAGAGTAGGTCACACCATCGGCTGAAATTCAAAAAATACATATTTATTTCTCAAGAAAAAATCCGACTTAAATGAGCGAGAATACTTCTCATAAAAAAAATAAAGTTTTTCTATTTTGCGACTCTTATAAGCTCATAATCACACGCATTTTGCGTGTTCTTATAGGCCCATAAGAGGTCTCTACTTTTTTTTCTGTTGGGTTGGCAACATACAAAAGCCTATCTCTTGACGTTTTGCGTGCAAATGTCAATGTCGATTTAAAGTTTAATTTTTTGCAAAATTTTGTGTTTGGGTTATTTTTTACCGTGTTAAAATTGTGAAATGGTTAATTGCAGTGAAAAAAGAAGAGATAACTGTAAAATATATCAAAATATCATTTGTTCTTAGAATTTTAAACATAGTGTAAACTGTAATGCCAACCCAAAACAAAAATCCCTAAATCAGTCAATCAATTTAAATGTAAGTTTTTTAAATTTTAGAGCAAAATAGAAAAAATTGTATAAAGCACTCGGTTCATAACACGTTTTTAGCGCACTAGTACTTTGGAAAACTCACCGCAAGCGGCTCGTTTTCTAAACTTGTACTCGTGCGCTAAAAACGTATTTTATGAAACTAGTACTTTAATATACTATAATAGTTGTCTAATATGATTAATAACACCGGCACACAAAAAAAATCTTGAGTGCGGTAGACCAGACTAGTCAATTCTTACGTATTTTGGGTCGCTGAATCTGAATCCGAGGTCAGAATTTAAAAGTTAGCGTTCACTTTTTTTCTAACTGCAAAAAACATACTTTTTTGGTAAATTTTGTGCTGAAATGAAAAAACGCGAGTTAGTTTCGAAATTATTACATTGGATTCCGATGCAGAAGTTTAAATTACATAACAACTGACTATATGCTTAAAATTCAAAATGGCGGATCCAATACGGCGGACCAAAAATTGGGATTTTTTTTAAATTGATCCGCTTGAAACTTTGTACTCGGGTGTTTTTGGGGTCGCTGATTACGAATCTGATGTTTTCCAAAATTTAAAATGCGGATCCAATATGGTGGATTAGATTTTTTAAAGTTTGTCGAAAAATTTAATCCGCCATATTGGATCAGCTATTTTGAATGTTGGAAAACTGGTACCAGATTCGTAATCAGCGACCCCAAAAAAAACCGAAGTACAGTGGGTTAGGCTAAATGTGACACCCAGGGTAATTGTGACATGTCCTGTTATAATTCTTCTAAATTAGTTTATATCCAATCCAACCCTGGCATTAGGTTTTTGACAGTATTAAATATTTCGCGTAAAATTTCGATTTGATTTAAACTTGGTTTTAAACCTTTTCTTCTTATGTCCAGATACAATTTTTTATATTTTTGGGGACACAGGGCGGTCATCCATGGAAAAAATGGTAATAGCATTTTTTGTGGAATTTTTACTTACCTTTCAAGTGCTTTTAAATTTTTTCTACTGTTGTGAATAACAAGATAATATTAAAATACATCTGCATACCAAATTTCAAGTCTCTAGCTTAAAGCGTTCTTAAGTGATCGTCACCAACGACAGACAAAAATCTTTTTTTGTTGTCTATTTTGATTTTTCTTGACGTTTCATGAAAATATAAGTGATTAAAGCATATTTTTTTTTCTATCACAGTACTCTTTTTTATGAGAAAGTTGGTTACAACATCGACAAAAATGATAAAATAAAAAACAATTATTTTAGTTAATATCGCACTTCCTTAATAAAAAAATTACAACAATAAGTTAATTTAGAAAAATATTTTTTATATATATACGTGAAAATATTTTGTTCTAAACCTACGAAAAATTATTAACTGTTTCCTCCATTTTATATTAAGTAATAACAAAAATTAACCAAATTATTGGAATATTTTATTAATATTTTCTGTCTAGATCAAAGCTTTCTTGAGTTTATGTAGCTGAGTATGAAAAGCTTTATTAATTACTAGCGGTATTTAAAAACTAAAATTGGTTCGCTTTTTACTAACCTTGTTTAATAATTTTCCCCCAATTTAGGAGTTAGGGGGGCAATTTTTAGTTTATTTTTTCGATTGTTAGATTTTTTTAAATTTTTTGTTGTTTCCTATTTTATTTTTTTTTTGGGGAGCGCGGTTATAGGAGCCGGTCGTGAGAAATACTTTATGTACATACCAAATTTCAAGTTTCTAGCTATTCTAAAAGTGTATTTAATAATGTTTTGTTCAACTGGGGTGTTAGGGGGTCGGAGGTCAAGTTTCGGATTTTTCCTAGGGTCGTGGAAGATACTCAATGTACATGCCAAATTTCAAGTTTCTAGCTATTCTAGATATCATAAATAAATAAATTTTCCGAAGTTTTAATAAAACGTAACTCATATAATTTCTTAAATGGCGATTTCTCCCGTTAGATTAGACAGGGACAAAAGTTCTACCCAAAAAGGATAGAAGAAATACATACACTCCCACTTCCACCCAACCAAACAAAATTCTGTATTTGTTCTTTGTTGAACAAATACAATATTTACTTGGCCGGTCGAAAAGTGTAACTATTATTTTTAATATAAAAATTACTGGCGCCATCTAAATTTTAGTAGAATTATCTTATTCTACAGATTCACATTAGCTATGTTCGTTCGTGCCGCTCAGTGCTACACTTTCCGGCAACCAAATAAATACTGTATTTGTTGTATAAAAAACAAATACAGTAGTTATTTGGTTGGCTGGAAAGTGTAGCACAAATGAGATAGAGATAGGGTAGACGTCTTTTGTTTCATAATTCTAGTTGTAGAGAGCTCCATTGAACCTGAAAACCCAAGGATTTGTATTCGGATCTGCTCCTGCCCCTTTCAGCAGGATATTAAATTTTAATCACTTCCAAGATTTTACTTGAGGTAAATCTTTTCATTCAACTTTCCAGTTAATAAATGTTTTAAAAGGGATTGAAAGCTTTCCTCATACATAAAGTTTTTTCTTTATAACGAAAAAGTTTGTAATTTAAGCCTCAGAAAGCTTTCAACTTTGGCTTCTATTAAAACAATGTAAACATATGCCTGATTTAAGGATATCCTACATATCTAGAAGTGATGAATACCATGTTCATAAAATAAGTCATACATTGGTATTTTTTTCTGAATAACCAGATAAAATTTTTGAAACAACGTTTTTGACTTTCTCGTAAAGTACTTTGAAAAAAACTATATTTTTTGCCTAAATCGTGTTATTTAAGGGGAGAAGAAAAAATTTAAAAAAAAAATCTAAAAGGTAAAAAAATGCTGCTGCCAACAAAATAATATTTTCATCTGTAAGTTTTGGCTCATTAAAACAGTTTTTTTGGAAAACGAAAAAAGTCCAAACGAAAAAAAATAAAAAAATATATCAGAAAAAAAATTGTTTCAAAATTTTTTCAATATTTTTGAAACTAAAAAAATAAAAATACTTTTTTTTGAAAAAAAAGGTTTTTACCCCATTTGGCTCCCTTACCTTACCCCGATTTTTACCAAAAATAATCCCAGCCTAGAACTTTGGATAATCAACCTATGCTTTCCCAGGAAAATCCGAAAGGACATCCACGGGACATTCCCTCGGGACGTCCCTGGGATGTACGAAGGACATACCGTATATCCTTGGGATATACGGGCAGTATATCCTCAGGATATACCTTTCGAGATATCCTTGGGATATACGACTAATGTCCCGGGACCTGCGATATTGAAAGGACATTAAGAGGATACCCGGGGGATATTGTGTGCTATATGGGGAGTAGCTTAAGCGGGATATTTGTGGATCTAGTATGCGTGGTAGATGACAAAAGTAAACCAAAGTGACATATGCATTTTGAGAGATCAATGCACGGCGATGACCGGCGTCGCGACGCTTAAACGTGGAAGCGTTAAGACGCAGAGTAGTCGTCGCGAAACAAAAATAAATCGCTGGCCTACTTTTCTCTAAAGTACATACCGATTTTTCAAACAAAGCTTGTACCAACAATGCTGTGTAGGCTGAAAATGTTTTTTTGGGGAAAATTTAAGCGTGGCTAGAAAAACATTGATGCCGAAAAAATAATATTTTCCCCTATATGTATAGATACATTAATACCAAAAGCGAAAAAAAAAATATAAAAAAAATGAAAAAAAAAATATATATATTAAAAAAAAAAAAATTGAAAAAAAATAAAAAAATATATACACGGTGTATTTGAAATAGCGTCGGAAATTTTAACAGATGATTCTACATCATAAAATATGACAAAAAGTTCCAATAAACATATGTCTAAAAATGCGTCATAAGGGAGCTACGCCCCTTTGAAAGTGGCTAAAAAAATCGGTTTTTATTTAATAACTCAGGAACCCTTTGAAATATATCAACGAGGTTTTGTACGTCAACTAATCCTACCAAGGGCCGTTTTTATGTGTTATTTTCATGTACTTATTTGAACCAGGGGTGTGCGAAACGAGGGGGGCTTGCCAGTTTTTTGTCCCAAACTTTTTTGTGTGTAACTTTTTTGCAATTTTATTTTTGAAATATGATTCCTCAGGTCAAAATACATAAAAAAGGTACTCTTGTTGTAATACTGTAGGATTAACCGTTTTCGAGAAAAATTCATTTGAAGGTGAAATTCCACGGTTCGAGGACGTAAAATTAAATACTAAAATGTTGAAAACCAAAATTTTAATGATGCAGGGCGAATGTACATTAAAAACTAAGAAAAAAACCTCATATACAGGTACTTCCAAAAATGAATCCTAATGGAGCTATGGTCTCCTAAACATACACCATTTTTAAAGGGCTATGGTAGCTTTAAAAGCGTATTTTCGACTTACATGTATGGAAACTTTTTTTCTTAGTTTTTGATGTAGAATAACATTGCATCATTAAAATTTTGGTTTTCGACATTTTAGTATTTAATTTTTCATCCTCGAACCGTGAAATTTCACCTTCAAATGAACTTTTCTCGAAAACGGTTAATCCTACAGTATTACAACAAGAGTGCCTTTTTTATGTATTTTGACCTAAGGAATCATATTTCAAAAATAAAATTGCAAAAAAGTTACACAGAAAAAAGTTTGGGACAAAAAACTGATAAGGCTCCCCCGTTTCGCACACCCCTGGTTTAAATAAGTACGTGAAAATGACATTCAAAGATGGGCCTTATTAGGATTAATTCACGTGCAAAACCTCGTTAACATATCTCAAAGGGTTCCTGAGTTATTAAATAAAAACCGATTTTTTTAGCCAATTTCAAAGGGGCGTAGCTCCCTTATGACGCATTTTTAGACATATGTTTATAGGAACTTTTTGTCATATTTTAGCATGTAGAAAAGTCCAAACCTGTTAAATATTCCTACGCTATTTCAAATACACCCTGTATATGATTTTTTTTACTAGCCACACTTTTATTCTGTTTGTTTTGGTCCACACTAAGCAACACACGATCTTTATGAAACTAATTCAGGTTACTGGTTATTGTTCCCGCAAAAATCCATATATCGTTGAATTAAGTGGGTTAAAATTCCAGAAACAAGAATAACAAAGACAAAAACTAAATTTTGCGCCCTTGAACAAATTGGCGATACCTGGGTCACAAGTTAATGACTAAAAAAACAAGCCGTGAAGATGATTTTAAACCCAAAAAAAAATATCTAAAAAAATAAAAAAATAAAAAATATTATTAGCTTTAAAATAACGTATGACACGACCCCTTTTAATTTAAAAAGATTCGCCCCCGTCTCTACGTGTTAATAGCTAAAAATATCAAATATATTCAAAAAGGTAGTTTAAGTTGTCTTATTTACGAGTTCTAAATTTAAATTCGATATCTCAACTCGTTCAGAAGTTAAGAGGGGGGTGACTTTTGGACCCCAGTGTATATTTATGTATACCCTAGTAGAAATTTAACGTTAGAATAACGTTTTTCAAATGTTAGAAAACTGTATAAAAGTAAGTTATAAAATATGTGCAAATGTTCCGCTTTTTAACGTTAGAATCTAATGTTAGTTACAAACGTTTATCTAACGTTAGATTTTTAAGTTAGAAATACGTTATAAGTAGGTTTAATTTCTTTCGGAGGGAGCGTGGCCAACTAGGAAATTTCTACCTGTATCATAAAATGGCATCTGGAGACCAATTTATTCATATATATAAATCTTAATATATTTTAGCAATCATAATATTTTTAAACATAATTTCGTTAAATTTATTTATAAATTAGCCATCTTTTTTGGTGGCCCTAAAAATTTTTCGTGTAATAAGCTGTTATACTTCGATAAATACGTTTACCTCTCAGAAAAACTTTATATTTAGTTAGTTAATATTTATTTATACATTCAGAATCTTAAAATATTTTTACAATTCTAGTAGACTTACTATAATTTTGACTTTTGGGGGATATTTTTTTTAATTTATTATAGAAATAATAAATAATTATCAAACCTAGGCACATAGCTGTCTGAAATGAGTATTTTCTACTGTAGCTTAAGTATTAATAATGGAAATTAAAAAAATATTTAGAATAGATTTAGAAGTTAGAATAAGGTTAGATAAGGGTTAGAATTTGGTTAGGAAACTAACGATAGATTTATGAATTTTATAACGTTTTTTTCAAACTTTAGTTTTTAAGGTTAGATTTATATATTTTATAACGTTTTTGCCAAACCTTAGTTTTTAAGGTTAGATTTATATATTTTAAAACGTTTTTGTATAACGTTTGAGACTAAACATAAAAATGTCACTAATCTAATGTTATGTTAAGTTAGATTTATGTACTTTTCTACCAGGGTACTGAACCTTATTTTGTAAAATGCAGATATTTCGCAAATTTAATTTAAATTTAATTATGTTTGCTCTGAACTTTAGTAATTCAGTAAAAGGTTTTTGCTTGTAAACATACATAATTATTTTACACTAATTGTAGGTAGATATACATTTTTTGAACTTTTAAATTTATGAACTTTTATATATTTTGCAACCATTAATCATAGCTATGTGCATTTATCTTTAAAGGGTAAAATTAAATTTCAAATGAAATATCCAACTTTTTAAAAAATAACTGTTTTTGGCTTATATTGGGAAAATAAGAGATCGAGTACCTAGTTTTCCTGTTTTTTTTTGCTTGTCTACTTTAAAGTATTTAGAAATTACGCAAGATCTGAGATTTAACGCAAGAAAAACGTTTTTTTTTTTCTACTACCTAGCCGAAGACGTTTTTCTTGCGTTAAATCTCAGGTTTTGCATAATTTCTTAAAGCTCTCGAAAGAAAGATTGATAGCATTTGTCTGTTCTATTTGTGATTTAATCCTAAATTTAGAATATGTTTGCTATAATGTCATTTGAAATATATTTATACATTCAGAATTTCTTGGATATGCTTAGATATCTATATTTTATTACAATACACACAAAAAAATAATATCATAATCCAACAAAATATATTTATTTGGACAACTTGTGTTCCATTAAAAGAATTATATTCAATACAGTAAAATATTGTCTCGAAAGAAAATATATATTTTTTTTAATATATATTTCTTTTCTTAACATATGTATGATATAAGTAGTTACATTCATATTCTAGTAATTTGGTTTATTATATATTCATATTCTAGTAATTTGGATATTTTTAGATAGAGCAAAATTTACCACAATGTGTTTTAGTGGTATTAAACTTATTAATTTCATTTAGAGCGTGGTAGGAGCTAGCATAACCCAGCGGGTACATAATAAATTATTATTAATAATTATTAAATGCGCGCGAAATTTTAAGTGTATCTTTGTCAAATTCATTTTTCATAAAAAAATTAATCTGGTATGGGAACGTTCAAGTATTACGTAACCGCAAATTTTGATCATTTTGGAAAATAGCGTTACAGGGGGGGGGTTGTAACGCTATTTTCCTATACCATTAATATGGGCGTAACACTTCAAAATCATTTGGTAAATTATGACGAACTACAATACAATACAATACAATACAATATAAGTGGGGTTGTGAGGCATGGTACTGCCTTTCAAATCACTGCGACCAATGAGATCTATTGTGAATCCCCTTTACAATTTAGTCCACATCAAACTTTAGGCTTCCAAAGAAGCTGGGGGCTACTTGGGATATATCTGCAGGTCTTGGGTATACCTGTTCTAGATATTGTAGCCTTTTGGGAGCAATGGCTTCGCAGAAGCACATAATGTGTTCGGCCGTTTCTGGTGCTTCTGAGCATAGGCGGCAAATGTCGATTTCAGATTTTCCCATTTTTATGACGAACTAATTCGAGAGTAAGTCACAATAGTTGTTTTACAGCATGTGACAAAAAAAAATTATCTATGTAAATACTATACTAAGAAAATATGTTGTATATACAAGTTAACATTCACTTGGCTTTAATGATATTCACTTAGATTAAGATATTCTTTTTATGTGTGTAGCTTTGCTGAGATATATTTGGATTGTCAATCGTTGATTGATAAGAATTTTACATTACTATTATTATTCTTTTAATAAGGTCATATTTTATCAATATAATTGTTCGCATAGTGATTAAATAATTTAATATTTTCATCATCTTTCTGATTGCAATCAGTGGCGTAGACGGCAGAGCGAAATCTCATAAAGGACGCCATTTTGAAGTTGCAACGAGCGGGAAGACATCTGTTATTTTACGTTAAAATCAAAAATAGATATCTGTTAAATTTTAAAACAGGAAGAAATCTTTTAAATTATTATAGCAAAATAAGTGTAGTCCAAACTAATTCTACAACAAGTACTGACACTGACAAATAAAACTCTAGTTAAAAAAACAAGGCGCTGTTTTGCGCTGTTGCCAAGCCGCACACGAGCTGCATTGCCGATAAGCATTAAAATTCCCTGAAATCTAAGAATACAATATTTGAAAGTGACAATTCGCAAAAAGTACCCAAGCAACAAAATAGGTAAAAAAGTGGACAAAGAGTTTAATTGATAATTATAATTAGACTTTTTGTCCACTTTTTTACCTAGTTGGTTTGTTGGGTATGTTTAATTGTCAAATGATTTGACAGTAGAATTTCCAATGTGGTACGCTTTATGGCATTAGTTTGAAAATGCTTGATTCCAATTGGTACGATCTTTTACATAAAGTAAAAATAAAACAAAATAATTGGCGCAGTCGATAAAAAGAAAACCAATTTAATGACGCGCCTTTCTCTTGGCATTATAATGCCTATAGGCTTTTTTGACGTACGCAGAACATAGACCGTGTCACTACTTAACGTAAATGTGCTTGGGTGATAGGTAATTATGAAAAAATAGGTAATAGGTATAATGTACCGATATTATGTTCGTATTATTAAATAATTTTAAATATTGTTATTTATTATATTATTATTCACAGCGCCTGAGCTAGAATAATCTTTTAGTTATAAATAAATTTCGTTTGACCATGCATAAAAAATCTCCTTTTCTTTCTGCGCAATATTTTTACAATCTTCTGCCAAATCACCTAAAAAACATGCCTACAAAAACATTTAAAAGGCAACTTAAATGTTTTCTTATTCAAAAATCCTTTTACAGTTTGTCAGAATTTGAAACTTTCGCAAAATCCGATAAATAATGTATAATATATATTTGGATTCTTTGTTTGTTTTTTATATTTACGGATTTACTGTCCTAAAATATTTTAGGTATGTTTTTTCTTCTGTGTCTATATTTAACGCTATACTGTGTTTTCTATTATTTATTAATTTTAGTTTATTTGTTTATTTGTTTATTTTTATTTTATGTAAACTTCCACTGTAATTACCTATTGACAATGTCTATCTGTATTTTATATCAGCCAGAGACAATAAACGATATTCTATTCTATTCTATTCTAATATTATACGGTAGTTTCGATTTTTTAAAAAGTTTCAAAAATCGTCCTAGACGAAAAATTCCTGGATATAATTTTTTTTCATGAAAAAGTAAGCTACTTTTTTTATATGTTCGTCTGTCAGTCCGTCTGTCCGATGTCACGATTTTTGTGAACACGATAACTCAAGAACGAATAATCCGATCAACTTGAAAATTTCAGGAAAATCAAGTTCTACGAGGGGAAGATCCCTATTATTTTTGAAAGTAATCTTCCCAAAAACAAAAAAGTTATGGGGGGTTAAACTTTTTTTAAAATAAAAAAATCTATAATTTTCAATTTTTTTTACTTTTTTTTATTTTTCGGAAAAAAAATAAAAAGAATGAAAATTTTGATTTTTTTTTAAGATTGTTTTTCGCTAAAAGAAAATTAAAAAGAAATTTAAAATTTATAAAATTTTTTTTTAGGTTTTTTTAAGAAAATATCTTTAAAAAATGTATTTTTTTTTTGTTGAAAATTAGTTTTTTTATGTATTTGGGAAAATGCAATATATCATTTACTGTGAATAATATATAATGGATGCGTAGACTACATATCTTCAAGGCTTGTTTTATTTTAAAATCAATCGTTAAATTAAAATTAAAACTCCATTAAAATGTTTAGACTATTAATTTATTTTAAATCATTTATAATGTTGAATTATTAATTAAGGATAAATTATTCGCGTCAGTCCGTAACGGCACGGATTATCTAGAAGGCATACTGATAAAAACTACACATGATAATCATTCTGCGCAATATTTTTACAATCTTCTGCCAAATCACCTAAAAAACATGCCTACAAAAACATTTAAAAGGCAACTTAAATGTTTTCTTATTCAAAAATCCTTTTACAGTTTGTCAGAATTTGAAACTTTCGCAAAATCCGATAAATAATGTATAATATATATTTGGATTCTTTTTTTGTTTTTTATATTTACGGATTTACTGTCCTAAAATATTTTAGGTATGTTTTTTCTTCTATGTATATTTAACGCTATACTGTGTTTTCTATTATTTATTAATTTTAGTTTATTTGTTTATTTGTTTATTTTTATTTTATGTAAACTTCCACTGTAATTACCTATTGACAATGTCTATCTGTATTTTATATCAGCCAGAGACAATAAACGATATTCTATTCTATTCTATTCTATTCTAATATTATACGGTAGTTTCGATTTTTTAAAAATTTTCAAAAATCGTCCTAGACGAAAAATTCCTGGATATAATTTTTTTTCATGAAAAAGTAAGCAACTTTTTTTATATGTTCGTCTGTCAGTCCGTCTGTCCGATGTCACGATTTTTGTGAACACGATAACTCAAGAACGAATAATCCGATCAACTTGAAAATTTCAGGAAAATCAAGTTCTACGAGGGGAAGATCCCTATTATTTTTGAAAGTAATCTTCCCAAGAAAAAAGTTATGGGGGGTTAAACTTTTTTTAAAATTAAAAAATCTATAATTTTCAATTTTTTTTTATTTTTTTTTATTTTTCGGAAAAAAATTAAAAAGAATGAAAATTTTGAATTTTTTTAAGATTGTTTTTCGCTAAAAGAAAATTAAAAAGAAATTTAAAATTTATAAATTTTTTTTTTAGGTTTTTTTTTTAAGAAAATATCTTTAAAAAATGTATTTTTTTTTGTTGAAAATTAGTTTTTTTATGTATTTGGGAAAATGCAATATATCATTTACTGTGAATAATATATAATGGAATGCTTAGACTACATATCTTCAAGGCTTGTTTTATTTTAAATTAAAATTAAAACTCCATTAAAATGTTTAGACTATTAATTTATTTTAAATCATTTATAATGTTGAATTATTAATTAAGGATAAATTATTCGCGTCAGTCCGTAACGGCACTGATTATCTAGAAGGCATACTAATAAAAACTACACATGATAATCAGGGACCAAAATAGCGTAGAAGACAAATAAATTATTTTTTTTAAAGAACGTTAATTATCGGGCGAGACATTTAACCTTTTTGGCAATCTGATATTTCTAAAATATTCCAATAAATATTATTATAAGCAAAGTCTGAGCCGTAAATATTGAATTTCTGAAACAGTAAATAATAAAAAAAAAGTACATAAATAATGAAAATATAAAAGTAAAAATGCTAACGATCTGTCATCTGGTTCAAAAAGCCGATGAACGAATGTTAGTGTTCAATTTTTAGCACTTTGTGTGTTCTCGAGTTACCGTGGTCAAAAATTTTGGGACAGACCGACAGACGTTCGGTGAAGGCGCAAACAAGTTAATAGTAGGTTTAACCTAACAATAAAAGGTAAGTAGTAGGTTAATTTTAAGGTGATAGTAGGTTAATAGTAGGTTAAAAAAAGGTTAATATTAGGCTAGTAGTAGCTTAATAGGTTAATAGAAGGTTAATACATAATAGATTCATAGAAGGTTACTAGTAGGTTAATGGAAGGTTAATAGTAGGTTAACAGAAGGTTAATAGTAGGTTAACAGTAGGTTAATAGTAGGTTAATAAAAGGTTAATAGTAGGTTAATCGTTTGTTCGATTTTGGAACTAGAAGACTTGTGCAAAAAGTTTTAGTATCTATAAAAATTTTTAGACGGTTTTTGGCCATAAAACGTTTTACTAGGTATAAAATTACATTTTATAACAGTTTATCGAACATTTTATCAGTTTAGCGCTTAAAACGTACTTAAAAATAATCCATTTTATGTCAAAATATTTTTTTTTTGTACTTCCGCCAGTAAAGGTCACACTTTATCAGTTTAGCACACAAGGGAATTTGGTTTTATACCAAAATAATAAAAAAGAAAAACATTTATTTCTTTTTTTAAGTTTCTCTAAATAGCTAGTAGTTTTCGCGAAAAAAAAGTGTTTAAAGTTCTGAGATTCTTTTTGGTAGTGAGGTCCAAAAGTCACTATGTGGGTTTTTGTATATGACAGGGGAAGATCCACGAAATCAGTCTGGGGGGGGGGGTAAATTTCAAAAAAAGATATTCACCGCAAATGTTTACAGCCTATATACAAAGAAAAATAAATTTAAAAATCTGGCGTCTTGCCAAAATTCAAAACATTGACCAGATATGCCTGCCAACCAGATATGACTGTCAACCATGGCAATAAGGTTTAATTTTAAAACATTAAATATATAAAAAAGCCTGTCGCCGCAGGCAATTTTTTTGCAAATAGGTACATTAAGAAGTTACAATCTTAAATTAAAACAAATGTGGGGAATTGTACAAATTTGATGGTATATTTTAGGTTTAAAACAGTTAAAATTTTAGAAAAATGCGATAACTATTTTTTTTTATATGAGATTCAAGTATCCAGTTTTATAATTTGGAAAATATAAGAAAATTTTATTGCCACAGGCGAACATTTTTATGGGAATCGAAGATTTATTATGAGTATAGACAATTTTCCAGGGGGAGGCGGCCCCCCCTGTAATGAGCCCAGGGGGGCCATGGCCCCTGGGCCCCCGGAGTCAGCGCCTATGACCATTTTAATTTTAAAGTTATATGTTATATAAGTATTTACAATAAAATCTAGCGATTTTATTTCGAAAATTTGAAAATGCGGAAAATAATTGGACGGAATTCAATAAATTCGAAATAAAAATGTTTTCCACGTGAGATGTCAACATTATTATCCGCAACAACTGATTTGATACACGTGCCATAAAATGAAACTAATTCTAAAATAATTCTGATAAGTAGGTATACCAGGTGATTTATCTGAAACAATCCAACTAAAATGCTAAACTAAGTAATTTTGGATAAATTAGCACTTGTGGATTTATCCATATACAGAGCGGTCCCTCTTAACTTTTGAACGAGTGAAGATTTTGACTTTAAAATTGAAACACGTAGGTAAATAAGACAGCTTATTTTTTTAAATGGAGAGGGGTCGTGTGGGACATCATTTTATTTTATTTCTATTTGGCCATATATATTGATTTTTTTTTTTTGAGGATTTAAAATGGGGTTGAAAATAGGAATTTTTGTCAAAATTTCTTTAAAGAAAAAAGTCCAAACGATTTTTGATAAATTTTATGATGCAAAAACGTAAATTATACTAAACCAATTTTAAATGATAAATAAAAAAATACAAAAATCTAAAAACCCCATTTTATGAAGAAAAATTGAAAAATCCACTTCTTTAAAAACATGTTTAAAAAATTAAAAAATATATGGTCAAATAAATAATTTTATTTGCTTTATCTATGATCTGTCACACGGTCCCCCTTTCCTTTTAAAAAATTAACTACTATTCCACCTGGCCATATTTTAAAAGCTAAAAATATCAAATATATGCCAAAAGATAGTTTAAGTTGTCCTATTCAGGCCCGGATTCAGGGGGGGGAGGGGAAGACTCCCCGGGGCCCGGGCCTCTGAGGGGGTCCCTGCGTCGATAGTAGGGGCCCGAAAAAAAATCTGCCAGGGGTAAAGCTATTTTTTAGTGGCGAAAACTTTTATTTTTGTATAAAATGAGGTGCCCGGGAAGAAGGTTCCTCGGGGCCCGGGCTGGCTCTGTCCGGCCCTGGTCCTATTTATGAGTTCCAAATATCACTAGTAACATTGAACTTGGACAAGTTTCTTGACCAGAGTACTTGATAAAGTTCTTTGTAAAGGATTGGACAATTCTTGAGCAAGAGAATTAATCAAGATTCTGTATCCAGACTTGGGCAAGACTTTAGCAAGATTCTGGAAGCAGAGCGTTTAGCAATACTTTGTCAAGTATGTTCGTCAAGTCTGTAGCAAGCAATTTGACAAGAAATTTGACAAGATTCTTGGTCAAGAATCTTGACCTACTTTAACCAGTACCATTTGATTTTAGATTTTTGTCAATTTTTCTTGTAACATTCTTGCTCAATTCTTTGACAATTCTCGAGGAAAAATCTGTCGACAGTATCTTGCACCAGGATTGTCAAAAACTGGATGCAGTTACTTGATCAAGAATCTTGAGCCAGACTTGCTCAAGACTTGATAAAAATTGTTAGTAGGGATGATATCTCACTCGTTTAAAAGTTAAGAGGGGGGACTTTTGGGCCGCGCTGTATAAACAATATATACAGAGCTGTCCAAAAGTCACCCCCCTCTTAACTTTTGAACCAGTTGAGATATCGACTTCAAATTTGGAACTTTTGAATAAGACAACTTAAACTATCATTTAGAATATATTTAATACTTTCAGCTCTTAAAATGTGGGCAGGGGGCATGGGGGCACATTTTTTTAAATGGAGGGGGGTCATTTTAAAGCTTATAAAATTCTCCATTTAACTCCATATTTTTAAATTAAAAAAAAAAAAAATTGGGTTTAAAATGGGGTTGAAAATGGGTATTAATGTCAAAATTCCTTTCAAAAAAACAAATAATTTTTTAAAAATGCCTAATTTCATCATAAAAAAATGTTAATTATACTTTTAAACTAATTTTAGTTGACATAAATAAAAATTTATTAAAAAAAACTTAAAAAATCGAATGTTTTAGCACAAAAAAATTGAAAAATCAAAACCTTAAAAAACATTTTTAAAAAATTAAAAAATGTTAGTTTAAATAGAGAATTTTATAAGCTTTAAAATGATGTATCACACGACCCCCCTTTCCATTTAAAAAAATGTCCCCCCCATGCCCCCCTGCTCACATTTTAAGAGCTAAAAATATCAAATATATGCTAAAAGATAGTTTAAGTTGTCTTATTTAAGATTTCTAAATTTGAAGTCGATATCTCAACTCGTTCAAAAGTTAAAAGGGGGGGGGGGTGACTTTTGGACCGCACTGTATATGTATTGCGCTGTTTAATATAAAGTAAATATAAAATAATTAAAAAAGAAGTGGAGACTAACACAATTTATATTCCGATCAACAATTAATTGCAATTAAATAAATTCTACAACCTGTTTAAAAAATAAACAAATAATGTTTACTATTCCCATGTATTTATTTGCAATAAAAATCAAGGATACTATTATAAAAAGTTGCATTATTTTGCGTTTTATTGTGACTAATTCTATAACGAAGAATGCTCTTTTATATTTAAAACAAATAATTTTGCTTAGAGGACTTGTACCTAGGTCGGACAGTGTTCTTAAGTTTGGCCACATCAATTTGGCGGAACTCTTCATTGGTCCGAGGGGGTGATTTTTGGGACAATCCTTGTCCACTCTCAGGACATTCCTCGACAAGTTTTATATGTATTATATTATATTTAGATATTTTATATTTAAAACAAATAATGCTGCTTAGAGGACTTGTACCTAGATTGGACAGTGTTCTTAAGTTTGGCACATCAATTTGGCAGAACTCTCCATTGGTCCGAGGGGGTGACTTTTGGAACAATCCTTGTCCACTCTCAGGACATTCATCAACAAGTTTATCAAAGATTGTGCATGATTTCATAGAAACCCCTCGCAATGTTCTTTTCAGTAATTTTATTTTGGATAAGTTTTAATAGATCTATTCACTTCCGGTTATACCAGAAATGTTATGTTTTAAAAATCTAAATAATATTTAAAAATAGTCTAGTGGATAGGTACTTAAATTATGATAGGTACAATATTTTCTTGTGATAAAGATTTTCTAAAAGTCATGCTTTCACTCATTTGCAACAAAGTGGTTATATTCTACCAATATTCCCTTGCCAGCCATTGTTTTCATATTATATATAGATTTAATAAATACCTACCTCCTTTGTGCACATGTTTTTATTTATATTTTGTTTATAAGGTTACGATGAGGTCGTGTCGAGTTTTAAACATTGCAATTCTAAACGTGCGTGGACTTAAATTTTATTAAAAATCACAGCGTTAATAGAATGTAAAAATAATATTACTCATTCAAAATGAGTCATTTTAGACTAAATAATGCGTGCCATGTGTTAATATGATTTAACGCAATAGATTATAATTTAATTAGACTACATATAACATACAAGGTGATTCCCAAATAGAGAACAAAATTTTATAAGGCACTTTTACATTAAAAAATACAAAAAATTAAAAAAATGTACTATTAGGTTTGTATTTCGTGGACACACTTGTAAATTATTAGTTTTTATAGCCAGGATAAATATGGAGCTAATTTCTGGGACCACCCGGTATATTACTGAACTAGGTTAACGCAATTTTAATTTTATCGAAAAGTAATTTAAAATTTGTAAATTAACTATGATGTAAAAATGCATTATTC
The DNA here is from genome assembly GCA_958510825.1 of Brachypterus glaber. Classification (NCBI taxonomy): domain Eukaryota; kingdom Metazoa; phylum Arthropoda; class Insecta; order Coleoptera; family Kateretidae; genus Brachypterus; species Brachypterus glaber. The sequence goes on along the minus strand of OY294052.1, from coordinate 27,017,246 downwards.
ATATATAATTTAATTAAAGTCATTAAGCTTAACCTTAAAAATAATTAACGTATTTACCTTAACGCATTAAACCACCAATAATTACCAAATAGTTCGAATTCTTTAAACCGTTCAGAAGTACAGGTTTTGTTTATAATCCTTATATTGAAAATATTTATGCATTAGTAATTAAGGTTTATTAGGTATTATACCTAATAAACAATAATTACTAATACATAAATATTTTCAATATTTACTATACTAGTAAATGTATTTTCAATAGCACCGTAAACAGAGGAATTTATATCATACCAATACATATCGCCTTGTAGATTCCGAAACATCGTATCTGAAAAATGGGAACTTGCCAGAGACTAGAAATTATTCTTTTTTATTGAATTAGTAGGGTAGTAATTTAATAATTGACTATTTTATATTAATAAGAACTTATTCTTGTTTTTATGTAATTAATAAAGTTCTAAATAAATACCTTATTAAGTGTTTAAAATTTTTTTAGATACGATGTTTCCGAATTTACAAGGCGATATGTATGTATATTGCAATATACAAGGTGATTCAGAATTGGTGAATCAAACGAAAATGGCAGATTTTCAATGCGAAAATAAGACAAAAAGTTCCTATAAAGGTGGGTCCGGAAATGAGCTCTAAGGAAGCTACGACCCTTCCTAAGGGCTCATGTGAAAAATAGTGTTTATTTAATAACTCTGGAACAACATAAAATACAGTAATAATTTTTTGTACATGCCTTGCCACTTATAAAGGCTATATTCTTACGTAATTTTTATTTCGTAATTTTAACCAGAGACGTGCAAAATGAGAAGACGATGTCACTCTTTTACCCCAAACTTTTTTATCTGTAGATTTTTTGACATTTTCTCAATAAACTAATTGATAATTGATTAATAGAATAATATAAAAAACAAGTTTTTAAAGTTAAAACCCTTCTATTAATTAAATGTAATGTATAGCTAAAAAGTAGAAAACAAGATATTTACATAAATTTTCAAAAACTAGATTTTCAAAAGAATTTTTGATTGTTTAAAGAACGTTTCCAAAACCCTTCTTTTAAAAATCTAGTTTATGAAAATTTATGTAAATATCTTGTGTTCTACTTTTTAGTTATACATCACCTTTAATTAATACAAGGGTTTTAACTTTAAAAACTTGTTTTTTATATTACTTTATTTTTTAGTTATCTTTTAATAATATATAAAGTAACACTTATTGTGTGTGAAAGAGTTTTATTCAAAATTGTATTGCCAACGGAGATAAGCATGCGCACTGAATTCAGGTTTTTAATTTTTTTCTGTGGGTAAAACAGAGAGAGGGTTCATTTAGCCATATAGGCTATTTTTTGGGAGGGGGGGGGTATTCGTGAGAAACAGGGTATGAATTTAGCGTATGAATTTTGGTACAATTTGCGTTACGTAACACATGAACGTTCCCTGTATTACAATACAGTATAATACATACAATAAGAATCTGTTTACAGGCAACTTTAGTATTGAATACAACTTGTTACAGTAATTTACTTTAAAATATAAGATTATTCTGTTATTGTTAAAACCCTAAAAATTGACACTTAAAGCCGCGGGTACTATTTTTTGACCTCACTAAGGCCGTCGAAAGGGTGGATCCCGGTATAATGAAAACTCGAAATATACATCATTAACGAGTCCAGCTGCAGCGGTCCGGTGTACACGCAATTTTTTTCATAGCCTTATTTATTCGTGATTTTGTTAAAATTATCATATTTAATTTAAATTCTAAATATAATGTAGAGCGTCATAATTATCATAAAAATTGTATATATTATCATTGTTTTGTTAATATAACAACAAAATTATCTCTTTCGCGGTTAACCTTCGAAATATTGAAAATAAAAAAATTATTACAAAATATTTACATAAAAAATACTGATTCTAAATATAAAAAAAACAAAATACATTTTAAAAATAGAACACATAACACATATTTAAAAGTTTTACGATAATAACTCGAGAACACTTTGATCTAAATGCCTTTTGAACTACATATTATCCATTTGGGTCATATATTTTTCATGTTTTGTTTTTTTCATTTATTCATTTTTTATTTCTTATTTTTTTATTTATAGATGAAACTGTAACAGTTGCGATATTATATGATAAAACCCATATACCAAATATTTAGAAATTAGAATAACCTTAATACATATAGATAAGAGATAGGTAGCCACTTAAAAAAATTAAAGTTCAAAATTTTTAATAAGCATTGATAATTATAATTCATTATATTTAAAAATACCAAAAGAGTTCTAGCGAAAATCTAAAAATATTTCTTTTGGCAACATGTTCTTCATTTGTTTTTCCGGGTGGTAGGTCAGTTTAAGCACTGAAAAAAAAACTGTCTGTCGGTCTATCTGTTCGGCAAAATTTCTAATCACGATAAATCAAGAAAGAGTAGAGCTAGAGACTTTAAATTTGGACGATATCTTTCTTATTTAAAGGTTTCGGCTTGCATAGTTTGCTATAAGAATTTTGGGGCAAACAAGATAAGAACTTTTTTTTTTCGTTTTTCGAAATATAATTATTTCTATTTTTTTTTTCAAAAATTATTTCTTTTTTGAAAGTATTCTATGTTGGCAACAGTATTTGTCTTCAAAACCCATAACTTCTATGAAATCTGTCAAAAACTTACCAATAATGTGTATCATAAAGGACCCAAACACCACCATCCAACCCCATCCTCCGTCCGGGGGTGGCGGAGCGTCAACAACCTCCTTGTCATCGTCATGGCGTTTCTTGGTCTCGCCGTGTCCCAAGGACATGTTTAGGGTTCGCGCACGGGAAAGGGTCTTATCCTGGGGGAGCTTTTAATCCTGGGGAAGCTTTTAAACCTGGGGGAGCGAGCACGTGGTTCTGTTGGCACTACGGCGCCGCTAACGATAACGACGGTACCTCCGGTGTTGCACTCTGCAGCTGGTAATAAGCACTGTTCACTTGCGACTGACATTTCTAAAATAGTAACTTTAGTATTGCGGTGCCCCTCTCCATTCATAATCTGGAATTGATAACGAATTTGTTAATTTATCGCAGTTAATTAAAAATTATTTGTTATAAACATTGCCAAAAAATACCATTGATTTTTATTTTTTTCTTAAATTTAGCATACAGATAGTTATCTTTTTTTAGTACCTCTTTTTATGACATTAACATTGACATTTTTACATTTTCACGAACAAAAAAGTGGGGTTGCCAATTTTTTTTAAGTTATTCTATTTTCTATTTCTATTTCTAAAAGTCCAAACCATTCGTTTGAGATATTTAGTTTTATACCCTTTACGAAAAAGTTAATGACTAAAAAAAAACTTTGTCACTAGGTACTACTAAAGTTACAACTTTTTCGATTTTAAATATAGGTGAGGGGAGGCTCCCCCATCCCCCTCCATAGCTACTCATTATTTTAAAGTGCATTTAAAATTTGATGAAAGCGCCCCGGGCCCTGCAATATTTTCAAAAAAATTTGTTGTGGACGACATGTCGTGACACAATACTCTTTTTGAACCTGTTATTTTTTCTAGAACGCTTAGAGGTGGAGACCATGGGTTCTTTATCCAAAGTTGTTGGTTTTAGTAAAAATTGAGGTGCCTTTATGACCTGTTATAGGAGGAAAAAATTATTTATTTAAATTATTTTATTTTTTTTAGTAGTATATTGTTTTACTAAGAGTAAACATACTATTTTGTCTTCAAGCATCCTATATATATTTTTTTAAATATTAATTTTTGAATTTAATTTATTCAGTAATAAAGTATGTTTTTTTATTAAAATAGGCCAATAGGCGAAATAAACTTAAACCTTCGATTTCGATGGTAACTTGTCTAATGTAGCATTTTCAATTTCGGAGAGATTTGTATAACCATATATTCTTCTTAAATAATTTTTAATCAATTTCACACAAGGTTTTTGCACAGAATCTCGAGTCAACCACCTGTTTACATAAACAAACAAGTTTGAAGTATGGCTGTCATCAAAGTTAAAGAGTGCTGCCGCCAGTGGTGGTTTTGCTAACTAACTTTTTTTTACGGCGTACAACAATGAACTCATTTTTTTACTGTAAAAAAATAGATCACTTCTAACTAGTGTGTTCAGTTATAAAATATGAACATTTTAGTACGCTTGAAGAAAAATAATTTTTTTTAGAAAATAATCTTTATTTTAGAATTTTTTTTTTGAAAAAAATCTTTCTTTTTTTAGAAAAAAAAACGTTTTCAAGAAAATTTTTACATAAGAGATACATTGTGGTATGTGTTGAAATCGTATTGTGCAATTTGTATAAATACAACAAAGAAAATGATTGAAGTGATTGCAGTGATCTAAATCGGATTCTCTAGAACCAAGCATAATTTATGTGACATAATGATAATTTTATACAGCAAAAAACCCTATGTTTTATGTCCCGCGTTTAACTGAATTAAACTTTATTTTTTTCTGAAAAAACCTGTGTGTAACAAAAATTATTGACATTAAAAGCATTGACATTTAGAGTTTGGTTCAAAATAATAATTTTCTGCCAACTAAATAAAATTTTTCCTCGGACATCTCATTATATTGTTGGAATTTTTATCATTTTCAGTTATGTTTTATACATATTTATACATATTTACATATATTTATACATATTTATACATATTTATACATATGTATACATATTTATACATATGTATTTATACATACTTATACATATTTATATATATTTATACATATTTATAAATATTTATACATATTTATATGAGACATACTTATTTAAACTTATTTATAGATATTTGTGATATACATTTTATACTTCGCTTTATGAATTATCCTAGTTTCGATATATAACCGTTTGTAACTGATGTCCAGATAAATAAAAAAATAGGATTACATACAGGGCGAAAAAACTCCCTTTATGATCGTTTTTTTGGCAGATAATTTTTTCTTGCCCTGTATAAATGTAATTGTTATCTCGCTGTACTATGATTGAAAAAAATATATGAACCTCTTTTTATAACGTAATGGGATTATAAACAAACGCTCGTGTGACAGACAAATCCACAATAACAGTTGGAATTAAACATAATTATTTAATTTTATAAATTAATTAATTTCATATTTAATTTGTTTTTTTTTGTATACTTATTCCGAAATAATAGCAATTATCCAATAATGGACCACTCATAAAACGAGACAAGGTTCGAGGTCCGCAATGACTCGATAATTTTTGAGGATTGTATACTGAAAAATATTGTTATTAAATTATATATTAAAGAATAACAATTTTGTATACAGTGCCGTCCAAAAGTTATCCCTCTTAATTTATAAACAAGTAGAGATATCGAATTAACATTTGGGACACGTAAATAAGACTAAAGCTGTCTTGTTAAATATATATATATATATATATATAATGTTTGGAACTGTTAAATTGGGGGCATAGGGGGAAAAATAAATAGAAGTGGGGTCGTGCAATACATCATTTTAAATCTCATAAAATTCATCGTAAAATTCACTATTTGAACATGTTTTTTAGTTTTTTTTATACATTTTTTTGAGGAGTTTTCGTCAATTTTTTTTTAAAAAACTCCAACAATTTTTGATAAATAAGTAATTTCCTGATGCAAAAAGGTAAATTAAAGTTTTTAACTAATTTTAAATCACAAAAATTAAAACTTCCCAAAATTAATCTCAAAAGATAGCATTTTTACAAAAAAAAAAAAAAATAATGAAAAATTGATTAAAAAAATGTTCTCAGTATACTGTTCGCGTGTTATTTTGCATGTTAGTGAATCATTCCTACTGATTGATGTTTGTGTGACAAGACAATCAATTAGAGTAATGTTGTCAATAAAAATGTAATAAATCTTAAAATATATTTACAAAATTGTAACACTTTTTTATCACAATTAACTTTATAACAATAATTTATTGTCAATAAACTGAAATCTATAGACTTTTTGCTCTAAAAATAATTTATTTAATAAAATCGATGAGGTGTCTGTCTGGCTATCTGGCTGTCTGTCTGTCTTTCCGTTTGCGTTTTTCATACTTCCCAGAGAGCTGAAACTTGGCATGCAGGTCAAGAGCATGAGTCTACTGATAAGAAAATGTTGAAAGACCAAAAACCTTTCAATGGGAGCCTGTGGCTCAAAAAAGCGTTGACAAAATTGGAGATGGCGTCATCATTGAAAACCGCCCGCGGGCCTAATATGAGCTTTCCTGTTACAAAACAGGCTTGACTACCAGTATTTTAATAACGATCGGCTAATAATTATATATCCAGAAGTTCTGGACCAGCTATAAAAATATTATCTAATGTTGCAGAAATATTGGGCTAACCATTCACAAAAGTATTTATATTAAACCTTTCAAAAGTTATATCAAGATGGTATTTTTGGTCTTGTTCTTTAAAAGTCCAAACTGAAATCTATAGACTTTTTGCGCTAAAAATATTTTGTTTAATAAAATCGATGAGGTGTCTGTCTGGCTATCTGGCTGTCTGTCTGTCTTTTTGTTTGGGTTTTTCATACTTCCCAGAGAGCTGAAACTTGGCATGCAAGTCAGGAGCATCTACTGATGAGAAAATGTTGAAAGACCAAAAACCTTTCAATGGGAGCCTGTGGCTCAAAAAAGCGTTTACAAAATTGGAGATGGCGTCATCATTGAAAACCGCCCGCGGGCCTAATATGAGCTTTCCTGTTACAAAACAGGCTTGACTACCAGTATTTTAATAACGATCGGCTAATAATTATATATCCAGAAATTCTGGACCAGCTATAAAAATATTATCTAATGTTGCAGAAATATTGGGCTAACCATTCACAAAAGTATTTATATTAAACCTTTCAAAAGTTATATCAAGATGGTACTTTTGGTCTGGTTCTTTAAAAGTCCAAACTGAAATCTATAGACTTTTTGCGCTAAAAATATTTTGTTTAATAAAATCGATGAGGTATCTGTCTGGCTATCTGGCTGTCTGTCTGTCTTTCTGTTTGGGTTTTTCATACTTCCCAGAGAGCTGAAACTTGGCATGCAAGTCAGGAGCATAAGTCTACTGATGAGAAAATGTTGAAAGACCAAAAACCTTTCAATGGGAGCCTGTGGCTCAAAAAAGCGTTTACAAAATTGGAGATGGCGTCATCATTGAAAACCGCCCGCGGGCCTAATATAAGCTTTCCTGTTACAAAACAGGCTTGACTACTAGTATTTTAATAACGATCGGCTAATAATTATAGATCCAGAAATTCTGGACCAGCTATAATAGTATATTAAAGTACTAGTTTCATAACATACGTTTTTAGCGCACGAGTACAAGTGCGCTAAAAACGTGTTATTAAACGAGTGCTTTATAGAATTTTTTCTATTCTGCTCTAAAATTGAAAAAAAATTACATTTAAATCGATGACTGATTTAGGGATTTTTGTTATGGATTGGCATTGCAGTTTACACCATATTTAAAATTCTAAGAACAAATGATATTTTGATATATTTTATAGTCATCTCTTCTCTTTTTTACTGCAATTAACCAAGCCACAATTTTAACATGGTAAAAATAACCTAAACACAAAATTTTGTAGAAAATTGAACTTTAAAGCGACATTGACATTTGCACGGAAAACGTCAAGCGATAGGCCAGGTCTGTTGCCAACCCAAAAGAACAAAAAGTATAGACCTCTTATGGGCCTATAAGAACACGCAAAATGCGTGTGATTATGAGCTTATAAGAGTCGCAAAATAGCAAAAAATATGATCTAATTTTGCAGAAATATAGGGCTAACCATTCACAAAAGTATTTATATTAAACCTTTCAAAAGTTATATCAAGATGGTATTTTTGGTCTTGTTCTTTAAAAGTTTGACGAACACTATCTGGTGTAAATTTTCCACTATGGCTAAAAGTCATGTTTCTTGAAAAATGATTTACTTAAGTAATGATAATACTGATTAAATTAAATATATAAATAAATATAAATTGACCAATTTTCTTGTTATATATACTCCTCGTAGCTAAATAGTAGAGAAGTATTATACGTTACTTTGGACCCCGAAGAAAGACAAAAATTGTCCAAAATAAAACAAAAATTATACAGAAGTGCGTTATATACAATTCTAAAGAACTTTTAAAAATTTAGTGTAACCACAGGTTTTGCAAATTAAGATTTCCCGATTTTTTCCTGATTTTTCCTTGATTTAGAACTTTTTCTGATTTTAGTACACATAAAAAAATTAAAACCAATATTCGCAATAAACTTAAACATGCTGTTTCGTTACATGTTATGATTTTTTTATTTATTTGTTACTTTTTTCTGTAAAATGGGTCGATAGATTGCAACTGGTAGAACTTTATGAATGAATACTTGTTTTAGTAATATTTTATTATGAAGACCAGATTTATTGTAATTACCCTGATTTTCCCTGATTTTGTTAAACTTAATCAATTTCCCTGAATCTATCCTGATTTTCCTGTTTTCCCTGATCTCTGTGGGCACCCTGAAATGTACGCCCGTCTGTCCGTATGTCACGTTTTCATTTCGACACGATAACTCTAGAAATCGTAATCCAATCGACTTCAAATTCTTAGCAGATATCAATCTTGCTAAGGACTAAAATTGGAAAGAATTCCTCCAAAAATAAGAAAGTTATAAGAGGGATAAAGATTTAAAAAAATTGAAAATAGTGAAAGAAAATTTCCAATCTCCTTAAAAAAATAAAAATAACTTTTGCAAAAATCAACGTATTTATTTCAGGAAAAAATACATTCATTAAAATAGTCAATGCTAAATTTGAAAAAAAAAAAATCATTTATAAAAAAAAGTTTTAAGGAACGCCACTTAAAAAATTAAAATATACCAAAACAATTTAATTAAGTTTAAGCTACTTGCAGCTTCGAGGAGTATACTATAGAATTTGAAGCATTACATATTTTCACAGCTTGTTTATAATCCTTATCAGTTTATTAAGTAACTAACGGATTAAAAGATAAATGGTAATTACCAATGATCGGCAAAAGAGAGTTAAAAGCACCGCTAGCGATGGAACGCTGGCGTTTAAATGAACATGGACTACAAAATTTGGACTTTTACCCCCTTTTACCCCATCCCTCAGAACCAATTTTGCTCAAATACGAACTTGTTCAAGATAATATAAGAATACATCTGCATTTTAAATTTAATGTCTCTAGCTCAAAGCTTTCTTAAGTTATTGTGGATACAGACAGACAGACATAATTTTTTAGACGTTTTAGATGATTTAAGCAAAAAAAAAAGATTTTTCTTGCTATCACAAAACTCTATATTAAAGTATAGGTACTCGTGACAATATAAGAATGCGACTCTGACGCCACAGCGCGTAAATTAAAAAGCACTCTGTAGTGTAACTGGAACTTATTTATTAAGACTTAATATATAATTATTATATAGAAAATGTATATAAACAAAAATAATTTATTAAATCTTAAGAAATAAGTTTCAATTACCCTAGTATTTATAAATATAAGAACTATAGTTTAAGCACTGTGACGTCAGAGTCACATTCTCAGATTGACATGAGTATAAAAATAAAATGCGCTCAAGTAGTTTAAAGAAATCAGATTTTGAGAATATCGTTTTTAAATTTTAAGATGAAGAGCACAAAATACTATGCAATATAAAAAGCGAGAGATTAAATTATCTACAGGGTCTTTATTCTTGACCATTTGCAAAAATAATTAGCATCCGCAGTTGCAATGATAAGATCAATCACATATTAGCAATCATAGCAACAGCTATGCGAATTAATTTTGCGAATAGTCAATAATAATAGAGCTCAGGGCTTGTTAGCTACTTATCTAGCTGCAGTAATTAACAATATATCTGCATGATAATCTAATAAACAAAAGCAATTCAATTAGTTAGATACTAATAATAATATTTATATCCAATTCGTAATTTATAATTGTCTACTAAAAATTTAATAATGGATCCAAATTAATTCTACCGAATTTTTAGGATTAAACAATGGATTTCAAAAAGGCTTAGTAACTAATATCTATGGTATTTATTAAATCAATAATAATTATTAAACTAAAAACTTTCCGCAAACTTATTTACCTACTTTATAATTATTTATAAATAATAAATAAAGCAAAAGTTTAGTTTTGGTTTGTTTACTTTTGGTTAGACTAGATAGGTAATGTTCTTGGATGATCCTATAATAAATTAATGTGCTTGTTTACATTTTTTTTACAAAAGCTACAAAACCATGCTTGTGCAAAAACCCCTATCTTGAGTTTGGATTGGTTATTAAAAAAGAGAGTTTATAAATAAACCATATACCTAGTTTAATTTGGGGTTGTTTATTTTGACTTAAACCGACTTAAACTAAATAATTTTTTTTCATGACTCTTATAATTTTAAATGCTACAAAACCATGCTTGCGTAAAAAACATCCTTACCTTAAATTAAAATAGGTTATTTTAAAAACGTCAATTAATATGAGACCTTTGTTTGTGTAAGAGCGCGTACCCAAAGCCATTCCTGCTACAGCAGGAACGTTCGCCTAACTGAAATCAACCGATACACCTTTCTGCTGGAAAAAGCTGTGGAAATATTCAACGTCAAGTCGATCACTTTTTTGGCATACACGGTGTTTGCAGTCTTATGGCATATATTAAAGGAAATAATTTTCTGGTTTGTAATAAAACTCGGATTTTTTGGCAGGTTTTAATGCGTCACTTTATTTTATCGCTAACGTTTCTCCCCTCTTTGGGGGCTTTATCAAAGCTGAAAGATAACAACTATTGTTAATAATAATAATAATAACAATGATAATATATAACAAAAATATTTTTTGACTGTATTGAATCCCATTTTCAGGTAAAATATGTAAATTTCTTACCTAAAAATTATGTGAGCGTAGTCATATATATATTATATTGAACAAGGAACCCTTTACAACATAAAAATAAATATTACATTACAGTATAAAAATTGGTATTGTAATGTAATATTTATTTTTATGTTGTAAAAGGTTCCTTGTCCATAATGTTCAATGTTATAATATATATGACTACGCTCACATAATTTTTAGGTAAGAAATTTACATATTTTACCTGAAAATGGGATTCAATACAGTCAAAAAATATTTTTGTTATATATTATCATTGTTATTATTATTATTAACAATAGTTGTTATCTTTCAGCTTTGATAAAGCCCCCAAAGAGGGGAGAAACGTTAGCGATATAATAAAGTGACGCATTAAAACCTGCCAAAAAATCCGAGTTTTATTACAAACCAGAAAATTACATTCAAAGTTTGGCAAACTATATGGCAAGGTATTTACCTACAATTATTAAAGGAAATGATTCTACATAAAAAAACATGCAAAACCAGCACAGGAACATAAGTCCGGAAATGAACCCTAAGAGAGTTACGACCCTTTAAAATTTTACTAAAAATAGGGTTTTTAGTTAATAACACTGGTCCTCTTTGGGATATAGCGACGAAGTTTCGCATGTATACTAGTATTAATAAGGGCAATTAGTTTATGTCAATTTATTTTTATGAATCTATCCAGAGGCGTGCATAGACGGACAAAATGTGTGCAGCTTAACAAACTTTTGCCCCAAACTTTTAAATCTTTATTTTTTTTTAGATTTTCAGTAAAAAATATAGATTCCTTGTGTAAAAATACATAAAAAAATAGTGTATCACTGTATGAGAAACCGTTTAAAAAAAATGCAATTAAGGAAGTAACATTTTGTGCCACCAAATATGTTACTTTTTAAAGGGCTATTACTCCTTTAATATTAAATTTAGGTGTTTCGGTGAAGAATACTTTTTTGCTTGGTTTTAAATAAAAAATCGCCCTACACAGTAAAAAGTGATAGTAAATTTAAAGCAGTTATCCTTATGAAGAAATACTGAATTATACTTTCTCATATAAGCAAATTTACAAAAAACTGTAATAATGCTTAATTTTTCATGTTATTTTTAAATTTTAAGTTAAGCCACAGGTTAGGTTGTAATATCCCTTGAAAAATACAGGAAGTGCTTGTAACAATAGGTCGAATTCACAGTAACATTAAAAAAACACAGACCAACTGTAAAAAAGCTGTAAAAACACGACGGTAATACAGTCAAACGCTTTAAATTTACTTTAATAATTAAGGTATTTTTACAATCGCTATTTAAAAATTCAAAGGCTTTAAACTTACTACAAAAATTGCTGGCAATAAATCGCCTACTGAACTGAAAAAAAAGTACGTTCTTGGCTGAAAGTAGTCAGCAATCTTGTCAGTTATTCTTGTAGCTTAAAAGATGTGTATCTTCAAACAAAAGTATTTATCTTGTCCCAAGAAAAGTGTCGCTTTTGAAATTTTTTTTAAATTCTCTTGGACCTGGTGCATTTGAGGCAAAAACCATTTATCTTGTTTTAAGATTAAAATTAAATAATTTTAAATACTTTGGCCCAAGAATTTTTCTTTTGAGACAAGACCACTTGCATTTCACACAAGATCAAATAATTTTAAGTTAAAGAATCAGAAAGATCATGGCAAGTGAATTATATTTTCATGTCAAGAGAAGGCGCTTTTGCACGTATTCAAGAGTGCGAAGCTTTTGGCCTAATTTCATACAGCATTACAGCAAAGGATCCTTTTTTTCAGTGTGGATATTTTTTTGAGTGGTCAGCAATAAAATTTTATTGGAGCTTTTTTTGTTCCCCATGTTCATCTTCGAAGGGTTCTAGCTCCCTTAGGGCTTATTTACGGACATATGTTCCTGTGTTATTTTTTCATTTTTTGTGACGTAGAGTTATTTCCTTTATTTTATACACTAGTAGGAATTGTCAAGGATTGTAGAAGATTATTGGATAAGGATTGTCCTATAAATAAACCTTTTGGATTGGGGTAAAAGGGTTTAAACTATGTTTTAAATATTAAAAAAATAAATAAATAAAATTAAAATAATAATTTTTTATTTTTTGAAAAAAGTTTAATTTTTATACTAACAATATGCGAGACAGCAGCACTGTCTGATTTATTGATCGACTTGGTTTGAAACTGCTCCAAATTTAAAGCATGGCGCGGGAGCTTTTGTTTCGAAAATTCACGTGATTTCAAACGTGCGTTTGACAAACTCCCTGACAATACAACCCACGTTTTTGTTTGAATAAATTAATTGATTTATCGCACGATAAAAGGGTTCAAAAGGGGTTTAATTCCGTATAATATATTATACACCAAATACATATAGGCAACCCACCTCTTATATTTCATCAATCAGAAGTTGAAATGGCGCGCGCGCAATCAAATGCTCCTTCTCTATCGGAACATCAATTTAGAGGCGAGACAACCATATAGAGATAGCAATTTCTGCACATAAATTGGTTTATTTTCCTCCTTTAGGAAGGACAACAGTATTTAGCGATTATATACAATGTGAACGATTTAAATTGAAACCAACTTCATGAAATGTGAAATAAGATATTAAAGTGACTTCACTTTTCCTGTATTTTTGGACCATATTCATTTGTTTTTTCTTTGTAGCTCTATCGCATTGTTTTTCTGGCCGCATCATTATCAGAAATTTATTTAAAGAAAAATTAATTAAAATTAATTACATCGGCACTTAGTGCTACTAAGAGTGCCGATGTATTGAAATCTTCGCCGAAAAGTCAAAATCTTTGACCACGTTTTTTTCACATTTCTCGACGTTTTAGACCATTCTGAGTCGAAATCAGTAGAAAAAAAATTTGCGTCCGTCTGTCTGTCTGTCTGGGTGTAAACTCTCTAACTCCATTTCTGCATGAGATATCGACTTGCGGTTTTTTGCATATTGTTTCTTATCGTATTATTAAGGCAATTTTTATTGTATTTCGTTAATTTAGCACTTATATAAAAGATAATTTTAAATTGGTCAAAAAATGTTATAAACAACGTTTTCCTAAAACGCATTGTTTTCGAGATATTGGCGTTTAAAGCAGTAAAGGGTTTTTTTAGCATATCTCACATATTTATAACCCGATTTCAAAAAATTATATTTTAAATAAAAGCTCTTTTTAAGCCCTATAAAAAATGTTATATACAGTTTTTTGCTAGAATAAGTTTTAAAGATACAGAATTTAAAATCAAACAAAACACCTAGTTTGAAATTTGTAAACTAGATGGCTCTAGTGTTTTATCTAGTTTTACTTATGATTGAAAATTTACTAGTGTCAAAATTTGACATCTAAATCGCTATCGCTAAAAATTATAGTTTTTGTCCATTTTGCCCCCCCTTGCCTCACGCTAATGATTTTCTCCAAGAATTCATTTCATTTATTCAAAATTTTTTTCACCGGTTTACCCCTAGCAAAAATTGAATCCAATTATTTTTTGTGACTAGGAAAACTACCTGCTGTGATTTTTTAAGTGACGTATGTTTATGTAATAAATATATTGTAATAATTAATTTAATACAAAAAAACACCTGACTGATTAAGTAAAAAGTATCAAACAAGAATATTGTAAAATAAAATAGTACCCATCATACAAGCTGCGGCCTATTTTGCCTTTATTTTATTAAAACATTCAATATTGAATTTGAAGATTAGTATAATTTTTATGATATTTTATTTTATATAATTTATGTTTTATACGTTTTAGTTATTATCTCGGGAGTTTTTTTATTAAATAATTTATTTTAAACTTTTTTCGTTAAATAAACCGTTTATAAGTTCATAGGACCAAAACGCATCTCTTGATACCTTTTTGATAAAAATTAAACGAGTTTTTTATGTTTGCTCTTTATGTATCCCTGATGATAGCAGCCCAAATAGGCGAAACATGGACTAATAATGTAAAATAAGTTTAATATTAAACTTAAACCATATGGTTTGACACCTGAAGTTTCAAGTTTGGATTAGGCGTTTAGGCTTTAGAGAAAATGTCTTATTTTATGCTGATGATAAAACAAATATAGTCAAAACGTAGGCAAATACATCTAAAACTATAATAATTGCTATTATTCATGGGACAAAGACGCATCGTTTGATACCTCATTCATAAAAATCTGATGAGTTTTTATTTTTGCCTTTATAAATCCCTGATTATGACAGCCCAAGTAGGCGAAACATGGATTTTTATATAGCCTATGTCACCCGCGGTATGAAGAAGAATCGTTTGACACCTCAATTATTAAATTCGTCCAGGAGTTTAGGCTGTAGAGTGGTACAAACATACACACATACCCACATATATGTATACATGACTGTTAAACACATTACACTCCTTTCTTGGTCAGGGTAAAAATACAAGTACAGCTATAGCTGTTAGCTACAGTTAACAGTCAAGTAAATATAACAGGAAGTAAAGATGTTATAGAGATTTTATATAGTAACTCTTTTATAGTTGTTATAATAAAAATGTTATAGAGTGCCTTCCCATTCGTGATTCCAAAAGCCAATAGAAGCGCCTTCTCAAAATTGAAAAAGTGAAAAATATTTCGTAGATTTACAATGCTTTGGTCCGTTATATCACGGTCAAAATGCAATCGTTATGATACTGCAATACCACTCATCTTCGTTTGACAAAAATGAGAAAAAGCCTTCAAGTTTATTGTATGACAATGAGTCATTGTGAATGACACATGAGTGATATAGATATACATTTCTGCCAAATGACGTTACGCGGAATTGAAGTATCACGGACGATTTATTAAAATAGAATACAGGGTTTGGACTTTTAAATGGCACACCCCCAGGACCGGATATAGGCTATAGACATTTTCGTTGGGGGGATGTGACTGGAAAAAACGCCGAAAAAGAATAAAAAAATTAAAAATACTGCATAAGAAAATATTGATGACTAAAAAAAAAGGTCCTCACCCCAAAACAAATAATTACCTAATGAATCAAAGATTTTCAGAATGGAAAAAGTTTCGTCAGGGAGGCAACCAAAACTTGGCGGCTCCTACAGAAAAAAAATGACTCCCAAAAAAATACCCTCAAGACAAAAAGCTTTGTCCCTGACGGTTTAGCCAAAGTTGGAGCCCCTACGATTAAAAAATTGGCGCCCAACAAAAAATACCCTCCACAAAAAAAGCTTTGTCCCTAACGGTTTCTAACAAACTTGGCGACGCTCCAATTTAAAAAAAATACCCTCCAGAAAAAGTCTTTGCCCCTGACAGTTTCTACCATACTAACGTTAGAAAAACGTTATTCTAACGTTAAATTTCTGCCTGGGTATGTATCTTAAACGAGTGCAGTGTTTATCTGAAAAGTGCCTAACCACCCACCAACCCCGTGCAAATCAATAATTACAATACCAGAGTGACATTGAAATCACTATTAATTACTGTATAATGTATGTTAATCTAGATTAAGATCAATTTTCAAACATATTTATGTATACTAAATTTTGTTATTATCACAGGCCTGATTATATAAATTTATAAATACCTATTATAGAAACCTACCAAAAAATATTTAAACATCTAATTATCACTAAGATAATAATTTACTTATAGAAATAAAATATAGTAAGTAAGATAATCTTATTTAAGTTGATAATCTTATTTAAGTTGTTTCATCGCTGATCATTAGTTACATTAGTTCAGCTTCAGCTTTTGCTCCCTGTGTGTTCTAAGTTTTTGTACTAATCGAGATAATAATAACTTATTTTTTCTATTTTGCGACTCTTATAAGCTCATAATCACATGCATTTTGAGAGTTCTTATAGGCCCATAAGAGGTCTCTACTTTTTTTTCTGTTGGGTTGGCAACATACAAAAGCCTATCTCTTGACGTTTTGCGTGCAAATGTCAATGGCGATTTAAAGTTTAATTTTTTACAAAATTTTGTGTTTGGGTTATTTTTTACCGTGTTAAAATTGTGGACTGGTTAATTGCAGTGAAAAAAGAAGAGATGACTGTAAAATATATCAAAATATCATCTGTTCTTAGAATTTTAAACATAGTGTAAACTGTAATGCCAACCCAAAACAAAAATCCCTAAATCAGTCATCAAGTTAAATGTAAGTTTTTTAAATTTTAGAGCAAAATAGGAAAAATTGTATAAGCACTCGTTTCATAACACGCTTTTAGACAACTAGTACTTTAGAAAACTCGCCGCAAGAGCCTCGTTTTCTAAACTTGTACTCGTGCGCTAAAAACGTATGTTATGAAACTAGTACTTTAATATACTAAACTTGGCCTTTTCGTAACAAGAAAATATTAATATCTCGACAAATAGTCGACGTTGATTGGTAGTTTAATATTCAAACTGACAACTTTAACCTTAATTTTTTTGTAAAAAATACTAATTAATTTATTACGATGTTGCCATCAAATAAAAAATAGTGTATGATAATAGTGAATTTTTTATTGAAAAATCTCTCTGTGTGACAGTGACCTTAGTCCTAAAAAAATATACTATTCTGTATTTGTCAAGGTAATATTTTACGTTATAGTATACTAAGTCAATACAAATGTATTTGTTCTGGCTGAATAAACAGCTCAGTCTGGAAGGTCTGTGTATGTAGGTATGTAGGGTTTGAATTAATATTTAAGCAATACAGACGCTTAAATAATAGAACTTTTAAATAAATGAGTAGTTCTGGGGATAAAGTATCCTATGGAGAAAAGCAATTTGACCTAAGAAATTAAAAGGGGATAATAAGAACTCCTTTTCGTCCTAAAAACTACCCTGGTAGAAAAGTACATAAATCTAACTTAACATAACATTAGATTAGTGACATTTTTATGTTTAGTCTAAAACGTTTTACAAAAACATTATAAAATATATAAATCCAACCTTAAAAACTAACGTTTGCCAAAAACGTTATAAAATGTATAAATCTAACCTTAAAAATTAACATTTGACAAAAACGTTATAAAGAACATAAATCTAACGTTAGTTTCCCAACTAAATTCTAACCTTTCTAACCTTATTATAACTTTAAATATTTTTTAAATTTTCATTATTAATATGTAAGCTATAGTAGAAAATACTCATTTCAGACAGCTATGTGCCTAGGTTTGATAATTATTTATTATTTCTATAAGTTTAAAAAAATATAACCCAAAAGCCCAGGTTGCGTTTTGTCAACTGAAGTTGCCCAACATGTTTCCTGATGTTGCCCAACATGCTCCCTAGTGAGTGGCCTGCTTAAAAAATAAATAAACTGCAGGAGCTTGAAAAAAAATATTATTGCTTTTTAAAAAAGATTGCATACTGACAATATTAGGAACCCATATTCCAAATAGTAAAGAACAAACTTACAAAAATTAACAAACCAATATAAAAATATTGTGGCACAATAACAATTTCAGCTGTTTTTAGGTAAAATTTGGGCACAAATTGTTATTTAAAAATACGCAATCTTCATGTACGCATCGGTTACAATCTCATATCGGCCTCGCGATTTTCCGAATATAGAGCACAACCAAGATTTAGAACTCTTTGATTTCTTCAGTACTTTCTTTTCTTGTTGTTTTTTGTTTTTGTCGTTTTTTTTTTGTTGTCAATTACTTCGCATTGCAATATTAGGAACACAGCTACTTAAACAACAATATCAAAAAATTACCTTTTCGCTTCTTTATTAAGTAAAACACAATATGGGCCAACAAAGTGCATGTTTGTGCCTACCGTATTACGTTTTTGCCCTGCAATAATCGATGCTACCCAGCTTGCAACAGTCAGCACAATTTTACAAGTTTTATAGTATAAGAGCACGAAACACGAAATGCGTTTTTGTGTACGCCATTACCAACTGGATACAGATCAACGAACTAATAACTCTTCTCTCTAGAATAGGCATTTCATTTGTAAAAACTGACAAAAACGTAGCCAACATATACATTTGTCTGTCTTACTCTCACAGCTTTGTTCTAACAGAGACAACAATAACAGTTACTGGTAACTGTTATTGTTTAGGCTTGAATATACCTACTATTTGTTTACAAACAAACCGAGATGTTGGTGATACTTTATATTAACGGTATGCGTATTCTAGAGAGAAGAGTTATTAGTTCGTTGATACAGATATATTATATTTACAGGCAACTTTTCGATATAACAAATATACTGGCAGTGACATCTATGACAAAAACTAACAAACTTAAGAGGGGGTGGCAATATTAGGAACATGGCAATAATTGGCTCACCCACCTTACATACTTGACTCTTGGTACTGACGAGCGCTAGCAGCCCGAAACTGTGCAGTCTACCAATATCTGTGTACGATAGTTGGAAAAATAGATTGATATTGATTAAAATTAAAAAAAAAATCTGTTCTTAAAACTCTAACGGTTTTTTCTGTATTATGCTTGTTAAAATTAAATGATTAGGTCCAATACTTTTAAACTAAAAAACTGCGGCAACTGAACAATCAAACCTGAAAGATTTCTTACACAAATTTTAATTACATTAAAAAAATTGACCCTAGAATAAGGAAGATATGGGGAAAACTGATACACTGTAAATGCAAATATGGTAATTTTACAGAAAATAAAGTAGGTCATATGTTGCCAGCAAAGAAAGCGGTAAATTCACAGTTATCTGTAAAAATGTGAATTTTTACCTGTGGTTTCACAGTAATTTAAGCATCGAATTTAATGTGTATTTCAAGCAGTATTACGGGCTCTTGTAATTTACGGGAAAAGTTCCGGCTTTTTGGACCGCGTGCATGAATTTTAATGCAAAATTATTTTACCGACAGGAAAAGAGCTGAGATTTTACTAAACCCAGTAATATTGAGGTTAATTTAATAAATATTGTAAATTCACATTCTGACATTGTAAATTTGCTTTAATTATTACAGTTAAAACTACTGTAAGATTGACGGACAAATTTAGAGTACAAATTTAGAGTGCAGATTTAATTTTTTATATCTGTTTTTTCTGGATCTACATATCTGAAATTTGTGATATAGCCTTAAATATAAATACCGGAGTCTACAGAATAATGTTTCTAAAACATTGGATTGTAAAACGTCCCGTTTATAATAGAAATAATTTTGTTAGAAAGAAAAGTTTAGCTAACAAATAATTAAGTGCACAATATGCTAAATACCTAACCCAGAAAGTTTCTTAAAGAAAACCTTTTTGCATCATGAAAAAGGGATTTGATCACACTCTATTTTTAAAAGTTTCCTTCTGCCAACATTTTCCGCAGGAAATGATATCCTTTTTTGCCTTTTGTCCTGCGATATAGAGCCATCTTTTGTCATTTTTTCGAACCGTTCATGCAACGCAAAAGCTTAAACTGCGCGGGCTTTCCCAAGCTGCTGAAAAGCTGAATTTCAGGATTTCGATTCAGTTCAGAACGGGAGTTGATCACGCCGCGTCGTCATGGCTGTCTGTTCGATTTTTCCTTCAATTTTCGCGATTTTCTTCTTGATCGAAGTTGGCCAAGCCCGAGTGGTAAGATTTTCACTTTAAAATAATCATTTAAGGACTTTTTATAAATTATTTTTTAATTTTATACAAGTTTTATATTTTTAAATAATATTTCAATAATTATAATACAACTTTAGGCTCTAGCGTGCTTTTATTTTGGCCATAGCAGTACACTGAAAACTCGACTGTTATTATTTTAGAGTTGTGATAAAAAAATATGAAGTTTAATTTTTTAAGTATGCAAAAATGAGCTTTTTATGTATATTTTTTTGGTTTCGAGTTGGTTGTTAAAATGATATTAAGGGGTCTTTCTACCTTTTTTTTAAAACCTTTTTTTTATACAGAAGAAAAAATATATCATTGTGAAATTTTGTAGGTATGTTGTATTTAAAGAATATTTTTTTTAGACTTTTTAAGTGTCATTTTTTGGCCATAATTTTTTTTTTTTGAAAAGAAACATCAAAAAAAGGTGATCCCCATGTTTTCGGCCGTTTGGATCTACTGAAAAATAAAATAAAAACGGGATATTATTCAGTATTGAAGTCGCTATAGCCCGAACTAGAAGAAAAATTTTTGCCTAAAAAATAACAAAATGGCGGACGTTTTTCTTTGAAAATTTTTGAAAATTGATGAAAACGTCCGCCATTTCACAATGATATTTTTTTTCTTTCTATATAAAAAAAAATGTTTAAAAAAAGATTATTTTTAAAATTTGAAGGTAGAAAGACTACTTAAAGAAAACCTAATTAAATAGTGATAAATTTTTCAGTTCTAAGCTATTATTTTAAATTTTTTAAATATATTTTTATTAAATTAAAATAATTTAAGCTTTATAGGATACAGTTTTATGAAATTTGAAAACTCTATGGTATAAAATGTTTTTATCCACGGCCGTGATTTATAGGCCTATAAATCACGGGTCTGTAAAAATAAACTGTTTAAACTACGAAATGGCAGTGCATAAAGTATAGTATTCTACTCGTGTATAATAGCTATTCATCCTTCGGGTGATTAGGCCACTCGCCTATCGACTCGTTTCCCGAAATTTACCCTCACTGCATAATAGCAATATATGCTCGTTAAATAATATACCTACTATTATTCTAGAGTTGTTATTTTTTTTAAACATGAAAAACTAATGATTTTTTCCACTTTTTTGTGTTTTCAGCTGTTTGTAAAAAAATATCTTAGAGAAAACGTAACTCGTGGCGTATAAAGCTTATTTTTTCGACTTCTAAATTGAATTTTATTTAAAGTTTAATCAATTATAGCTACCCTTATCTCACTTTATCCCTTTCATGCCACTTTTGATAATAATACCCATTCTCTGTCGAAGCTATAGGGGAGAGTGGGGATTTTTCGACCTCTTAATGTTTAAATCGTTTTATAAAATATTTAATAAATTATTTTATTTTATTTTTTTATACCAATCTATAGTTTAATATGTTTTCTATTAAATAATATATGTATTAATTTAAAGAATGATTAGTTTAATAAATTAAAATAAAAATATTTACATTTGGTTAAAACATCCCTCTAGGGTGGGAGGTTTCAACCAGATGGTGGGGATGATTAAACCAGGGTAAATAAAATTATAAATTTTATTAAAATATTTAAAATTTATTATTAAAACTTTATAATATGGTTCTAATATAGTTATAAAAATATAGAACCAACATTAAAAAGAACCAAAAATTATTAATGTTTTATTAAAAATAACTAGAACATGAACAAATAATATTAGGCTAATATTAAAAGGAACCAGAAATAATTTTTTATTTATTTATTTGAAATAGATACACAGAATCATGGAGAGACCCAAATAAATAATAAATTTAACTAATATAAATAAAAAACAAAACTACCTAGTAAGTAGCAGGTAATCTGAAAATACAAACCAATATTAAAAGTATATTGGAAAACTAAAAAACGGATTGGATTTTTAATATTATTTTAATTTTTCGAATGTTCCATCCAGTGCTCGAATCATCCCTAGATGCTCATATTTTAAATAATATGATGATACCCGGTAAAATAAACGAATTAGGTTTGGTTCAGTGTATGAAAATGAAGCCAATAAAACACCTGTTCAATCATATAAAACCGATTTTGAATAAATTTTCTCACTAGAAAAATATCAATAAAAAAATGTAGAACCAAAACCTTACCTGATTTTCACAAAAAATTGATTTTTTCGTAATTTTTGTTAGACCTTTCCGAATTTGACTAAACTTTAACTAGGCACTATAGCCACTAAACTTATTAGTTGGCACTACTGAAAGCACGCAAAATTTAAATAGTTTTTAAATAAAATCAAATGGTTGAATCCTCCCACTGGTCGAAACATACCCACTCTCCCCTACTGCCCTGCTAAGCAAGAATGTCGTATTGGCTTCTTTGTTTTGATAAAGTCGACTTTTTATTAGGAACGGTGAAAATATAGTAGATATAACCCTCGATTTAACTAAATAGATTTCTCAAGATGCAATATACGCATTTTTTTTCGTAACATAGCGAAGTAAGGTTGAAAGATACTAAGAAGTGGAAAACTCAAATGGTCAGATACGACTATCTTGCTTAGAACGGAAGTAAGCCTCTAAGTGTGTAGGTACTTTAAATAATGTTTTTGCTGATATTGCACTAAGATTAATGTTATCTTAAGGCATATCTACAGCCTCGCATAACACGCATAGTACATAAGAATGCGATGTCGTGATTGGCTTGATATGCCGTCATCTATCTTGTAAGCCAATCACGGTATCGAATTTTTATGTACTATGTGTGTTATGCGAAGCTGTGGATATGCCTTTATTTTAACTGTTATGCAACCCCTTAGTAGAACAAAATTTAACCCATTGATGCCTAAACGCACCACCTTTCAATTTTTTTTTCTATTTTACTACTCTTATAAGCTCATAATCACACGCATTTTGCTTGTTCTTATAGGCCCATAAGAGGTCTGTACTTTTTGTTCTCTTGGGTTGGCAACAGACCTAGCCTATCGCTTGAAGTTTTCCGTGCAAATGTCAATGTCGCTTGGTTAATTGCAGTAAAAAAGAGAAGAGATGACTATAAAATATATCAAAATATCATTTGTTCTTAGACATGGTGTAAACTGTAATGCCAATCCAAAACAAAAATACCTAAATCAGTCCTCAATTTAAATGTAAGTTTTTTTAAATTTTAGAGCAAAATAGAAAAAATGTATAAAGCACTCGTTTCATAGCACGTTTTTAGCGCACTAGTACTTTAGAAAACCAGCTGCTTGCGGCGAGTTTTCTAAAGTAAACTTGTACTCGTGCGCTAATAACGTATGTTATGAAACTAGTATTTTAATATACTATTTTATACGGTTTAAGTAAAATTATAAGCTTAGACCACCGACTTAGTCTTTGCTTAGACTCTTGAATTTAAGGTCCTAAAAATTTAAAGTTTCGACCTTTTATTATTCTTATTTTTTTTTTAATTACACTAGGCAACACAGTTTTTTGTCCTGATTGGAGTCATGTTTTTTTAAACTAATTTTGGGTAGGTAAAACCGAACCTGCCTCAGGTTTCTCAGAAAAATTAGTCAAAATGGCAAAAAAATATTATTTTAGCCATCTTTTGTTCTAAAATTATGGGAAATAAAAATATTCTGTGGACAAATTTGAATTCGGCGACGCAACATTAGTTAAAAAATACCTTAGATTATGGAAACTTAAATGTATAGGTAGAATAATATTATACAGGGTGATCAATAACTGGCATGCCAAAATTTAAGAGGTCATTCTACATCCAAAAATACCAAAAAAAAGTTTCTATAAAGGTTGGTCCGGAAATAAGCCCTAAGGGAGCTACGGCCCCCTAAAATTGTAATAAAAATAAGGTTTTTAATTAATAACTCTGGTACCCTTTAAGCTAGAGCGACGTGCTTTTACACTTATACTAGTATTAATAAGGGCAATAAGTTTATGTTTTGACATTCTGGCCCAAACTTTTTATGTGTATTTTTTTGGAATTTTTGTAAAATATATAGATTTCTTGAGTAAAAATACATAAAAAATGTCATATAGTGTAAGAAAAAAACCTCATATACAGGTACTTACAAAAATCAATCCTAAGAGAGCTATGCACCATTTTTAAAGGGCCATAGTAGCTTTAAAAGCGTTTTTTCGACCTAAGTACATGAAAATTACATATGAAGATGGAACTTATTAAGATTCGTCCATGTGAAAAAACCTCGTTGCTTTATCTCAAATGGTACCTGAGTTATTAAATAAAAACCCACTTTCAAAGCGGCTTAGCCCCCTTAAGACGCATTTTTAGACATATGTTTATAGGAACTTTTTGTCATGTTTTATGATGTAGAATCTTAAGATTTCGGACCCTGTTTAAAATACATCGTGCTAAAAAAAGTTACATACTGACGGACGGACTTTTGAAAATAATTCTGCGAATAATCAGTACTCGGCGAATTTCCAGTACTCGCATAAGCGCTGCGTCGACTAGCGTTGACGCGAGGTTTTATATATTTACATTTTTATTTCTTTTTATCTTGATTTTTTTAATGATTCTATTTAAACGAGTAAGGTGGAAAAAAAAGTTATCGATAAATAAAAATTAAAAACTTTCGTATTCTTAAAAGATAAAAATCGAATCTAGGCTTTTTCTTTGAAAAACACCGATATATATACATATGTATAGTTAATATGTATAGTCAATAGTGTTGTGTGTAACAAATTAGTCGTCAAATGTTTCGATTTAGTGACCTTATAAAAATTTCCCTCATAATTAGGCAAAATTATTCCGCAACCCTATGTTTATTAGTTGTGTTTATTTTTAATTTTGATGAGTCATAACTGAGTTTACGCCGACTACTGATAATAATGGATTACCCCAAGCATCTATTATGATAATATATTACTTACTGGAAAAACAAACAAAATATTA
The DNA here is from genome assembly GCA_958510825.1 of Brachypterus glaber. NCBI lineage: Eukaryota > Metazoa > Arthropoda > Insecta > Coleoptera > Kateretidae > Brachypterus > Brachypterus glaber. The sequence continues at coordinate 26,991,944 of OY294052.1, read as the reverse complement.
TTCATTATCATAAAAGGTTTCTGTTACCCATATTATAAAAGCATTTAATAATGTAACAGTGTTATTATAGCATAAGTTAGGGTATGTACTGTTTGTATAAGGCAACCTTAAATAACCTTTTCGATTAAAAAATACTTTAAATATGAAATTTTGCATATTTTAATAAATTCTCCCACCCACGCAAGATTCCTAGATATTTTTTATAGTAAGACAACAAATCAAGCATTTTTAGAAACATTGGAAAATGAAAAAGCTTGAATCTTTTGTTATAATTTAAATTTACAATAATATAAATTAACAACGATTGTAACATTGTACCAATTACTTTACTTCTCTATGATTGTGCCTAGATACTAAAAAAATAAAATAAAAATAAAAACCTGACAGCCGGATAATATCTATATTATAGATATTTTTTTTGTTGCTTTAACCAAGTTCAGGGTTAAATATACAATTTGAGAATTCAATTATATATCTATAGATATACTTAGTAGTAAAAGGTGGGTAGGCTCCGACGCCTGACAAGTAGGCCCAATGGCCCTTTTTGTCTGCCCCAAGATTACCTACCCAACCTGCTGCCTATCCTCCCTCTTCCTGAATCTGCCAGACCTTCTGATGAAGTTCATAACATCTGACCAGGCTAGGAGGCTCATCTCTTCCTTCGCTAGTGTTACCACTCCGAAGACGTCTTGTCTGAGCCTGCCCAGAGCCTCACACTCCCCTATGAAGTGGTAGGGCGTTTCCTCGTCCATCCCACACCCAGGGCAGGTCGGATCGTTTACCGTCCGCATGAGGCTTAGGTGTCGCATAAGCCCACAGTGGCCCGTAAGGACCCCTGTAAGGAGGCTTATGGTTGCTCGGCCCCTTCCTAGTAGCCAGACCGACCTAGCTTTGCTTGGCCTGTTCAGGAATAGATATACTTAGTATACCTGGTATAGGTATAAAAGTAGATATGTATACATAATATACATGTATAGGTATAAAATTATGAATGTTTAATAAGCAATTAATAAACAATTATTAAAGTAAATAAATTAAATATTAATAAATAATTGCAATATTAAATGCCATTTAAATACTGAATTATTATTTTATTAAATAACACAGGTCTGCAAAATTATCAAAATTTAAAGTTTTTGGTTCTTACTCACAATCCCAACACAAGTACTATTAGTAGTGGATCTAGCATTCTGGAGTTCTCGTGCTTAAATTACCAAGACTGGCCGATTTTTTCTTTGATATATTTTTTTTATGTAAAAAGTCTTAAAACGTAAAAAAAAAGAATTTAAAAAAATTAAAATTTCAAGGCTACCTCGCCGGTCTATAGATTGTGATCAATTGGTGGAGTACACTGAAAAAAAAACATCCTTTGCGCTAATGGCATATGAAATTAGGCCAAATGATTCGCACTCTTGAATACGTCCAAAAGCGCCTTCTCTTAATATGAAAATATAATTCACTTGCCAAGATCTTTCTGATTCTTTAACTTAAATTTTTTTGATTTTGTGTGAAATGCAAGTGGTCTTGTCTTAAAAGAAAAATTCTTGGGCCAAAGTATTTAAAATTATTTAAATTTTACCTATCTTAAAACAAGATAAATGGTTTTTGCCTCAAATGCGCCAGGTGCAAGAGAATTTTAAAAATATTTCAAAAGCGACACTTTGCTTGGGACAAGATATATACTTTTGTCTGAAGATACACATCTTTTAAGCTAAAAGAATAACTGCCAAGAGTGTTGACTACTTTGAGACAAGAACGTCATTTTTTTCAGTGTAGGACACTATAGTTTCCTTAAAAGACTCCTCTTAGTTTTAAAGATTTTAAACGGAAAATCAAAATTATATTCTGGACATAGGAAACAAAGGTCATTTTTGTACTGAGTAATTTTTTGAAATTGGCCGTATAAAATAAATACCAACAGAAAATATAAAATAATATATCGTGTGTATTTTTCAAACAATGAGGTTATGTTTACTTTAATTAATTACAGTAATGGACAAAAAACAATTTTTATTTTCATTAAAAAATAACATAGGTTAAAAGAATCAATATAGCATGTCGACAGAATATATTCTGAAAAATGCTTCCCAGGTAGCAAGGGATATTATATGACAAGAAATTAACATCACTTTTGGGTGTATTTTTAAACTAAATCATAACATCACATAATATTGAACAATAACATGTATTTAACATCACATTTGCAACGTAACACGTGTGACGTGACAACCATGTTATTTAATAACAAATATTTAGCAACGCTGTGAATATATCGCATGTCACATATTAACGTGGCTTTCACGTGAATGTCATGTTATTTTGCTTCTCACCGACGTTCGAAGCAAAAAAATCGATATAAGATGATGTTGATAGAGTTAATTATTATAAGGAAATTGTATACACATTATACGATTTCCAATGGATAGGGGGCTCTGCCGGGCTTCTTAAGACCACGGACACGGATTAAAGGAATATATTCTTCGCTTAATCTGCAATTCCGTATTTAGAATCTATCTGTTTCAATCTGTGGTTGTTTCAATTACTGTTTGATTTTAAATCCGATTTTTTTATAGGGTTATAGCGTTTTTAATGGTTTTATTTAGAAAAAGCTAATATCCTAGGATATTATTTAAATATTAAAGTACCAGTAACGGCATCCATAAGATATTAGATATAACAGGAATGTGGATTTATGATGTGACAAACACGTTATTTTCTGGATGTCATTGTGTGATGTTATTAGGGGCGGACTTAGGACATCCCCACCATGCTACATTCTTGTTAAATGAGACTACAATCTTAACATCACATGTCACATATTAACGTGGCTTTCACGTGAATTTCATGTTATTTTGCTACCTGGGTTATTAAATATTTCAGGTATTCAATTATTCAGTATTCCAACCAATTGTTAAACTAATAGCGGACCGCAGTTTAGCGCCACTGGCGCTTGTTATACCAAGATAACTAAGATACGCTAATCAAACTAAATGTTTCAGACCTAATTTGTTTAAAAATAAAGTGCATTAGCTAGATGTATTTTAGAGCGCCATCTATTTATAGAAATAGACTTTTAGCCAAACGTATAAATTACCAGATCTGTCTAAAATTAGGAATTCCACTGTTTTAAAAGTTGTTTATTTCTAATCTGTAATTAAAAATGTAAAATTCAAAATGGAGGACTCAAAATGGCGGATTTTAAATGACAAGCTGAAATTATTTTAAACTATTATTTTTTAGTATACCAAAATAACTAAGATACGCTAATCAAACTAAATGTTTCAGACCTAATTTGTTTAAAAATAAAGTGCATTAGCTAGATGTATTTTAGAGCGCCATCTATTTATAGAAATAGACTTTTAGCCAAACGTATAAATTACCAGATCTGTCTAAAATTAGGAATTCCACTGTTTTAAAAGTTGTTTATTTCTAATCTGTAATTAAAAATGTAAAATTCAAAATGGAGGACTCAAAATGGAGGATTTTAAATGACAAGCTGAAATTATTTTAAACTATTATTTTTTAGTATACCAAAATAACTAAGGTACGCTAATCAAACTAAATGTTTCAGACCTAATTTATTTAAAAATAAAGTGCATTAGCTAGATGTATTTTAGAGCGCCATCTATTTATAGAAATAGACTTTTAGCCAAACGTATAAATTACCAGATCTGTCTAAAATTAGGAATTCCACTGTTTTAAAAGTTGTTTATTTCTAATCTGTAATTAAAAATGTAAAATTCAAAATGGAGGACTCAAAATGGCGGATTTTAAATGACAAGCTGAAATTATTTTAAACTATTATTTTTTAGTATACCAAAATAACTAAGGTACGCTAATCAAACTAAATGTTTCAGGCTTAATTTGTTTAAAAATAAAGTGCATTAGCTAGATGTATTTTAGAGCGCTATCTATTTATAGAAAATAGATTTTTAGCCAAACGTATAAATTACCAGATCTGTTTGAAATTAGGAATTCCACTGTATTAAAAGTTATTTATTTCTAATCTGTAATTAAAAATGTAAAATTCAAAATGGCGGACTCAAAATGGCGGATTTTAAATGACTTAAGCTGAAATTGTTTTAAAATATTATTTTTAGAATAGTTTTTCAGGGACAAAAATAAAAAAAATGTTAGTTGTCTATGCAGATTAAACTCTTGGACGTCGGTATTCAAACGGGACGCTTCACGACGGTATCTTGTATGCGTCGCGACGGCAAATACGAACCATATTTAGATTATACCGTCGGTATACTATTGATTTTATCAACAGGCACTCATATCATATCATTATTATTCCAGAGCCCTCGGACCAAAGGAAATTAACAATTGGCTCTTTATTATGCTCCTTTTTCCATTATCATTTTTTTACTTTACTTTAATTTAATTCTTTTTATTCCCCACGGGTATTATCTTTTCTTTTATTTTCTACCCTTCAAGCGCTTAATTATTTTATTTTCCGATTTTCTTACGAATAGGTATGATTTTTTTATAGAAGGGTGCGGAAACCAATTATCCCATTAAAACGTATTGCTTGAATGGGAATTTATAAGAAATGAATGCAACATTATCAAAATCTTATAATAATATAAAAATCACAAAGGAATTTTATGGAAGGATTGGTGTAGTGGACTACCGCGTCGCACTGGACGAGTTTACTACCGAAAATAGCTTGAGTTCGATTCTCACCGCGGCGCCGATTTGCCTTTTTCAGTTAATTAATAATTCAAATTTGGCGAAGGCGTAAGTGAAGCGGACACTCCCTATAAATTGATTCGAAAGTATATTAAAGTCGGTGGTTCCCTCTATTACTAGCCCACACAAGTCCTGGACTTAGGGGATGCTTAAATAAGTAGAATAGTACGAGGTTAAACAAAATGTAAATGTATGTAATGTAAATTATAATATTTCTTGTTCTTTTTATATAAAATAATGAAAAAATCTTGCTGTTAAGAACACTTTAATAAAAAACTAAATTCATCTATCAGTTTTTTGACAATTAGATTTTAAATTTATATAATTTTTTATTTCTATTTTTAATTTTTACCCTGAAGAAGAAGGGACAATATTACATTCGAAACGTTGGCACTGTTTATATAAATTTAGTTTTTTATTAAAGTGTTCTTAACAGCAAGATTTTTTCATTATGTAATGTAAATGTAATTCACACATTTACTAAGGAAAATATCGCGGATTTGGCTAAAAGTTTAATATGTTGTAGTTCTTACTTCCATGGACACACCCTTACGACGGGTTAAACACAGAAAAACAGGCCTGTTTTTAAAAGGTTATTGCACCGAAACGGTTGATCAGCCGAGGGTGTCACACGGCCAGTTTTGTTCAGAGACTAAGGACCACAACATATCAAAATGTTAGCGACATCTGTGGAAATACATTTTCCTTAGTAATGAAAATATTGTATTATTCCCTTTGTAGATCTGTTTTGGAATATAACTCTTGTGTTTGGTCACCTTACTATAACACCGATATAGTTGCGATTGTAGTGTATAAAACAAATTTTTAATTTATATGTCCTTTAAATTTAATATCCCACGAGAGGGTTATCATGTATCAAATGTAAGAACGTTTTTAGAACTGCAAACGCTTGAAAATCGTAGGAAATATATCGATAAGGACATAAATTTTTAATTTTAAACAAAATTATAAAAATATTAATTTATTATTCCATCAATCTAGTTTCTAATCATCGTACAGAGTGATATTGGTAGACTGACAGTTTCGGGCTGCTGGCCCTCTTCAGTACCAAGAGTCAACTCTGCACGCTGATTAAGAAAACGTTTTTAGAATTTACTCTCAAAAGGAATATAGCCATTAGATTGATGTAGACTTGTGCGCCATCTATTTCTAGATGTAGACAACTACTCATACCTCTCCTATTCTGGAGACTTTGACTGGTAGCAAGTTGAAGACTTGTGTGTCTCAAGCACATAGTACCACTAACGGGTGGTTAGACGTTATCACTCTGTACGATGATTAGAAAATAGATTGATGGAATAATAAATATATCGATGTTATTTTTTTATTCAAAATTGTTAACTCATACATAAATTGTCCCCAGCTTCTGTCACAAATAAATTTCAATTTTAATATTTCTTACCAAACAAGATCCCTAATATTGTTTCAAACTATTAATGGTTTTAATAATTATATTATAAATTCTCCAATCAATCGTATACTGAAATATGATAATTACTATAATTAGTTTAATGACATCGATTTCTTTGTTGGTTCTTTAAATGTTTTCAAAAATTGTCTTAGGTCACGTATTTATACCTTACATTGATTTTAGTTTTATATATACTAACCATAGTTAACTTTTATATATTTTGTTATTATTTAGTCTAAATTGTAATTTTTTGTAAATTGGGTTTACCCGTTAAATAAATAAATAAAAAAAAATAAAAATATACGGGCACTATATCCTCAGGACATACATTTCGGGATATCCTTGTGATATACGAGTAATGTTCCGAGATATGCGACATCGATAGAACATTGAGAGAATATCCGGGGGATAGTCAGTAGCTTTCGCCGTTTAAAAATTAAAGTTACTGAACTATTTAAAAGAACAACCCTGTATAGGCATTGGCATAAGTTAATTTATTTATATTAATTAAAATTAATTAATTCAAAATAAAAAAGCTTTTAATAAATCCCATAATTTTCTATCTGTTTTACTCTAGGGTATGAGGCCTTCCCGACTTTATATAAATATTTTTATGAAACTTCCCTGGAAGCGTTAATTTGAGTAACTTTTTTTCAAGCCAGATTAAATTAAAAAGTTCAAGTTCAAAATTAAAAGTTCACAATCAAATTAAAAACTTGTTAAAAAGTCTTTGGTCCTAAATTATTCGTAATTATTTTATCATACAGGGTGATTCACAAGTCGGGTACAAAATTTTAGGGGGTAATTCTACATCAAAAAATATATAAAATGTCAATATATTTTTAATTAAAAAAATATATATATATATTTTTTATAATTATATTTTTTAATATTGATTTTTTTTTCTGTTTATTTTTAATGTTGCTTTTTTAAATTAATTATATTAACTATTATAGGGAATTAATTATTCTTATTACTTGATAAATTAGACTTATTATAGTTCACGTTAGTAGGTGATGCGTCAGATGAGCCAACTCCCTCCACTTTTCATTTAGATCACGCCCCTACTTTAATAGCCCCCTTTTTAATAGCTGTTAATGTAATTAAGAGAGCTGTTTTAACAGGGCTGTTTTAACAGAGCTGTTTTAACAAGGCTGTTTTAACAGGGCTGTTTTAACAGGGCTGTTTAAACAGAGCTGTTTTAACAGGGCTGTTTTAACAGGGCTGTTTTAACAGGGCTGTTTAAACAGAGCTGTTTTAACAGGGCTGTTTTAACAGAGCTGTTGTAACAGGGCTGTTTCTAATTAAGTTTATATCAGATCTGATCCAATCTAAACTGATCTGATATAAACTGATTTAGAAACGGCCCTGTGAAAACAGCTCTATTAAAACAACCCTGTTAAAACAGCCCTGTTAAAACAGATCTGTTAAAACAGCCCTGTTAAAACAGCTCTGTTAAAACAGCCCTGTTAATTACATTAACAGCCCTGTTAAAACATCTCTGTTATGGGGGCTATTAAAAAGGGGGCTATTAAAGTAGGGGGCGTGGTCTAAATGAAAAGTGGAGGGGGTTGGCTCATCCGACGCATTACCTACTCAGGTTTCTAATTTTTATTTAGCGTATCTTTAAGACATAATAAAAGTGTTCTGATTTTTGATTGATATAAGTTAAAAACAAGATAACTTGCAAACTGAGATTTAGTTTTATAAAGTTTTCTGAAATATTTTATTTATAATAATTATTTTCAAGAAGTTTTCCTGAAGTTTATAAAAAGTATCATAATATGATATAAAGTTTTAAAAATATTTGTTGAGATTGTTATAATAATAAGTATATTAAAATAGAAGACATCATTTTTATAATAACCTAGGAAGTAGGTTTAGATATAGACAGGGCCGGATTCAGGGGGGAAGGGGGGACGATTCCCCGGGGCCCGAGCTCGAGGGGGGACCGTCGTCGGAAGTTTCTTTAAGTTATAATAAACAGTTTATTTATTTATACTCCCCCAGAATGACGAGGGCGTCAAAACGAGCAAATACTCAGATACTTTTCCTCAAATTCGTAAAAATTTTCACCTGCGGCGCTTAAGCCTTCTTGCATTTTTGTAAGACTTTATATTGTAGTGAACTTGCATTAATATAAAACTTAAAATTGTAACTCTGTACACTGTTCTAAAATTAGAATAGACTAGATATCAAGTTTGTAGCGCTAGGGCTTTTTTACACTTTTTTAATTTGATCTTGTAAAACTTGGGCGTAAAATTAAAAAAAAATTGCCTACGGCGCCAAAATTTGTAAAAAAATTTTCCTGCGGGGCTGGAGCTTGCATTTTTATAAAATTGGAAACACTGTTAATATGTGTTAAAATTAAAATGGACTATCAAAGTTGTAAACATTTTCGCCTGCAGCGCTAAGGCTTTCTTATTTTTTTTTTTTCACTTAAAATTGTAAAACAAAATTAAGTTTAAAATATAAAATTAAAAAAAGTCAGAAATTAACATAATTCGCGGCTCTAACTTAGTTAATAAATGGGGGCCCCACTTCAGCCCACCCACTGTACAAGTGCCTTATAAGGTTCTAGCTACGGACCTGCGCATGACAACATTTTTTTGGAAAAATGGAGGCCCAAATAAAAAGTTTCCCCGGAGCCCGGGCTGGCTCTGTCCGGCACTGGATATAGATAAAGATATGGGTTAAGATTAGTGTGTTATCAACTAACAAGTAATAATTTATCTGCTTTTATATTGTATAATTACATAGGTATAGTAAGTATATTCAATCAATTCTTTATCTTGATTTTTAAACAAATATTTTCGTCAAAAAGACGTACTTGACCATTGCTCAATGAGCAGTGCTTATATAAAGCCCTCGACACTCTTATAGTATATTAAAGTACTAGTTTCATAACATACGTTTTTAGCGCACGAGTACAAGTTTAGAAAACGAGCCGCTTGCGGCGAGTTTTCTAAAGTACTAGTCCGCTAAAAACGTGTTATGAAACGAGTGCTTTATACAATTTTTTCTATTTTGCTCTAAAATTAAAAAAAAAACTTACATTTAAATTGATGACTGATTTAGGGATTTTTGTTTTGGATTGGCATTACAGTTTACACCATGTTTAAAATTCTAAGAACAAATGATATTTTGATATATTTTTTTGTCATCTCTTCTCTTTTTTACTGCAATTAACCAAGCCACAATTTTGTAGATAATTCAACTTTATAGCGACATTGACAGGTCTGTTGTCAACCCAAAAGAACAAAAAGTACAGACCACTTATGGGCCTATAAGAACACGCAAAATGCGTGTGATTATGAGCGTATAAGAGTCGCAAAATAGAAAAAATATATATTTAAGTAATAAAAAATGTTAGGAGTGTCTAAATTTTAGTAATAATAATTAAAATAGTGCATATTTACTTACTTTATGTGGATATGCATACCAACGTATGTAGATGATAATAATAAAATAAATTATCATACATTTTAACTGGTTTCAAAAAAAAAAATTACAATGTATTATTTTAATTAAAATATAAATTATGTATGTAAGTAAACTAAATTTTATTTTTTTGCAAGGTTTTAAATCCGTTTAGCTGCAGCTATAGCTGTTTGACTCCCAAAATCTCGGGAAATAGTGATAGGGGCTTTTTTCGTGGCATACGGTAAAAATTGAAAGCCCATTCGGTTTTTGTTTGCATGGCAATTTTTATTTTTACTGAAAACTTTTTTCCGTGTATATTAAAATAAACGACCTATAAATTTCTAAGACCTAAAGGATTTCGAAGGAACTTTAATAGCCCATTACTACCTTTTAATTGTAGCACTTTGAGTTTGTTGCAACTATAAAATAAGCATTTTCCCCACACAGTAATGGCACTAGTGAGCATTAGTTTATAAGGATTTTGTGGGAAATCTCTTTGGAAAACTTCTGGCAGTTTTGAGTTTATTTCATTACAATGTGTCTTTCGTTCTTTTGTTTAATTGTATTTAACATTTTAAGTCCTATTCTACTATAAAATATTTTATGGAGTTGTAATAGATGTGTAACCCACATGGCATACTGTTTAAGTAATATTTGAGTTTATTTCATTATATCGACACTCCCAAGCAACAAGGACGTAACTCAAGTTAGACCCATTTTGAGTTATACTCATAGGTAAACGCCTTGAAAAAAGACACACATGGTGGTACCACTCAGATTTCTCCACAGGCCATTTTAACCAGAAGTTTACCTAAAAACACTAAAGTAAAAAATTTTAAACTTGAATATTATCAGAAACAAACAATAAATAAACAATTAATACTTATACAGTTAAATAGAGAAATTTATAAGCTTTGAAATGACGTATCGCATGGCTTACTTTTCCACTTCAATCATTTACCCACCCTTAAATAACAAAAAAAATATTTTAGAAATTTAGCTGTCGTGAAAAATGACAATATAAGAGTTACGGCTTTGTTGCTTGGGGGTATCGATATTATTATATCAAATCATTGTGTGTTTTGTTCTTTTGTTTAATTGTATTTAACATCTTAAGTCCTTGTTTAATTATAGCAGATTTTTTGGGGTTACTTCAGATAGGTAACTCATATGGAATATTGTTTTACTAATTTTTCAGTTTATTTGATCATATTGTGTGTTTCGTTGTTTTGTTTTATTTTATTTAATATCTTAAGCTCTGGTTGATTATAAAATAATTGTTTGGGTTACTGTTAGATAGGTACCTCCCGTGGCCACCTAAAACACTGTTTTAGTAATCATTACCAACATATAACAATCATTACTTAAGTTTAGTAGTTTGGTGACATATGTTACCTTATTGTAATTATTCCTAAACATATAGTTATTACTTTACAATTATATAGAAACTAATATTTTTTTGTTATGATTGCTTTATTTTGCTAAATTATGTATTATTTTTCTGCGTATAAGTTCTTACCGATCTTGCGCCAAACTCCTAAAAAGTTTTGTTATTGATGTACATAATAAAACATTGATTGACTAACTTCAGGAAAAGCAACCGTAAATTTTTAACGAAAAGCATTAAATTTTCAGGAAAATCCTATTTTAACTCACTCAATTTTTCAGCTTATCCCCCTGGGTGGATAGTGTTCCGGGTTGGATTTTACCATCATGATCACGCAAACCTGAAAAATAAAAATAAATAGTTTAAAGTACAGTTTTATTTATCAAACAAGCCGAGAAGATATGTAATGCTACGCATTCCATAATATATTATTCACAGTAAATGGTATATTGCATTTCCCAAATACGAAATACGAAAAATTATTGAAAAACTATTTTTTTTTTCAAACAAAAAGTTTTCAAAAAAATTTTCAGTTTTTTTATTAAATTTCATTTTTGCAAAAAAAAATAAAAAAAAAACTTTTCATAATTTTTTTATTTTTTTTTTTTTGGTAGAACTGTAAAAGTAATTTTTTCATAAAAAAAATACGTTAATCGGAAATTTATTTCAGCTTTCTTAATTTTTTTTTTTTGGTTTTACCACCCATAACTTTTTTGTTTTTTATTCTTAGAACTTGATTGGTTAATACTTTAAAATTTTGACATTTCTAAAAAATTAAAACTGAAAAAATGCTTAGACCTCGACAAACTACTTTTACTAGAAAAATTATCAAAAGGAGACAGGAAAACAATAAACATCTTTTTTTTTTAAATATAAATTTGTATAATTTTTACTTATATAAGAACATATCGTCCACTAAAGGCTCTAGTTGTCTAACTCCAAATTTTTCAAAAATGAGATTTTTATCAAATTTGCTTCATTATCTGATTACCAACATACTTCAAAAAAAAAAGTTGCATTAAACCAATATCAGCCTCAAAAAATGCAAAAATGTAAATATTTTAAGTCGCTAAGTGTCTAACTCCATCATATGATTGTGAGAAAACAATTAAATGAGAACTGTCACTAATGTCAAACTATTTATCGACAACAGGGGATAACGTTTCAAATATTTGTTAATTTACTGTTTGATGATAATTATAATTATTGCCATTAATAATGTATATATATTATGCCTACCTAGTAGTAATATTATATATTAAATATAAAAATATAAATTTTTTGTAATAATATTACGCGATATAATACGATAGGTATCCTCTTTTATCTTCCCTTGGAGTTAGACCATTAGTGAATTTAGATTTTGTTGTTAAAATTTAATTTTCAAATAATTTATATAAAATAGATAACAATGAAAAGTTTTAAATATATTAACACATTTCAAACATTTTTACCTGTGAACAAGCTAGTTTTAAAGTTCTAAATTGCTATAATTAAGTTTTAAATCGTTTTTTACGTCTCCTGAAAAATATGACGTTTTGGAGTTAGACCGTTAGAGCCTTTAGATGACGATATGTAGTTATATTTTAGAATAAAAATCAATTATCTATCCACATGTAGCTGACGTTACGATAAAAACAAAAAATAATTTTTTAAAAATAGAAAATAATGACTTCCATAATAAAAAAAATACAAAAAGTAGCGAACAAAATATAATGAGGTGTAAAGGTTGTATAAGGATTTATATTTTAAAAATGAATAAAATAATTTAAGTTTTAATATTAAATTTTTACAGCACAATTTAAGAAAATAAAGAATTTATGTGAATATTAATATTAAATTTTAATATTTCACATTTTATTTTTTCTAAACTATAAAAATGTAGAGTAGAAAATAAATTCCAGTTGAATATTTATTTCTGTAGGTACAGACCATAGACAAAATAAACAAATAGATTGAGTTTTGACCTTCTGCGCATACTTCTGCGTCCCGACTAAATGTGTCCTCCATTTTGATTCCAATTGTCCAACATAAAGTAAAAAAATATATATTTTATGTTGGTAACAATGTGTTGCGTTAGATAGGAATATTTTCTTTGTTAGAGATGTGTCTTTTCATTTTACTTCAGTAGTCAGTAAAAGTTTCTTTTTGTCGTTGTTTTGTTGCAACAGTTTGTTATATATGTAAAAACTAAATCAATATGTTATACTACACAGATATTTATTTATTTTTAGCAGTAATTTAAATATAAAAATATAATTCTTCGCACACACCTCTAACATATTCGTGCAACAGGTTAACATAACCTATTTTATGTATTATTTGTATATAACCTTGAGATGACAGCTCATCTATGTTCTTTGTCTATGGTACAGACAAGTTAGATCTTTCATTTAGTATCAGTCATAATTATACAGGCTAATTAGAAATGTTTTTTTATTAAAAAAAAAATAGCAATTTGATATCAAAAATTTGACAAGGTTCTGGCCCTAACCACCTGTAATATAGTGCCAAAAACTAACTAACAAGTTAACTATCCAAAGGTTTCAGACAAATAAAAATAGATACACTAGTAATGCCTATACTGACAGAGTGTTTACGTCCAAACAACTAACTAACAACTCTTCTCTCTAGAATACGCATACCGTAAGTATCGCCAACATCTCGGTTTGTTTTGTAAACAAATAGTAGGTATATTCAGGCCTGAACAATAACAATTAACAGTAACTGTTATTGTTGTCTCTGTTAGAACAAAGCTGTGCGAGTAAGACAGACAAATGTATATGTTGGCTTCGTTTTTTTTCAGGTTTTACAATTCTAGAGAGAAGAGTTATTAGTTCGTTGGTTATTAGTTCCTTGCGTCCAACATATGATGTATTTTGTTGTTGTATGTGCCATATAAAATTTCTATGAGTGGGAGCAACATGAAATATAAATATTATTGTTTGGAGTGGGAAGAAAATATATTATTTTTGTGAGTTGAAAAGAGACAAGTCATTATTTATGCTAAACCAATGTTTCTCTCTCACAATGCAGGTCTATCCCTTCTTTTGTTTAAGGTTACCGCTACAGATCAAGATAAATGCCAAATACTGCTTTGTCATTGGTGGTTGCTATGTGACCGAGGTAGACTACCTACCACATAAATTTACTTGAAGTTTAAATAAATGCTTTGGAATCCTTGAATAAACCTAACCAAAAACTAGACCTTTTTATAACAGGCATGCAAATATTTTTATGTGAGAATTTACATTTCCATAACTTGATTTACTTAATTTATACACATGAGATTGCACATAGTGCGGTAGAAATGATAAGATTTTACGTATTGCATATTAAATTTTTGCCGTAGAGAAACCCACCACGTAAATGGGATATTACATTTTCCGGAATAACATCATTCATTTTTTGTTTCATATAAAATTCCATAAATAAAAAGGAAACAGTAAAACAAGGGTTTGTATAGACCCAGAGAAAGTATTTGTTGAACCATGTTGATATTTGGGTGAAATATATTATACTTTAATACCTATATACCGTACATAATATATGCGAAGATTTATATAGTTATGGCTATAAGTACTATGTATACATACAGTGGCTTTAAAGCAGTCATCGGCGAATTTCCAGTGCTCGCATAGGCGCCGCGTCGATTCTATCGTTGACGCGAGGTTTTAAATATTTACATTTTTATTTTCTTCGAAAAACACCGATATATTTACATATTTATAGTTAATATGTATATTCAATATTGTTGTGTGTAACAAATTAGTCGTCAAATGTTTCGATTTAGTGACCTTTATAAAAATTTCCCCATAATTCGGCAAAATTATTCCGTAAGCCTATGTTTCTGTGTTTATTTTCAACGTTGATGAGTCATAACTGAATTTATTCCGATTAATGCGTATAAGCTATATCTATGGTACAGCTTTGGAAACAATAAACGGTCCAGGTCTAGCGACAGAGAAAGCTGTTGGCTGCATTCGTTCATCGTCGGGTTCGCAGAGTCATTTTAAGCACAGACGCCGTCCTGTGTGGGTCGGTACTTGTAAAGGGGACTTTTCGACTTCTTATAAGATATTTTTTTGCGTATAAATAAGTTGTTGATGATTTTCTTGAATCATTAAAAGTGGCCCACAAAAAAAGTTTAATTCACCAATAGCATATTGTTTTACTAAGAGGAAAAGTAAAACTTTTTTTACTAGTGTAGAATTTACGGACGACACGAAGCGGAGTCCGGAAACTACGGACGAGTAATATAAACCACCAAAGTACCTCGATCCCTTCCTATGTAAAAGTGCTTTTAGTCATATTTGGCTGAATTTTGGATATGTTATAGCTCTCGAGGTTCTGATCAAAAGTTTTTAAGGGCACAACTCCCAAAAATCGATAGTTTAGGTTCTAGAGCATTTTGAAAATAGTTTGCGTGCTAGAATACTTTGAAAATCTAAAGCTAGCTCTCTCCAGTATTCGTTTTCGCAGTTTTTCGAAAAAGTTATAGGGTTAGAGAGCTTTTTCACTGTCAAATTCGTTTTCAGCACACAAAAATAGATAAGAAAAAAATATCTGGTTAAGAGTTATTCACTTAATTTTGTGGGCCTGTTTAATTTGTTTTGCCTTTGCCTTGTCTGATTTAAAAATAGATTTTTCTGTGTGTATAAAATAAAAGGGTAAAGCTAAATCAAGGAATAGTCTAGACCTTTTTATGGATATTGTTTTTATTTTCGGCTGAAATATCCGGATATCCATTTTAATAAAAAGGATTGAAAGGACCCAAGGATGAGGGAGGGTAAATATAATAGAAAAAAAATTTCTAAAAGTCAAAAAAGTCCAAACAGAAATTTTGAAACAGTCTGTATAAAACTTTTTCTACGCTCTACGGCGAGGGGTAAACCGCCGAAAAAAATTGCACATCTGAATTCCTTCGACGAGGTAATTTCCTAAAGATTTTCTTTAAGACTATCTTGACTTCCTTACCTCGGAAAATCTTGAAAATTACCACAAAAAAAGAATTTCTCGTTTTTGTTTGAGAGATTACCTTCAGATTTCTTCCAGTTTCCATACATGTTTACGCCTCTACGGTCAAAAATACCTACTAAGGCGCTGTCCATATATTACGTAACGCAATTTTTCAAAAAAATTGGGAAATAAACATTAAATTTATTAAATTCCGTTACGTAACGTTTACCTAGACCCCCCCCCTCTCCCCTGTCACAAACTGTAACAATTTCTCTGACCCCCGCTAGGCGCGTTACGTAATATATGGACAGCCCCTAAACAGAAATTTTGAAATATATTCAAGTTTGCAAATCTACTTTCAAACAGCGGTCTATATAAAACTTTTTATACGGTCTACGGCGAGGGGTAAACCGCCGAAAAAAATTTACATCTGAATTCCTTCGACGAGGTAATCCCTTAGATTTTCCTAGAGATTTTCTTCAAGATTATATTGACTTCCTTCAAGGTTACCTCGGAAAATCTTAAAAATTACCTCAAAAAAGGTCCCACGTTTGGTAAAGATTTTCTCGTTTTTGTTTGAGAGATTACCTTCAGATTTCTTCCAGTTTCCACACATGAATTTCTCAACGGTTTACACGGTAAAAATAAATTACATTAAATTACATAGTCCGTAAATGGTAATATGTTGCCATAGACCGTAATGGTAAAAATTACATAGTCCGTAATGGTAATGTTTTGCATAGACCGGAACGGTAAAAATTACATAGTCCAGAATGGTAATATTTTGCATAGACTTGGAATTTGAAAACAAATATTTACTACTTAGAAAATGTTCCAAATTACAAGTGTCTGTGTTAAAGCTTTTTTTTTTTAAATATCGTAGCTTAAAGTTCATTTGGTTTAATAAACAAAACGATTTGCATCCTTAATACGAGTATAAACTGCTTACATCTTTCTTTAAAGATCTATTGGTTGATAAAGATCGTAATTTATAATGAATGTAAATTTTAGGCCACAAATAAAGCATTTAAATATCGTACATAAATAATATTTACCTTTTTTTACACTTTTAACACTTTAACCTAGCAGCATGCGTCGCTATCTCTCTAACAATAACAACTTGGTTATTGTCCAAATGGCACGCGCGTCTTAAAATAACATAGCCCGACATTGTAAAATCCTGTAAAAATATTTAAATCAATTTAAATATATTTTTTACATTCTTTTACATTCTTTTACATTATTTTACATTATTTTACATTCTTTTACATTCATTTACATTATTTTACATTCTTTTACATTCTTTTAGATTATTTTACATTATTTTACATAAATTCATGAATTATGCATAGTCCAGAATAGTAAATTTACTATTCCGTACTATTTAAACTGTATTTTTACATTATTTTACATGCAGTTTTTACCCCTCTACGGTCAAAAATACCTACTAATCAAATTTTATATTTCGAAAACAGTTTTTTTGCAATTGTGGCGAAGGCGCTAACACGTTACACATAAAACAGGGTTATTCTTTTTAATGGTACACCCCCCGTAACTTTTGAACGGGGTAAGATATAAACTTCAAATTCGGAATTTGTATAACACACAATGAAAACTAGCATTTGTAATATATTTTTTTATTTTTTATTCTATAAGGGGGCAGTGGG
>OY294052.1:26913071-26974181 GCA_958510825.1 Brachypterus glaber | reverse complement strand
GTACTGTGAGGCAGGATTTGATTCAGCGACTCAAAATTAGCAAGAAAACCAATTATCATCTTGGACTACGATGCGTGGCATATGACTACTGTTTAGTTTTCATCCTGTATTTAGATTTTGATAAGTCCCTTATGCGGACAAATATAAGGTTTTGTGCGCAGGACGTACTAGCTAGCTTAAAGCGATATTTTAGTAGTTTAAAAGAGTTAGTAAAACAACGCGGTCCGCACAATACGTTAAATTCGTCAGGGGCGCTATACTCATGCCACTATCGCTTCCAAAAAACAAAAATAACAATAGTTATTCGTAATGAATCACGCTATGGAAAATACATCCAATAAGTAACATTTCGCATGGAACGAGTGCATAGGGCTTACGCCATTTTCTCCGAGGAAACATCATCTTAGGCCCAAGTACAAGAAGACACCTGGAACAATACAAGTAAGTCTCTATTTTGCCTCACGTCACAAAGGTCCTTCGAGAAAACACCCCAGCGGTTAACAACTACTAAAACGATTTTCATATGTAATATACCGAATCTGGAGGTGTATTTGCAGGACTTTTTTTTAAACCAGTTTTCAACAATTTAAATCTTTAAAAGTAGTTTAAATAAATAATTAATAATAATTAATTTGATGTTAATTTATTTTGACACGATAAACTCATGTTTGACATTTCTAATTTTTGGAATAAAAAAGATCTAAATTAGTTAAATTTTATTAATATTGAATAAAAATAAGCTAATAAGACATTAAAATTACCTTAACTTTGCATTTTAGTTGATATTTGGTTATAGAATTACATTATCAAGCTTGTTACATCAAAGAACTAGAAAAGTGGTATATATTCGAGTTTCTGGTATATATTCGAGACGAAATTATCCCGTCGTTATGGTAATGCCTTGTTTTTTATTGGTTGAAACCGATTATGATAGTTGAAAAAAAAGTCAACTAAAGTCTGTACATTGTATATTATACAATTATTATAATCTTTGAGACTTTGAATCCGAATTGAAATCCGACATCTATCATGATATATCTGGTTTTATTGTTTGTTTTGCTTTCCCATTTCGAAAATTATCAAAATTTTGGGAAAGCCTTTTTTTATTGTTTCGTGTAAAATCACCTTGGTAGCCTGAGCTAACATAAAAAATTTATAGATTTTTTTTTAATTAGATTCTGAAAAGTATAAAAGTTTAATTGTATTGGTCTGTTAACAGACATCCAAATTTGGATGCTTTTTAACTCACTTCCAAAAAGGAAGAGGTTATCAATTCGACGTGTGACTTCGTATTTTTTTATATCACAGTGCGTATCTCTATTAATAACATTAATATTCAGTGCATGTCAAAAACTTTTGAACGGCCTAAGATATCATCTTGAAATTTAAAACAGAAATAAAATAACCCAAATTATTTTTTGTTATATATTTGATATCTTTAGGGGTACAAAGGAGGTAGGGGGGCAAGTGTGAACATTTATTCAAATGAAAAGGGAGTCATGTGATACATTATTTTGAAACTTATTAAATTATCTTTTCGGCCATATAATTTTCAACTTTTGAACTTTTTTTTTGAATTTGCGATTTTCTTGGATTTTTTTTGAAATTTTAATTTATATCCATTAAAATTAGTTTAAAAGTATAATTTACGTTTTGTATCAAAAATGGTTTGATTTTTACATATGGTCGAATAGAGAATTTTATGAGCTTTAAAATGATGTATCACATGACCTCCTTTCTATTTAAGAAATATTTCTCCTTGCCCTCTGTCTCCATTATGCCCCTTAACATATCCAAATAAACCAAAAAATCATTTGGGTTATATTATTTATCTAAGTGTTCTAAATTTAAAGTTGATATCTTAGGCCATTCAAAAGTTAAAGGGGCAGACTTTTAACATGCACTGTATATTATTATTAATAGAGATAAATATTTTATGAAAGTTTATCATTATTTTGAGTAAAATAATGCATTTATAAATAATCAATAATATATTGCATAATATGCAATATATATATATATATATATATATATATATATATATATATATATATATATATATATATATGCATTTATAAATGCATATATAAATTAATATATTAATAATAATTTGGAATTTGTAGAAAAATTAATAATGGATAAAACAATAGTTTAGTAATAATAATAAATTTGGCCTTAATAAGGAGGCTTTGCTGGTCAAAATCCGACAGTGCCGACTACATTGGACGCGGCTTAGTTAGCTTTATTATTTTTTTTATTCTTAAATCGAATTTAATCTAAAGTAATTGGGCTATAAAGCAAGGACGAATATCTGTCACGAAGTCCTACCAGGCTCGGATGTGTCAGGCCCACTTGTAGAAAATGCGGCGAAAACGAAGGAACAACTCTTTATTTACCGTCAAGTGTCACCCAATGGGAACATTGAGATTTAAATGTATTGGTATGCAATACGTTTTGCCCCAAGAACTCATCTGGTTTTCAAAGAATTCGTTTTTGACTTTTGTCAAAATAATTTTTGCTTTTTGCATCAAATGATGTTTACGCGGAAACACAATGCACCATGGCCCATGCTGCAGCAGGTCTGAGTGTAAAACAGTTACCTACTTTGTATTTCTGCTCCGCTACTAACGATGATGAATAATAAAATAAACCTTTAGCGCCGCAGGCGAACTTTTTAGATAACTCGAGGTCATTTATAAAGCGGCTTCAGAACTAAATAATTATTTTTATCCAATACATACAGATAATAAGACAATTACCAGCTTTATTTTAAATAGATAAACTCAATAATAACCCCCGCGTGCCTTTTACTTTATTGATTGGATAATTATTTATTTTACCCACTCAACTGTCACTTGTCAAATTATTTTCTTGTAAATGTCATTAAAATTTTTAATAAAAATATGAATTCCTAAGCTATTTATTGGATAAAACCTTGTATGACACTCATAGGTAAACCGATATTTCCCTCTCGAAAATTAACCTGTTAACAGGTTAATTTTCTCATGGGCTTTACCCACTAGTACCATAAATAACTATTAAAAGTCATATTTATTTTTTATTAGATGATTTCATTAAGGTATCATTAAGAATTTCCGTATTGAATATCTACAGAGGAAATGCGCCTAATTTCGGATGGTTTCCAAATTTCGGATAGTAGTGTATTTAAGATACTGTCTGCAAAGGTAAACAGAAACCTACTTTTATGTGAAGCCAAAAGTCAAACTAAATCCGTCCTGTAATATGATAACGGTAGAGCTTCTTCCCTTTAAATGGCAGCACAAATCGTTTATATTGCAAATGGCAGTTTTGTGCTCAGTTGCATTATTATGCTTGTTTATTTTATATGGGAGGCATAGCGTAGTGGCTAGCGCGTATGCATAGCAAGTCTACTATCGTGAGTTCGATTCTCACTGGCGCCGATTTGCCTTTTTCAGTTAATTAATAATTGAAATTTGTCGAAGGCGATAAGTGAAACGGACACTCCCTAGAAACTGGTTCGAAAGTCAGTATAAGCCGGTGGTTCCCTCTACTACTAGCCCACACAATTCCTGGACTTAGGGGATGCTTAATTAAGTAGAATAGTACGAGGTTAAACAAACATGTATAAAAGTTCGTGATTCTGTCTTGGGTAAGTTATGATGTTAGTTAAGTTGATCCACTATTCATAATTAAGCAATTTGAAAACGTAAACATTCTACAAATTTCTAATCTAAAAAGCAGAAAGTTGCATAATTTTGGATAGACCATTTTTGTGCATTTGATTCCCAATTTCGGATATCCGCAAGGTAAATATTATTCAAAATAACCAACCATTAATTATTATTTTTATAATGATACAACAAACTAAGATAAACAATTTTGAAAAAACGAAAATTACCTAAGATACTAACATATTCGAAATTGGGAATCTAAAATTATAGTTCCTATAGTATTTTTAAACTTTTATTACCCTGTCTCTGCTTTCATATTTTCCCCTCCACCTCATTTTATTGCAAATAACAATTTTATAAGATTAAATAAAACAATTAAATGTTATCTAATTTTATTGTAATTTTATTTTTTAAGTTTTTTTTTTTATATTTGCATCTATAAATTGTATACCTTACGTTACGATTGTAAAAAAAGTCTTTGAGTAAGTTCACACACAAGCTCTGCTTAGGTGACTTGCTCAAAGATTAGTTTTTGTTAAAATTAATTGGTATTAATAAATATATTTGATTTGATTTGATTTGATTTGATTTGATTTCGTAGAAAATCGCTTAATGATTATATTACGTCTTAAATGTGAAGGAATAATAAGAAACATAAGCAATGGGATCCAGATCTACTCTTGAAAAAATTTTTTCGGATATGTCCGAAATTAGGAGCCCTTTTTCAAATGCACAAAAATGCGCTGATTTTTTTTAACCGTGTTTTTTGGAAAAAATAAACTGTAATAAAATTGCTTTTATAATAAATCATGGTTCGCTATAATAAGTTGTATCTGGTTATATAAAAAAAATATCAAAAAGTAATACCGAGTATTAAATATTGAATACATTGTAAATGGTATCCGAAATTAGGCGACTTTCCTCTACAGGTTATAAGGTTACTTTTAATGAAAAATTAAATAAATAAAACTCCTTGATATAATTTTTTATTAAGCATAAAATGCATTTCCCTTTTAAATTAGGTGAAAATTTTATTCAGTTCTACTTCCTGAAATTATTACGAAAACATAAATTTAAAATTAAATTAAATTTTAGGTATTTAAATAATTATTTAATAATTTTATGAGTTTCATGTATTTAGCACTAATATTAAGGATTTGGCTTAAACCCTAAATTTAATGTTATATGCACTTATTACTATATACAAATAAGTAATTTGTTCAAATTAATGCCTAAACTAGAATTAGGCTTTTATGCATCCTATGTATTCCAAAACTATTAAATTTTAAAACATTCCCGCAAAAAAAGAATTCCTTGAACCAAGGACACGTGTCTCACGATATGTCCAAAGCCATATTCTCTTATTTTAAGGCTAGCAATTCTTTGAACCAAAGTCAATTGAATTTGGTTTAAAGAAATGCTAGCCTTGAAACAAGAAAATATGGATTTGAAAATATCGAAGAAGAAGAAGAACTGAATGTAAAAATTTAAATTTTCAACAAAAATGATCTAAATTTTCAACAAAAATTATCTAAAGTCTGAACTACAAACAAATATATTATACCTATTCTGATCCTGTTTAAAAATAATAACCTTTTTTGCGTATATCACCTGTTTTATTTCTATCAAAAATTAGATCAAAAATATAATGCTAAACTAGTAGAAAATAGCATGATATTTTCGAGCTAATTTAGGCCATAAATAGCATGCTATTCATGAGCTATTTTAGGTGATATTTTCAATCATTATATAATGAAAATAGCATGTTATTTTAGGTTTCTAAATGGATAAAAAAAATAGGAATAAAAATGCGAGCTATATTATTAGGGCTAGTTGTGTGCATTTGGGGACATTTTAAGAATGTTTCTAGACCATAAAAATAGCTCGGATTTAGTGCACTAGTTTCAAGCTATTTTGGTTTTCTGGGATGCTTGCAACATTTTTTAGCCATAAATAAATTTGCAGGATTTAGATATCAAAGTTGCCTTTATCTACAGAAACTTCAAACAAAGCTATCATTTATGTATCTCCCTAAAATCAATTCGGGGTAGATATTTTATCATGTATCGTTTCTTTTTACTCAAATTTGGTTGTCCTTAGAAAAAAATATCGAATTAAAAATATAGAAAAAAATGCTCCAGCTTTTCTGTCGCTATTTTTTCATATTCTCCATTTTCATATTTTCATGATGACAACCAAAATATTGTTTTGGCCATCAAATTTCGGTACCATAGAAAAGATTTAAGTAAAGAAAGGCTTTAATATGATATATTATGGGTATTTTAAGTTTTTCGAAATATCATATCATACAAAAAGCATTAAAACGTAAGATAAGCTATAAAAGGCTAGTCTAGCCAGAACATTTTTATATTTATCTAGGACATTATACTAGAATGTAAAGACGTGTAAAACGGACAGGATTTGACCCAGTTGTCGACAGTAGAGTATAATCTTATAAGATTACATCATATTATATTATACTACTTACATTATAGAAGTATTAAAAATCTACAACAATTCTTGGTTTAAATAAATTCAATGACACATATTTTAGCCATTTTTTTACCGGGCGTTACATTTTTACACTTTTAATATGTCTCAATCTTAAACTATTATATTTAAAACTCTTTTTATTATAATACTTGCAATAGGAACTACTTTTCTCAAGTATAATTCATTTTCTCCCAAGCAAGTCACGTGACCATATGTTCTTCCCACTTTTTTTTAGCATAACTCATTTATAAACCGATTTTAAAAAATTATATTTCAAATGAAAGCTCTTTTTAAGCCCTACAAAAATGTTTCATACAGTTTTTGCTAGAATATAACGTTTTGGAGATACCGACTTTCAAACTTTAATAAATTCTGCAACACGCAGGTGTATTAATGGATGCCTATTTACACAACTTCCTATTTCATAACATTTCAAATTAGTCCCTAGTGCCCATGTTTTGACAAGGTGCTGGCAACTGTTCAGGTGGTTTTGTAATCAAACGGGGTTTGTTTGGAAAGCCTAAATCCAAATTTGCATCCCTGCAGGTCCCTGTGCGATTTTTTTGCATCGTCATGTGCAAAATGCATTTTTTTTGTTTTTGGTTCATATTTCGGCTTCTACTTGTCGCTCAACAAAAAATTAACATCATATTTATTCGTTATTGAATTCTCTAGAATTTATGTAAATAACTTTTTTTGTTTAAAGAATCAGAAAAAAGTTACAAAAATTATCTGTTTTTCGCAAAGTACTAGAAAACTTTTGAATATGATGCCTATTTCATCAACTTTAGGGTAAATTACCATGTAAAATAATAAAATATTTAAAAGAAAGTGTAACTTTTTCGGCGGCTGTAACGCCAGTTACCAGGGATATACCCTACAACGCTCTGTAACTTTTTTTCTGTTGTTTAAACAAAAAAAGTTATTGACATAAATTGTAGAGAATTTAATAACGAACAAATATCATGTTCACTTTTTGTTGAGCGACGAACAGAAGCCGAAATATGAATCAAAGCAAACAAATGTGTTTTTGCACATAACTATGCAAAAAAATCGCCATTTCGATAAAAAAACGGAGAGTGTGCCTTTCATTGCAAGGTGCGGCATTTTTACATGACAGTTCGACTAGGATAAAAGCGTAGCATTACATATCTTCACGACTTTAATTTAACTTTTTTGGTACTTACCGGTTGCATGCAAAAGAATGGCTTATTTTCAATTTTGGCGAAGGCGCAAGCACAGAAGTTAAAAGTTGAATGTAAATTTTACATTTTACATTGGAAAATACTGTAAACACAGAGAAATTAATACTAAAAACAAGTAAACTACTGCTCGTGAAACGGAAAGAGACGTAAGTTTTTAAATATGGATACGCCCCCCAAACCGCGCTGCTGTATTCGCCAGTCCCTTGCGACTTTACAATCACGCTGAAAAAACTCTGGAAACATTCTAATAACATTTTGTAATCATGCTGTTACCAGAGTATTTCCAGAGTGGAAATAGTTTGGACTTTTTTTTTTTTGAAAAAAAAAAAAAAGTCCAAACTAAAACACTCTGAAAACGCTCTGATTTAAAAAAAAAAAAGTCCAAACTCACTTTGGATCTACTGTGAATCAAGCCTGGAACCACTCTGATTCAACTCTGACAAAATGGCACAAAACCACTCTGGACTTTTTCCAGAGTGTTTCCAGAGTAAGTTGAAGGTCGCAAGGGGTTGTTAAAGGTATGCGTACCGCATACATTTCTTTCTTTGAAAACTTTTTCTTTCTTGTACGCAGTCCAAAATGATGAAAAATTGCGTTACGTAATACTTGAACGTTCCCTTAGGTACCTTATACTATAATGGATTTTTCTTTTTAACTAAAGTTTATCACGTTTAACTAAACCAAAAAATAGTAATATAATAATAACATATAAAGTTGGAAGTAGTCACTGTTTATTTTTCATAAATGCCAACAAAATATAACATAAATTTATATGTGATGTTATTTTGTAAAAATAAGTAATGAATAAATGAATAAATAAAAAAATAAATGCAATTTAAACTGTTTTATCGTAAAATTTAGGTCGATAAATTAAAGTTTTTGACAAGTAACATACGTGAAGTTAGCTACAAGAGCCTTCCCGACCAAGGGAGGGAAATGAGGTGTTTCTAACTTTTTGGCTAGTTGCAGTTAATAATAATTAATTTTCCAACTTTTACGTATATATGTAATTAACCAATTACTAAATGGTTATGAATAAAAAATATTTTTTAGGATAAGGGAAGATAAAAATACTTTAAGGAAAACAAAAGAACACTTTTCCCCTCGAATATTAAACCAGTAAACTTTGCCAATATTTTCATCAAATTAAAAAGCCTTATTCATCCCAAGGGAAAAAAGTCAATGGGTATCGATTTTATATTAGCCATTGTCTCCGTGTATGTAGCTTAAATTTCGTAAGATTCCCTTTTGATTATCCAACAAGTCGTGAAGTCATATTAATGCTTAGCTTCCTATGGTATTCTCTTCACAGTGACCCTAAAACATCAATTTAATTAACCGATTTCAACGAACTAATAACTCTTCTCTCTAGAATAGGCATTTCATTTGTAAAAACTGACGAAAACGTAGCCAACATATACATTTGTCTGTCTTACTCGCACAGCTCTCTCAAACAGAGACAACGATAACAGTTACTGGTAACTGTTATTGTTCAGGCCTGAATATACCTACTATTTGTTCACAAACAAACCGAGATGTTGGCGATACTTTATATTAACGGTATGCGTATTCTAGAGAGAAGAGTTATTAGTTCGTTGACCGATTTCCAAAACGGAAGTAGGTTATCAATCGACTGCAATCTATTTAGATTACATAAAGAGAGAAGTTTTACAGAAAGAGATAAAAGTATAATTATTATTGTTTTAAAGTAAAATTATGAATATTTTAGGTAAAAATAACATTTTAGATTATATTTTAAATTACATTAAGGTAAGATATTTGTTTTTTTTTTTAAGTAAAAAACTATTTTTTTTTAATTTGTATAACACAGCTATGTGTACAGTAGGTCTAAAGTTTCCTAGGGAACTTATGACCTACTCCTTAATTTGACAGTCATTGATAATAAATACCCCGTTGTGTGTAAAGATTTTGTACTTGTTTTTGTGTTTAATAAGCTGTTTTATGTATTCTTTAATAATTTTGCATATAATGCACATTTTTTGTTGCACTGTGATAAAATCCAAATATAATATTATTAGGGAATTTTCTTTTTGGGTTGGTATTGAAGACCTAAATTTATGTTGCCTAACGTATTGGACTGCTGTCCATTCGACGTGTGACTTTGTTTTTTTATGTTTGTTTCCGCATAACTTTGGAACGGATGAACAGAGTTTGATGAAACCTTTTGCAACCTAAAGACATTCATGAGGTGGTCCCGTTTTAATTTGACGCTCGGATAATGCCGAGTAAGCCGGATAATTAAGATAAATCTAATCGTTTTAACGCAATTTCACTTAAAACCGACTTAATTTGGTTTTAATACGAACCAAATTTTTAGAAAATGATCGGATAACTCAAATATTACAGCAGGCTAAAAATCTTTTAAATGCCGCTAAACTTGATTCTGTGGACCTGTAATATTAAAATACCAAGAGAACATTATAAAATTTGTGATTATACTATAAGGCGTTATTTGATTATTACTTAACGCTTAAAGTTTAACAAAGATTTTCTTTAGTATTTCGTTTAAAATAAGGTTGGTTGGACTCTTGGGTGCTGAAATAAAAATACTACTAATTTTTTTTTTATTATCTTTATCTTTAAGATGATGACGTCACAACGCACTAATAGTCTAGTGTAAAAAATAGTCTAGTACTCTTCTAGCTCTAGATATGTGAAGAGTACAATAAAGAGACTTCAAGTAAATCCTCCACTAGATTGAATGGCTTTTACATTGACTAAATATTAAGAAAGATTTTCTGTAGAAAATAGCGTAAGCTATGGATTTTCCGGGAAAAAAGGAGATAAATGCAAAAATAGGATTACTTTTCACCTTTTTTTTACAGAGTGACTAATTGTACAAACAGTTTAGCACTGTTGCCAGGGTCGGATAAAGTCAGCCCGGGCTCGGGTAAACTTTTTACTCTGACCCCCATTTTTCCAAAAACATTAATACATAATTGTCCCACGCAAGGCAAGGGGGGCTGAAGTGGCGCCCTTATTCATTAACTAAGTTAGGATTTGTTTACATACATAAGTAATTTTGACGAATGCTTGTAATTTTATGTAAAAAATTTAAGGAGCATAATAAATGATGTTTTGATGTTTTGAAGTTAGCGCCGCAGGCGAAATTTTTTACGAATTATGATAATATCTTACTTTTTTTAATTTCATATTTTAAACTCAAGTTTTAACATCTTAAATAAACCAGCTGAACAGTTGCAAGCACCTTGTCAAAACATCGGCACTAGGCACTAATTTGAAACGTTATGAAATAGGAAGTTCTGTGAGTAGGCAATCATTAATACACCTACGTGTTGCATAATTTATTAAAGTTTGAAAGTCTGTATCTCCAAAACGTTATAAATAAATAAACAAACTGTTTATTGTAAACTTAAAGAAACTTCCGACGCCGGGGTCCCTCGATGCCTGGGCCCCGGGTAGTCTTCATCCCCTTCACCCCCTGAATATGGCCCTAATTATTGTATATCTACATAAATATCGTCCCCTATCTCACAAAACGACGTAACTGACAAAATTTATATTTTATTTTTGCATTTTCGGGTTTAGAATGTCATAAAACGTCGAGAAAATGTGAAAAAATTATAAATTTTGGCGGTTACGTCATTTCGTGAGATAGGGGATGGTATTTATGTAAACATAACCTAACGTTTTTTATTCGTTGTTTTTTTTGCCGGTTTGAAAATTTTGACGCTTATGGTAATCATTTTCATAGACTACCTAAAGCTGGGGGAAGGTCTATACCACTGGTATGTTGTAAGTAATTATTTAGAGTTTTGGCTTCCAATTTAAACCTAAACTTTTTTCTATCCTTTTATCTGAAATAGCCCGTTTCTTAAACAAATAAAAAACTTTTTTAACTTCGCAGTTCACCCCAATGTTTACCGATTTTTCAGTCCATTTAATCTATCTGGGTAAACGTGGCCCAGATTGGAATATATTTTAGCGGTTGGAATAATCCTAAAGAAAAAAAACAACATTGACATTCACAGATTTCATTTTTATTCGCATGTGACACTTTTAGGTTGGAAATGTCAAATGAAA
The DNA here is from genome assembly GCA_958510825.1 of Brachypterus glaber. Lineage (NCBI taxonomy): Eukaryota > Metazoa > Arthropoda > Insecta > Coleoptera > Kateretidae > Brachypterus > Brachypterus glaber. Next base: position 26,962,765 of record OY294052.1, on the reverse strand, counting down.
AGTGACGCGTTTGTTACGAGTTCGTCATTTGTTTCACTTTGATCTGCGATTCGCTAGGGGATTCGCAATACTTGCATGCGACCGGTAAAGGCTGATTCAGGCATAATTATCACTAAGCCGTTCTGCCGTTTTTATTGTCCAAAAAAAAGATGGCTTCTCAGCTGGCCAATAAAAAGGACAGTATGGCTTAGTTTAGTTAGTGATAATTATTCCTGAATCAGCCTTAAATGTTATTTCTCGTCCTTGGATCATAATATACAATGTTTTCCCGTTAATAATAATTCTTCAATTTAAAACACAGATTCTTTGGAACAAATAAATTACTCAAACTCTAATTTTTACTAAAATTAATTTCATTTTTCCAAGAATGGCAAAGAAATCAATTTTATTTGCAACTGTTTATTTATAATACATACATTACATGTATTAATAAAGTTTGAGAAGTACGTGATTTCTTGTCCTAATGTTTTCCACGCCTGGACCTGACCTGTAATGAAAAATAGAGACCAGTAAACTAATTATTACTGGTCTGCATTATAAATTATTAATTTCCTCTAGATGGCGCTAGCGATTAAAATATCATTAATAATGCTTAAAGCAAGATGGCTGAACTGCTGTCATGATAAACACGAATATAATCTAATACATTTCGTTTAAAAAACTTTAAATGTACAGTTTTAGTCAACGTTTTTTTACTTTTGAGACTGAGAAGGATAATAAATATTATAAACGGTGCCTTGTGAGCTATCAAAAAATGTTTTTTGTGGTTGTTTTTTTTGGGTTACGCGTATGTGGAACTTCAGTTTTATATTATTGTGCTTTTCTTGTAAAATGCAGAAAAAAATATTTGTGGTAAATATGAAAAGAACTAAAAAACTAAGTATTATAGTATTATTTTCTTCATTTGAATTTAAACATCTAAGTTTCAAAAAAATTGGTAGTTTATTTTTAAATAAAAACAGTTGCGAATAAAATAGTATACAGGTCTCCCGGAAAATGGTACTTTTCCTCGACCTGTAAGCTACTATTAATGCCTCGAAGTTACCTCCTTTTTCAGTGTTAAAAGTCGGATAGTAGTGTATCTAAGATACTAACTGCAGAGGTAAACAGAAACCTACTATTATGTGAAGCCAAAACTAAATCAATCCCGTAATATGGTGATAGAGCTTCACCCTTTAAATGGCAGCACAAATCGTTTAAATTGCAAATGGCAAAGTTATGGCTCCTATATTATTCGTAAAAAATCGCTTAATGATCAATTCGAAATTAAATTACTTCTTATTTGCAGAACAAAATGTCAAGGAGTAACAAGAAACATAAGCAATGGGATCTAGATCTACTTTGAAAAAAGAATTGGATGTTTCCGAAATTAGGAACCCTTTTTCAAATGCACAAAAACGCACAAAATTTTTTAACCGTGTTTTTTTGAAAAAAATAAATTGTAATAAATTATGGTTCGTTATAACAAGTTGTATGTTGTCCCGGGGAAAAAAAGTTTTTGTATGATCAAACATAATTATGCATAATTATGTATGGGTATATGCATAATTATGTATGAGTTTACATAGACCTATGACTAATTATGTATGATCATGCATAAAATTTTAAAATTTGGCGAAGGCGCACCATATCTGGCCATGCATGACAAAGTTTTTGTATGATTATGCATAATTATGTATAATTATGTATTATTATGTATGATCATACAGGGTCAAAATTCATACATGATCAAAATCCAGACATGATCCTACATAATTATACATAATTATGTCTAATTTTAAGTAAAATTATGCATAATTATGCATAATTATGTATGATCATGTCTGGATTTTGACCATGTATGAATTTTGATCCGGTATGATCATACATAATTATGCATAATTATATATGGATATATGCAAGATTATGTATGAGTACACATAGACCTATGCCTAATTATGTATGATCATGCATAACATTTTAAATTTTGGCGAAGGCGCACTATATATGGCCATGCATGACAAAGTTTTTGTATGATTATGCATAATTATGTATAATTATACCTTAAATTAAGTATAATTATGCATAATTTAACTAAAATTATGCATATGATCATACCGGGTCAAAATTCATACATGATCAAAATTTTGCATAATTATGCATAATCATACAAAAAATGTTTTCCCCGGGGTTATATAAAAAAAAATATCAAAAAGTAATACCGTCTATTAAATATTGGATAAATTGTAAATGGTATCCGAAATTAGGCGACTTTCCTCTAAGATATTTCTAGGAAAATCTCAACATTTTATATCAATGTTATATCAAGCACGTAATATGAGAAAATTAATATCCTTTAATATCCCCTGGAGCTGACATTATTGATTTATTATTATTTCTTTATTATTTCACACAACAACTCTGAACTTGATGAAGATATTTTCACTTCAGAGAATCAAAGCAAAAAGCACTGTGTGATAAAGTAGTTGTGCTGTGCTTTAGGCAATAAGACAGATTAGTAATTATATGGGAGGATTGGTGTAGTGGACTACCGAGTCGCACTTGGCGAGTTTACTACACAAATAGCGCGAGTTCGATTCTCACCGGCGTCGATTTGCCTTTTTCAGTTAATTAATAATTGAAATTTGGCGAAGGCGTAAGTGAAGCGGACACTCCCTATAAATTGGTTCAAAAGTCAATTAAAGCCGGTGGTTCCCTCTACTACTAGCCCCCACAAGTCCTGGACATAGGGGATGCTTAATTAAGTAGAATAGTACAAAATGTAATGTAATATACCAAGGTAGAGAAGAAATTTTTTATAGCCGGGCGTATTAAATCCCGAGCGTGGCAGCGAGGGATTTAAGAGTGCGAGGCTATAATAGTCTTCTCTACCGTAGTTTATATATTAGTTTTTTCACTACTAGCAGTATTTAACCATTTTTATTTAAATAATAAAATACATTATTAACAGAAATGATATTTCTTGAAATTTTCATAAAAATCAAGTAGCCTTGATCAATGACATTTGCTCAAATTAATACTTTGAACTGACGTTTAAAAATTTATTTATTTTTTATTTTTTCATAATATTTAGCTAATTATTGATTGTATTAATTGGTAATAATTATAATTAATTATATTTAATAAATAAAAAGTTATTTAAAGCTATTTTCTTCGGTTTAACTAGTAAAAATTGCACAAAGAACTGAAACATCTAAAGTGACAAAAATCAATTGTTTATAAAATTTACTCCTACTAGGAGAGAAAAAATTATTATTGCTCTGGGCAAAGAAAATTGATTTCACAGTCTGAAAACATGATGAATAATGGTATGTTCTAAAGCTAGTAGTGAATAAAGGTTATTAGAGTTTTTGGTAAACTCGGCTCATCTGAGTAAAAAAAAACTGGATCAAGGCAGCTATAATAAGTGGTTTAAAAATGACTTTTGGTGATATTTTTATCATCCATTGTGCTTTTGATAATTTTTGATAGTTATTATATTTATAATGTTCTATTAAAGTAAAATTTTATATTACCTGAGCTGGTCATACCTAAAATTATATTTTTTAAATAAAAATCTTGTTAACCGCTGGGGTGTTTTATCGAAGGACCTTTGTGACGTGAGGCAAAAGCGACTTACTTGTATTGTTCCAGGTGTCTTCTTGTACTTGGGCCCAAGATGATGGTTCCTCGGAGAAATGGCGTAAGCCCTATTTGCAACTCGTTCTACGCGAAATGTTATTTATTGGATGTATTTTCCATAGCGTGATTCATCACGAATAACTATTGTTATTTTTGTTCTTTGGAACCGATAGTGGCGTGAGTATCGCGCACCTGAACTACACTTAAATATCGCATGACGCCAGCAACTTCAGGTAGTACGTCATGCGCAGGAAACCTTATATTTGTCCGCATAAGGGACTTTTTAATATAAAAATCTACTATATACAGGATGAAAACAAAACAAATCTGAACCAGTATTATTTTATCTTGCCAAAAAAATCTGCCTTATCGTGTACTATAAAAATTTAATTGCGCACTGCGTTATATACTTAAGTTTCCTTTTTTCGTCTCAGCAAAAAACACTAACGATTTAGTTACTATTACTATTCTGCTAAAGATTTTCCGCAACAAAAAAACCACTAGACCTGAGGGGTTTACCAAAGAACACTAAATCTTATAAATCAAAATAGGAATAAAGAACAATAAAAAGCATCCATACTAGAACTGTTGATCGTAAATTTTGCGCGTGCAGAATAGATTTATGGCTTTCAATTTTGAGCCAGGTTGACTATCATGTATATTTGTGGAGGTATTTCCAGAGAAAAGGGGCCATATTGTATCTTCTGAGGAAAAAGCCCTTTTTAAAAGAATTCGGTTTCCAACAAGGTTGTTATTGCTTTTTATATATAGATTTTTGGCTACTGAATCCGAATGTTATTTCTTCATTACGTCAGGTTTTCGAGAAAACTAAGCTAAAAAACGCAAAAAATGGCAAATTTTTTGTGATGTTATTTTTTTATTCGGTTGTATCTAAAAGCGCCTCTTTTTGTAATAAACATGTACGAAAAGTCTATTTTTTCGGCCTAGGTCGCAAAAGTAAAGTAGCCGGCGTTGATTGGTTGATTGATATTGAAACTGTTGGCAATTGAATTCTAACCTCAAATGTGTTGTCAAAAATACAAATGTATTTGTCCAAGTTAGACAAAAAAAAACTATGCTTCGATAACTCTCCAACTTGGCATGTAGCGACCTTTTTAATGAAACGAAACGAGAAGTAGAAGTAGTGGGGGGTTGTAAATAAGGATTTAGACGGGAAAAAGGGATATCACTAACCTTGGTTTTGATGTACTTGATGTTCCTGTGCACAGAATGGCTTTTTCTTGATGATGATGATGATGTAGTGAGGATAAATATGTGTTGGGAACAAGAGTATTGGACGACCACGAATAGGTCTTTACAACAAATAAATTAACGGCAATACTTTACATAATAATAATAATAATAATAATAATAATATCAACCCAGTCCTGTTTTGGAGTCAAATGATACAATTATTTATTGGGATAGAATTATAAGAACGGATCGATTAGTGGATTATAATCGTCCTGATATTGTCATTATTGATAAGATTAAAAAAAAGGCCTTTATTATAGACATTGGTTGTCCGCTCATTCAAAATTTAATTAAAGTAGAAGCAGAAAAAATAAATAAGTACGTAAATTTGGCATTTGAGATCAAGCACATCTGGGAACTGCAGGAAGTTATCATAATACCCATTATAATATCTGCGATGGGAGCTGTTTCAAATTCCATATCAAAACACCTAGAAAAGTTAGAAATTAATCCATTACTAATGACAATTCTACAAAAAACAGCAATTCTGCAAACATGCCGAATTATTAGGAAATTCTTGGATAATAATTAATTTTAGAAAAAGGGACAGAGTGAATTTTCTTCCCTTTTTTTACCAATTTTATGTATTTTATGTATTTAAAATTGTGATAATAATAATAATAATAATAATAATAATAATAATAATAATCTTTATTGCCCAAACAGAAGCATCCATTTACAGGACTTTTTATACAAAAAAAACAATTGAATTACATAAACTAAATAAGAAACTAAAAACTAAGAAAAAAAAGTACAAATATTGAAAATTAATAACAATTATTAACATTTAGGCCAAAATGCTAAAACAATACAGTTAACTATAGTATTAAGTTAGTCAAATTTATTCCTAGCGCACTACGAACGACTTGCAAGGTACATTTTTTTAACCGACCTCTTGCTCGTCTGTAAATTATTGAATGAATACGTGGTTTTGTTCTGCCAACGCGCTGGACGGAAATACCAACCGAATAGTTATCTCAAAAGTCCCTAGATTTGAATTTTAGGGCGAATAAGGAGATTGCCATTCGAGTTTGAAGAGCGAGGTTGGCAACCGCAATCTGTATCAAAAACAGTATTTTTCGTCCTTGTATCATAAACTAATTTTAATGAAAAACGTAAAAAAAAATATTTTCAAGTAGAGTGCTCAATTTTAACGCAATATATTGCAATATTGGAAAAATCTAAAAGAAAGAAAATGAAAAGTTAATACTTTCCTATAGACATTCCAGTTTGCTATCGAAATTTCATTAACAGTTTGTAAGCCGTGTCAAATATACACCGTTAAAAATTATCTGAATTTTTATTTATTAAGGGCATTTTCGAATTTCGAGAAAATTTAAAAAAGTGGGTGTTAAAAAAATGACGGTCTGTCTGTCCAACTGTTTGTCGGTTTGTATAAACCTTATAGCTTTTTCTACAGAATTCTCAATCTGATAACAACAAAATTTTAACTCCACCCCCTAAAGGGCGGGGGGTAGTTTTCATGAAAATTTGTATATTGGGGTTTTTGAGGTTGCTGAAAGTGAATCTGATAATAAAAATCCATTTCACGCGCGGAGGTGAAAAATGGGAAAGCTCTTTTACTGGGCAGTATATTTTATAATAACTTATATTCTAAAAATATTGTCCGTTAAGACGATATTTGCAAAAACCTACAAATATGTACCTAAAATCAAGATATCGGCACAATTTTAGCCCATTTTCTTAAAAACTAAGTAAGTTAGAAAACGCTTTAAACAAGTATTTTCTAGAGAATTTTAAAGGCTTTCTTTTGATAATAACTCATTTAAAAAAAAAGACTGTTTGGAAGTTATTTGTAATAAACTCCAAAAGTGTGCCTTGAAATCTAGATGGTGGCGCGAGCTCATCTTTAATTGTTAGGGACTTCTAGTACTTTTATCAGGAAGGTTTTAACTACATCTCTACCAATGTTCAAAAATTTTGGATTTTTTTGAATAAGAGCAAACGTGACAATAGTTATTTGCGCTCCTAGTAGAGGTAAGTGAATTTTTCTGTGTGAGGTCGTATTTTATGGACCGAAGCGGAGCTAAGGTTCAAAAACATGACCGAAGACAGAAAAAAACTTACCTACGAGTAGCACATTACGTTTTTCTCACTACCAAGGAGTTAAAATCTTATTTTATTAATAATATTTTTGACGTTTACATGTGTGACAATTCAAGACAACATTTTTTTATGGAATCACTCTATAAAGTTAAAAATAGTAGTCTTGTGTCTAGATGTCCCGCTCCGGTAAGTGTCGGACACTTAGTGTCCTTGCGCGCTAAATCGTTTTATCTGTATTTGGTTACGGTTTTGTTTGTATTGATTTCATCTATCACTAAGTGTGCTCGATTTAGTACTTTCCATTACTGTCGACTTTTTAATTAAGTAATGTCTACTTACCTAAAGTTTATTTTTTTAAGGTATAGTTATTTTAAATTTGCCGCTAAATATTTCACAAAGTCCGATTTACACTGAAGCATGTGGCTTGTTTTGAATTTCAAAATAACCAACATTTATAATTTTTGTTTACTTACTTTGTTTTTAAGATGTTATGTAAAAAAAGAGAATTGATAAAGCTGTTGCTAAAAACACTTTTGTATTCCTGTAGAAACAAAATTAGCTTATAAAATCGCTTTTATTCCAATAATTTAGAGAAATAAACCATTGTTTTGTTCTCGTTAATGGCACGTCAACGTTTTACGGTTGTGTAAATTGTGCCTAGCCATTTCGCTTACAACGCATGCGTATCTTATATTGCTATGGTATTTTAAGGTTTAAAATAACTATACCTTAAAAAAATAAACTTTAGTTGGTAGTGAGTAAAGATTTATTTCCTAAAACAGACCTCGTTTTTTTAGTGCATTTAAAAAGGATATCCATTTCAGCTTATTTAAATTATTTTTAACAGTGTATATTAGACGTAGAGCCTTTATAAAGCAAGCGTTTCATTTGCACGTGTAGTTGCAATTTCTATGGATTTTTAGCGAACAAATTACTTTTCTTTCATGTTTTCAATCAGAGTTCTTTGAAGAGCCGATATTAAAATTATGTAATAATAATGTCTGCCCTTTTCATCAATTCATAGGCCAAGGGAAGGGGGGGTTGAGCCCCACTAAAAAAATTAAAGCCCCTCTAAAGCATTTAGAATATGTATAGTATTTTAATACAATCAATTTTAATTTTTTTTTCTATGTGTCCAGAGACGTGCCTAAACGGACAAGTGTGTTTAGCATGTGCCCAAAACTTTTTTATTTGTATTTTTTTTTGTAAAAATAAATAAAAAATGTCATGTAGTGTAACAATGTAGGAGCAACCGTTTTAAAAAAAAATAAATTAAAGACGAAGTAATATTTTGTGCTACCGTCAATGATACTTTTTAAAAGGCTATTACTCCTCTAATATTAAATTTAGGTATTTCGGTGAAGAATACTTTTTTGCTTAGTTTTAAATGAAGTATCACCCTGCAGCATTAATAATTTATTTTATTGGTATTGATTTTTCATGTATTGTGATCTGCTATAATTTTCGCCAAAAGTCTGCAAACACCTTGTATACTTTTTAATTCATAAATCACCACTAAGAGACCTATATTGATGTTGTATTCATCCCTAGTAAGATCAAGACTGGAATAAGGATCCACCATTTGGTCCCCATATTTTGGCAACCATATTCAGCGAATTGAAATTATTCAGAATAAGTTTTTACGTATTGTTCGATACAGACTTGCTCAGAATAACATTTTGTTGGATACGAATCAAACAAGGCAATATTTAGGTTTAGCTACACTTTAGAATAGAAGAATCTTCATTGAAGTGTGTTTTCTTTAAGGTTCTTGCTGGATCAATTCAATCTAGTGTTATATTGGGTCAGTTTAATATTAAAATTCCATCAAGATCCTTGAGAAGTTATCCACTCCTGGAGGTTTCCTCCTGTAATACTGTTAATGAAGAAAATTCTCCAATGAACCGTAACATTGGTTAATTTAGCATGCAATACTGTTGATTTTTACAATTCTACATATAATATGTTTAAAACTCAATTACGTCAACATTTAGGCATGTAATTTTGTTTTATATGACAATATTACTCTTATTTTTTTATTATTATTATTTTATACCTATTATGCTATATAAATATTATATAAATAACTTTGTAACTGCTATATGCTTAAATAAACGATTATTATTTTTTTCTGTGTTCAATTATTCGTAATATATGCGCCTTCGCCAAATTTGTAAATTTCACTCCGAGAGAAATATAGATAATATGCATTTCCATGAAAACTTCTTCTATGAAAACTTGAAACAGTGCCAAGGAAATTGGAACCATAATATGACCTGCATTCGTACAGAAAATGTTTCCAACTTTACATCTGCAGCCACAAGGATCGAATAATCTTCTCAAATTATTTTCCCAGAGAAAATTTTCGAACAGTTGTTTTACCTTATATAGTTATCCGCAACTAAGTATATAGTAAAGTATACTTATACTTTTATTTTATTTACCTACCTACTGTCTGATTATTTCAAACTGTCACCTGGCTGAAATGCTTGGAATGCACGATCCTCTATACAACACACACAATATTTTACCTCTTCTTTTCCCCTTGCCTCAGATTACAGTTGACAGTGAGTAAAATTTTAGCAGTACTTAGTAATCTAGTGGTCTTAGCTATACATTTCAAAGTTTAAATATCCAAGTCAGACGGTAAATTAACTTTACCTATTTTTTAGAATTTTATATTTAGTTTTGTCCGAAATTGTTAGGGGTACGGCAAGAAATGTAGGTCTCTAGGGTAATGTAGAGCACTGGATAGGCAGGTTTGTTAGGGTAGGTAGGTAGTTTACACACTACACAAAGTCAGGAAAAACTTGAAGAAGAAGAATGACTTTATTTAAAAACGGCTACGTGGGCGATTTCAATTTTTGTCAAAAACTGTTTGGAAATGTCCCAAAAACAAACTTAAATAAAAAAATCCGGGGTGGTTTGACTTTTCATTTAAATTTTTTAATGCTAGCCGTGACCTATCTAGTGCTCCAGGGTAACGGTGGCCATTTCTTATTGTATATTGCTTTTGCCTTTTCAATACCGTTTGCGTTTTCTATCCGTGATTAGTTCAAAGTACCAACTTTGGTTAGTATCGACGCCAAACGGTCAAGTAGAAAGTAGAAATCAAAGGACGCAATCAAAGTCCTTTAAGTTAAAGAACTTTGGGACGCCATTTGAGGAGTTTTTTATTATAAAATTGTAAAAAAAAAATTTAAGTTCAATTTTTTGAAAATAAAGATTTATTAATTGATCTTTTAAATAAATACCTAATGGTACAATGTCATTTAAAGAAATCAAAAACAATTCGAACAAATGTACTTGTTTGTTTATTAAATTAAAATCTACATTTTAGCTTTGAATATATCCAATTAAAAATTATTGAACATGTTTTGTTGACATTTTGTACTTTATTTAATCAATTTACTGATTATTTTTTAATTTCAACTGCGCCATGTGAACTCGACCTACAACAGACAACGTTCAAAGCTTAATTAAAAATTTTATGGTACAATTATACTATGTAATACACTACACTTAAACTTAAACTATGTAGTCTACATGTAGATAGTGGTTTTACAATATAATTACAGGGTGATCAGTAACTGCCATGCCAAAATTTGTTTCTAATCAACAAAAAAAATTAAAAACTAACCTAAAAACGTCGCAACAGCACTACGACAGTTTAATCTAATTTAACTTCAGCCGCTTAAAACAACCAGCAGAGGAGAATTGGTAGTAGTAGGATTTGGATACTGGTTTCTGATTGGTTAACAAACTGTTGCCGCAACATTGCTGCTCAACTGTGAACGCGGCGTAACAGTTAATAGTTAACTATAGCCAATATGACAATAAATTTTATAAATCTTATGGAGTTAATCGATAATAATATAAAAGTTATTTGCTATTGTATTTTATTTTATGGCATATTTTTATGTTTATAATAAAGCGATTTAAATTTTAGGCACGATCGGTATGATAATAAATATTCTGGCACGCCTAAGCCTAATAATAGGTGAATTATTTTTATTAAAAATTTATTACCACTAACCTAAAGTTAAGTATTGTATCGGGCCATATTTTACTTTTATTTCGTTGAGGCAACTAGATTATTTTCATACACGGTGTTTGCAGTCTTTTGGCATTAAATAAAGGGGATGATTCTACATCACAAACCATTAAAATCAACATAGGAACATAGGTCTGGAAACGAACCCTAAAAAAGTTGCAACCCTTTAAAATTGTACTAGTAATAAAAAGTTCAATGACAAAAGACTACAAACGCCGTATATGTTTTAAAACTCACCTTTGCCGCTATTTTAGAGGTTAGGAAAAACTCGGGACACATGTGGACACGGGACTCAAGTGGTCACAGCTCTTCATTCTTAACTTATCTGTAAAAATAAATAAAAATTAATAATATACTATTATATTTGAAAATATACCAAAATAATTGTAGAATTTTAAAACATACTGTATAATATATAAAATTTAATTAAAGCATAAAAGAAATTCTTGACTTCATTAAAGCCATTGACAAATCAAACTAATTGAAAATACAAAAGAAATCAATTTTTCGCAGAAATCCTTTTGTAATTAAATTACTTTTTCTGATAAAATTACATTCTTCATTTGAACTGATGCAAACGCAAAAGGTTTTAATTTTAAAAAAGTCAGTTTTCTTTCTTAAAACTATATCGATTGACCTAGAACGTTTTGACGTAGATACCTGAAATTTTATACAAAGATTATGGTGAAAAACCTTAGGTTTAAATTTAAGTTCTCTATATCAAAGCGTTCTTGAAATATGATAATAGAAATTGGTTTCGCAAAGGACTTGAATATCTCATCCGACTGTGATGTTTTCTTATGCTCTCTCGATTCAGGTCCTTCGAAAGTAAAAATACTAAAAACCCGAAATTATCGGTTAACATTACACCCTAAAGCCTCCTTAAAGTCACCTCTTGTTAACCGCTGTTTTATCGAAGGACCTTTGTGACGTGAGGCAAAAGGAATTTACTTGTATTGTTCCAGGTGTCTTCTTGTACTTGGGCCCAAGATGATGTTTCCTCGGAGAAATGGCGTAAGCCCTATTGGCAACTCGTTCTACGCGAAATGTTATTTATTGGATGTATTTTCCATAGCGTGATTCATTACGAATAACTATTGTTATTTTTGTTCTTTGGAAGCGATAGTGGCGTGAGTATCGCGCCCCTGACGAATTTAACGTATTGTCCGGACCGTGCTGTTTTACGAACTTATTCAAATTACACTGAAATATCGCCTGAAGCCTGCAACTTCAGGTAGTACGTCATGCGCATGAAACCTTATATTTGTCCGCATAAGGGACTTATCAAAATCTACTATATACAGGATGAAAACTAAACACCTCCTATATTATTCTTATGGAATATCCGCCAAGATATCCACATAAACAAGCTCTGGTAAAAATTTTAACCACTAGATCAACCCCGGGTTAAATGGGTTAAAAGTTATCATGTCCACAGAAAGACATATCGACAGTCGGGTTATAAAATGCTCCCGATATTTTTCCAAGGATCGTGAAAAAATAAGCCTATTCAAGCAAAAAAAAACAAATTTTAGATCGATTACAATAATTTTTCTTTAGAACAAAGTAAAAGCTAATAAGTGTCAAAGAAGACCTTTTATATTATGAGTTATTACGAGTATTAATTTATAACCTACCCTAGTTAGAATCAAAATCGATACAATAATGTTTTATTTTCAGCTGATTCATCCTCCCAATACGATGCAATCAGGGCCTACTTAAAAGAACTCGACATCGACAGCACCGTGTGGATCGGGCTTTCAAAAACTGCAGAGTCACCAAATTTCACGTGGAGGTAAGTTAAATAAATTGTATTATTGACACAAAAAAAGATAGCTTCCGGTTAGGGTTAGTTCCGGAAAACCCGGAAATTATTTAAAGCTTTTTTTGGAAATGTAATAAACACCCTGATCATGTTCTGCAGATAACACTCTCAGCAGGCTGGTTTATTTTTTTATTGGCAGTTATTAGCATATAGTCCATATATTTATACACTGATGAGAATTTATGAAATTCCGTTTTAATTAAATAAAAAATTTTAGAATTGAAACATGTCAAATGAAATTTTTACCCATAGGCCTGCAGAATAATTGTGTATAACTGTTAAAAAGTTAAAAAATAGATTTTTAGTGTAACTCACCACCTTTTTGGGGCCTAGCATCCAAAGGAACCCGATCCAGAACCTGCCGATTTGAACAGCTTAACAAGACAATATAGTTGTTTGAACAAAATATTATCTTAGAATATACGTATAGTAAAATTTACAGCTATTGGAGCTGACGTAATCCCAAATAATGCCTTTTACCATGGTACCAATTACGTAATTTGCTGTTGTAGATGATGTAAACAGAAAATAGAATTCATTGAACCAAGGACACGTGCCTTTCGGTATGTTAAAAGCCGTATTTTCTTGTTTTAAGACTAATATTTCTTTGAACTAAAGTCAGTGTCCTTGAATGAAGAGAACGGGTTTTCGAATGAAGAACCGCGATCATCATTCAAGGACATTAACTTTGCTTTAAAGAAATGCTAGTCTCGAAACAAGAGAATATGGCTTTGAACATATCAAAGACACGTGTTGGTTTAAGAAATCCTTTTTTCTTTGTAATAGCAAATTGCCATGTAAAATGGATTATATCATATTATGAAAAATACGATAGATAGATACTCTTTTGTGATGACGTCAGTTCGAATAGATGTGAACTAGACTCTACTATTCAGAGTAGTCTATTCTCATTAAAAGAATTGCATGCTTTGGAATTTATTTCTCAGAATGGGAACATACGAGTAGGGTGGCCAACTCTAAATTACTAAAATAAAGGAAATAGATCTGTAAAACAAAAAGAAACCACTTTGATTTTTTATTTTTTTTATAGCGATGTGGCCGACACAGGTGGGCAGATATGTGAAAATACAATTTTACAATTTGATTCGAGTTGAAACATAAAAGTTTTATAATTAATTATGATTATTAAATGCCCATTTTTATCCTAGATCTTTAAAAACAATGGCCCTAGAATAAATTATTATAAACAAATGTCTCACATTTTTTAAGATCAATCGTAAATTTAAAAGACATTTATCATCCTTTAACTGTTTTATAAAGGGCAAAGGACAAAAGTAGAAAATAAAGGACTGTCCTTTGAAATAAAGGACGCTTGGCAATCCTTAACGAACTAATAACTCTTCTTTCTAGAATACGCATACTGTTAAAATAAAGTATCGCCAACATCTCGGTTTGTTTGTAAACAAATAGTAGGTATATTCAGGCCTGAACAATAACAATTACCTGTAACTGGTATTGTTGTCTCTGTTAGAACAAAGATGTGCGAGTAAGACAGACGAATGTTTATGTTGCCGACGTTTTTGTCAGTTTTAACGAATGAAATGCCTATTCTAGAGAGAAGAGTTATTAGTTCGTTGGCAATCCTACATACGAGGGAATATATTTTCACGAAATAACAAAAAGTTACATTTATCACAAAAATATCTTTCTGGAAATAAAATAAATAAAATTTATAGCGATTTTCGGCCGTTAACGGGCGAGGGCCACTGGCAGGAAGCTATTCCCACGACAAAAGACGCTTTATGCGCCTCCATGGATCCCAGTGCTGATTTCCTGTGGAAAGCGCTGCCGTGCGGTGGACCGGATGTTGCAGCGTTCATATGTGAACTACCAAGTAAGTTGCATGATAATAGTATAGTATATGATTATATCGTATAGTCAAATTATATCTCCAAGGACCTTTTTTTTGTAAACAGGTGTCAAAAAAAAATTATTTACCTACCTAATCGTTTCTATATGTCATGGTTAGAACACGATTCGCTCACCTCAATAATGAGAAGAATCTAGCACATGTGCACTGGTTTGCTTATTTTTGTTTTGACGGATGTTAAAAGTGGCTTCCGTTTAGGCAGTTGTAGTTTTATGAAATAATTTAGTTTAGTACTTCAACTATTACGCTTTCAGTTTTTGTACCAGGTATTGCTTTAATGTTTTGGAAATTTTGGGAAAGCCTTGTATTTTTTCAAAAATTTTCATTTTTTTTCCTACTTTTTCGTTTAATTACGTTTTATGTCCAAATAAATCAACTTCGAGCAAAAAAAAATGTCGGTCGGTGAATCGGTCGGTCGATTTATTTTTGTCGGTCGTTCTGCCCAAGAAATCTCGTGGGCACGATATTTTATGAACGCCTTAAGCTAGCTAATTATAACCTGTATTTTGCTGAAATAACTCCTATGAACCAAGTAACTAATTTTTGCACATACTTTTTAGCTCCCTTATGGCTCATTTCCGGACCAACCTATATAGGAACTTAAACTTCTCTAACCTATTTCTGAACAACCTGCACAGAAAAAAAGGTTCCAGGGTTAATAGAATGGTAAATATTTTGAAAAAATTTCCCACACATGTATAATATTATTTCGCACGCCTATGAAATATGATACTTTCTTACTCTGTTAATCGTGTGAAATTTGGTTTTATAGGTGGTCGTAGGAAAAGCACTTATTTAATTCTACTTACCCGTGAATTTTTTAAGTAAATTTGAAAATCCCCATCATTTGAGGGTAACAGATACAAATTCGTCCATTTTAAAGCAGATGAAAACAATGATACACCTTTAAAGACAACTGACGGCAAAAAAAAACAAACCGCATATCTTGAACTACTGCGCAAATTGTCTGCAAGCCAGCGGGCAAACTCTTTACCGTAAGAAACAGGGGCTTTGAGTCAAGATAATAACTCTTGATTCTCTGTTACTATTTTAAATGTCATGCATTTAAGGAAAAAATCCTTGACACAAGGATTTTTCTACCAAGAGAATAATTAAAGGAAACCAAAGTGACAGATAATCTTAAACCGAGGATACATGATCTTAAAAGAAGATTATTACCTCGATTTAAGATAATGTAAATCCAAGATAATTTATTATCTTCTGCCAAGATAACCTTTTTTTCTGTGTGTATGTACATTTTGTCATACTTTATTTCATTGGCTAAATTTAGTAATATGTAGATTTATTATTATAGTTATATTTACGATAATTTAATTAATATCCAAAGTCACCTTCTTAATTATATTAATATTAATAAAGTTAATTTACTTCTATTCAGTTTTACCAAATCCAACCTTAGTCCACTAGTTTTGAATTAGCATTGGTAATTTTCCAGCCTCCATAACAAGGAGCTAAAATAGACCCAGGTCCAGAGTTATTTATAGGCATACATAATAAACAGAGTGGGTTAAAATGTACTTCATTACAGAGTTTATTACTTTATTACACAGGCCCCCTGAACTTTTGACCAGACAGGTCTATTCTTATGTATTTTTCACGAGATTTTTCATCGCTAAATCCAAATCCGAAGTCAGATTAAGGAGCTTCACAGTGATTTTTCGAGAAAAATGCAAAAAAAACATGATTTTTTATGGTTTTTGTATGGTTTTTTGAAATAAAAAAAAAAACGGAAAATGATAAAACTAATCTGACTTCAAATTTGAATTCTACGGATCAAAATACATCGAAAACCATATTTAGTTTTTTTTTCAAGAAATTTTGACCCTTTCAGGGATTTGAAAACTGAAGCAGCGCAAGGGCAATTTTGGCGATTTTAAGGTGTTTTTTAGGTTAGGGCCAAACCAAGACCCGTTAGGCCAATTCTGGTGGCGGATTCGGATTCAGCGTGTCAAAATACATAGGAATATATACCTCTCGTCTCCAGATCATGATACTTTTTTTTTGTTCGGCTGTTACGCGCTGATAACAGCGCATAAGCGCTGCTACAGTTTTCAAAATTTAGTGAAAAAAAAACTAAATACGGGTTTAGATGTATTTTGATCCGTAGAATTCAAATTTGTAGTCAGATTAATTTTATCATTTTCCGTTTTTTTTTTAGTTCAAAAAACAATACAAAAACGATAACAAATCGTTTTTTTTTTTGCATTTTTCGAGAAAAATTACTGAGAAGCCCCTTATGCTGACTTCTGATTTCGATTCAGCGATAAAAAATACATAAGAATAGACCTGTCTCGTCATAGGTTCGGGGTACTTTTTTTGTTTTGTGGACCTGTGTTATCATATTGATATTTAATTTGTTGGTTTTAGTTTAAATAGTTGACATTATTTAAAGCCATTTAACCGTAAATTCGTATTTTGTGTTTTTGATAAATATTTACTCTGATTTGCAAAATAAAATAAACATATATAAATAAACATTTTTTGTTTTTTTTTCTGGTAATATTCGTTGATTTGCTGCAAAACTTGACTGTCAACTGAAAATAGGCTAGTATATACCCCTAAAAATTAGAACCAGATCTGAAAAAATTATAAAACTACGATTTAAGACGACTTTTTTATGGTAAAATTTGCAATTCGAATCTGTGGTATGAATTTGACTTATCGATGGATTTTTTTTATAAAAAACAGATTTTATAAACATTTTATATCCTTTGAAAAGTTACCATACTTTATGAAATCGCACGTATGAGCCGAATTTAGGTTTACACTGAAAAAACAGATTCTTTAAACCAACGATAACATTTTACATACTTATAGATACATACAAAATTAACACTTTCTCAAATCTCAGCCCCTCTTATGGCCCGGAACATACTTTAATTAGTTATTTTAATTAAAAGTTTTGACATAGGCTAATGCAGAATTTGGCAACATTGCACCTATCAAAAGTGTTAAGGTTATAATCAAAATTACAAAATAGTATATTCTATAACTAGTATGGAATACACAATATTCCGCTGGAGCGCGGAATGACTATTCCATACGTGTTGTAGACTATATATAGTATACTTAATAATTTTATCAAATCAGTACTTAAAAAAAGATTTTTATTTAATTTTAGCACATATTTACAAATTATAATGCAAAAATTGAAGGTTATTGTTATGACATATATCAGGTATAAATATTTAACAATAGATGGAGCAGTTTTAATTTTTTGAACTAAATTGATAAAAAACTGGTCAAATATTAAGAAAAACTAATAAACTTTATGTAATTTTAACGCAAAACTTTAAATTGCATTAAATTATTCAATATTTCATGGTAAAAAAAATATATTTTTGCTAATTTTGCTACAGTTTTCTTTACTTTTATAAACAAGAGATGGCACTACATGTGCTTATTCTAACACTTTATACGGAATATTCCAACTGTATCTAGAGCTAGAATGGATTTATTCTGTGTTTGAAAAGTGTGTGTATTTGCTTACATTCTAAAGCAGTCGTAGAAAAAGATAGTTTAAGCCCATTACAATCAGTGTGCGTTGCTTTTCACCCATGAAACGAGGAAGATGTACTTTTGGCAAGAATTACGTAATCCGTTAATCGCGTTTAATTTTTAGCATCAAGTGTTTTAGTATTAGTTATTTATTTATTTATTTGCTATCTTAGATATGCCCCGGATTCGATTTTATATATTTTATAGTGATTGTATGGATAATGTGCAGAAAAATGACGAACATGTGATTATATTGGAGTAAGAAGGGAATTTTATGTTTTTTAATCATTTATAATGCTGATAAATTTTGATTTGGAAGCAACTAAGGGAACGTTCAAGTATTACGTAACGCAAATTGTACCAAAATTCATACACTTCATACCCCGGTTCTTGCGTTATTATTGATTATAGAGATTTTATATTTTGGCTACCCCCCCTAATAGGGTGTATTAGGGGGGTAGCCAAAATATGAAATCTCTACAGCCTTGAATAAAGCGAGAACCTAGGTATGAAGTGTATGAAATCTGGTACATTTTGCGTTACGTAATACTTGAACGTTCTCTAACACGTGAAGAAGTTTTTATACGTACAGAATGTTTTTATATACTAGCGCATGCGCAAATATAATTAAAAATTAGAAAAAACTGCCTTGTCAACAGCTAACACAACCAACAGCAAACACGAAAATGGAAGAAGAAAAAGAAAAAGGAAAGGTCTTACAGAAGACTGGAAATTTTCTATAATCAAAACAGGAGTGTTCCCATAAGTGAGTGGTGCCATGCCAGACAAGAACCACTCTTTGTGAATCTAGCTAATTATCTCACTGAGAAAAGGCCAAAAAAAAAGGAAGAAGAAGAAGAAGCCTATTACAAAAAAATAAAAACAAATATACTAAAAATTAAAAGAATATAAATTTTCAGCATTGGGCTAAAGAAACACATTTAGATGAGAGACATTAATGATGCGTTGTTGACAAGTTTACGATAACACAATATTGTTAATTTTTTTTATTAAATATCTATTTTGGTCAAGAACTGATCGTTTCTTTGAGCGAAGTGCGAGGATTTGTACTAAAATTAATTTCGTTTGTTCTAAGAGCAAAAACGGCAAAGAAGATTATTTTGCCTCAAAACTTCTTTTAGTGTATGAGCAGAATTTCGGTCTACCTGCAATAAATTGAATTTCCCTGCGAGATTGCAATCCTCTGGGAAAATATAGGAATTGCCGGGTCTAGAATTTATCTCTTGGATTTAAAAACCACATAATTTAAAATCTTATCGACTTAATTCTGTCTGGGAAAGTCGACGAAAGAATTGGACCATACTAACAAGATGTGATAGAGATAATCTTCGTTTTTTTTTATGGAGTTTGCTGTATAAATTTTACAAACTAAACTTGCACATATTTTCTATGCATTCCATTATACAGCCTGTTCCAGAACTCGCGTACCGAAATTTAAGAGGTGATTCTACATCCAAAAATATGAAAAAAAGTTTCTATAAAGGTTGGTCCGGAAATGAGCCCTAAGGGAGCTACGGCCCTTCGAAGATGACGTATTGAATGGGGAACAAAAAAAAGCACCAATAAAATTTTAATGCTGCAGGGTGATTCTTCATTTAAAACTGAGCAAAAAAGTATTATACACCAAAACACCTAAATTTAATATTAAAGGAGTAATAGCCTTTTAAAAAGTAACGTTTTTGGTGGCACAAAATGTTACTTCCTCTTAATTGCATTTTTTTTGATAACGGTTGCTCCTACAGTGTTACACTATATGATATTTTATATGTATTTTTACTCTAGAAATCTATATTTTTTACAACAAATCCAAAAAACATACACATAGAAAAGTTTGGGGCAAAAATGTTTTAAGCCTCATATATTTTGTCCGTCTGGGCACGCCTCTGGATAAATTAAAAAAATAAATTAACATAAACTTATTGCCCTTATTAATACTAGTATACATGCAAAAGCTCGCCGCTCTAGCTTAAACGGTACCCGAGTTATTAATTAAAAACCTTATTTTTATTACAATTTTAAAGGGCCCTAGATCCCTTAGGGCTCATTTCCGTACCAACCTTTATAGGAACTTTTTTTATATTTTTGGATCTAGAATCACCTCTTAAATTTTGGCATGCCAGTTATGGATCACCCTGTATATTATTCACAGTAAATGGTATACTGCATTTTCCCAAATACTTGAAAAAAAATAAAAAAAAAATTAAATTTTTATTTTTATTTTTTTTTTTGCAAAAAAACAAAAAAAATATATTTTTTTAATGATAGTTTTTTTTTAAGTTTCATAACTTTTTTGTTGTTGAGGGGATTATTTTCAAAATTGATAGAATTGATAATAAAAGTAATGTTTGCTGAAAAAGTTACGTTAATCAGAATTTTCTTACAGCTTTTTTCGATTTTTTTTTTTTAGTTTAACCCCCATAACTTTTTTGTTTTTTGGGGGTTTACTTTCAAAAATAATAGGGATCTTCCCCTCCTGAAATTTTCAAGTCGATCGGATTATTCGTTCTTGAGTTATCGTTTACAAAAATCGTGACATCAGACGGACAGACGAACATTTGAAAAAAAAGGTTGCTTATTTTTTCATGAAACAAATTTATAAACAAGAATTTTTTTGTCTAGGACGATTTTTGAATTTTTTTGAAAATTTGAAACAACCGTATAATATTCTAGCGCAGGCACTGTAAATAATAAAATAAGAATCCCACATCCAGATCAAACAGATATTTCAAAAATATTCAGTATTAATAGAAAAAAAGAAAGAACAAAAAACCCATAATAGGGGCTATATATATAATGATTATTGATCTAGAACAAGCGTTCGATAGGGTATAATAAATATCATACAATGATGTCCTTACCCATTTTTGCCTTTTTTAAATTATGTTTACAGGGATAATGCTATCCAAAACATTATACCAACAGTTTAAGGAAAATTCAGTCTGTTTTAAATAATTTTTTTTGGAACCATTCAATTTAAGTTTTGCTCTAAAATTAGCCAAATTTATAACAAAACATAAAAGTGAAAACATAAAAAGCCCAGTTCGTTGAAAAGCAGCTATTCCCAAGGCAATTAATTATCAATAAATAAATATATTTGCCACTGATCTTTTAAGAACAATCGTTTTATATCAACTTAAAGTTAATAACTTTCCCGTCATTTAAAATTTTCAAATCCGAACAAAGATTTATTTCAACCCGTGAGCGTTTACAATGCATACTTTGTGTGCAAATGTCAAACAAATTGGAAATTCAAATTTACTTTTTTCATTGAACGCGATTTTAACGTTCTAGAGTTAAGCAATTTATGCGAACACGTTAATTTGGCTTTAAATCCGACGAATCGAGTTTACAGTTAAAAATAAAATCATTTAATAAACAAATATCGGGACTAGGACTTTAAATAAAAACACTAACTTTTATGCACTAGCGACGTTTCGTCTTTAATCAAGACTTTATCAAGCTAAAAGAGAGAAAAAGACCTTATGTAATAATAACATAAAAAAATATATAACTTAAAAAAAAAAATATTAAAAAAATTAAAAACGTCTACTTTTTAATCTTATGCCTAGATAATACGAAAAACATTTACCTTAGCATACTTAAAACACTACATTTAACATAAATATTATTTAAATAAACAATTACGAACAATAAACAAAATTATAGAACCGTACACGTAGACATATTTCAAATTAACTGTATATGTTTTTTCTTCCTCTTTCTTATCACAAGAACACCTATATGTATTCTTGGTAGACTATAGTGAACTATATTTATATCAAAGACAAATGCTGAAGGCGCCTTTATATAAAATATAATAGCAAAAGCTAAATACCAACTTATCATATAACAAATGAATGCATATAACACATCGCAAACTATCAACTAAAAAAAAAACTAAAAAAGAAAACAAAAAGAGAAAAAAAAAAAAAAAAGGAGAGAAAAAAAAATAACTACCCATCAAAAGGTTACATGATTTTTTTTGTCTTTTTCTCCCCTTTTTAACCCCTTCAATTGTTCCCTTTTTATTATTTTTTGTTTACTACCCCCTCCCCTCCTACACGTACCCCTTAATGAATAGCATGTCAATTAACATCTACTTTTTGGTATTTTATAAGATTTCTTATACTCCTCCAATAATCCTGAATACACCGTACTAAGTCTGTCTACGTCAGTCCTTAAATTAATGTTTTTAGTCAGTTTTATAAAAATCATCATAGTGTTTTAAGTATGCTAAGGTAAATGTTTTTCGTATTATCTAGGCATAAGATTAAAAAGTAGACGTTTTTAATTTTTTTAATATTTTTTTTTAAGTTATATATTTTTTTATGTTATTATTACATAAGGTCTTTTTCTCTCTTTTAGCTTGATAAAGTCTTGATTAAAGACGAAACGTCGCTAGTGCATAAAAGTTAGTGTTTTTATTTAAAGTCCTAGTCCCGATATTTGTTTATTAATTGTATAATCAAAGGACACTAATATAATTTGATAGAATAAAATCATTATTTTCTGCAGGATTTATATCATTCGTAAATTTTTTAATTGTCCTGTATTTCCCATTACCTTTTTCCTGTTGTTATTAACTAAGACCTGCTCCAAAATTACTGGTCCAAAATACAAGTAATAGAGTTATAACGTAAAAGGGTTATTATCAAATATGGTTAAACAAAAATGAAAAGTATAAAGGTAGTTTTTTGGAATTTTCTTGCTTTTATGAAAGAGTAGACTTAAAAACAAAGATTGGAGATTGCAAGAGGACTTGATCCAAAACACCGCAATCGACTCTGCACCGATTGGAAGAGGAAAAATGGCTTCACGACGTTACTTTGGCCTTCACAACCACCGGATGCAAATCCGATCGAAAACGTGTGGGGACTTTTGAAGTCCAAACTTAAAGGAACAAAACTGCTGAATTTGAAGCAGCTCACAGCAGCCATTCGTGATAAATGGAGGTCGTTGACAGTAAAATACGCAGAAAGCATGCCAAAAAGGTTTCAAGTCATTTTGGATAACAACGTAGATTTCACGGTGTACTTAGTAGGAGAGAAATAGCATTTTTTATCTAGTTTGATGTAAAAAAAATGAATAAGTAAATATCTTTCATAGAAAAAAAAATATTGAAGACACGCTCTTGTTGAATAGACTATACTTCTGGACTATATAATACAAGTTATTCCACGTTCACAAAACTTAAAGCGATGCTTCAGTACATAATAATAATATAATTAAGAATTTATTAGCAAAAGGCACAAGTTTAGAAACACTATTACTTATTCTTTATACTTCTTTTTGAAAATTTAATTTCGAGGTTATAGAATTTCTGTAGAATAAAAGTTTTAACTCTTTTTATTTTTATATGAAAATTTCTGCACTTGCAGACAAAGTAAAATATATACTTTTATTAAATAAGTAAATTCCTGGGAGCTGTTGCACTATAAATTTTATGTAGGTATCACTATTGAAACTTACATCTTTGCATGTAAAACTATATGGTCTTTGAAAAGATATAATATTTTCTCTATAGAGATTTAGCGCTGAAGATAAAAATGCTTTCACGTGCATCCAGCTATTGTCTAATAAAAAAAAATACAATTTATCATTAAAAAAAATTATTATGTCTACTCCAAAGTTTTTTATTGAAGCATTTTATTTATAAAAAATAGCTAAAATTGTTTCGACCCTTGAATTTAGGGTCATCTTCAGGCTAAAATAGTCAAAAAATTAAAAACAAAAAAAAAAGTCCTAAAATTATCAAAATTACCATAAATCGTTGAAAATTGTCTGTAATTTTTGTATGTGAAAAATTTAAAGGGCTTGAAATCTTGTTTTTTTTTCCTTTTGAGCATACAAAAGAAAATCCACCAAAGTTGCCCCTAACACTAAAATTTACGAATTTATATAATAAAAAAGCCAAATATTTAGAAGCAACTTTGGCGGATTTTCGTCACGGGTTAAAATGTTTTGATCATTTTGAAATTTGGCACATAACTTTGTATGTTAAAAAGGAAAAAAAATAAGGTTTCAAACCCTTTAAATTTTTCACATACAAAAAATTACAGACAATTTTCAACGATTTTTTACGATTTATGGGTAATTTACGAATTTTAGGGGCCCAATTAGGACCCTTAGAGATTCATATTTTCAGAATTTTCTAGTTACATCCTTGATTACATCTAAACGAAAATTTAAAGCTAACAAAAATATAAGGTCCACCCTAATGGTATAATCTTAAATTTTTCTCACGTCATTCTTCTAATGCATATTCTAAGTAATTTCAGTGTGTTTTCAGAAATTATGCTGTATGAGCATAGCAAATTCTTAAAATTTTCTCTATTCATTCTTTTAATACATATGTATTTTAAGTATGTTCTGTTAGGTTTATTTGAATTTAACGCTGTTCTGCACTTTCTAAGAACGTTCTGCGTAAAACAGCGTATTGTAAACTCACAGCATTCTTAATATTTATTTTAAGAATATTCTAAAAACGGTTTTTTGCTATGCGGGATATATTTTGATGTAGAATCACTTATAAACTTCTTGTTGCCATATTTCTTATTCACCCTGTATTATTTGTTTATTAATTTATTATAAAAAGTCAGATTTATGTTACCTTTTTAAAATATTTAATGGGCTTATTGATTGCCCAGACTTACTAAGTCAAATACATTTAAATGTTCCGACTAGGGTTATGCGCAACTTTTCTCCGCTTTTTAAAATCCCATATCACCGTACAAATTACGGTTGTAATTCTCCCATGGATAGAGTCATGACTTTAGCCAATAGTTTGGATAATTGTGACTTTACTTTTTCCACTTTGAGATGGTTTAAAACCTCTTTAAAAAGCATTAACTTCATTAATGTTTAAATTTCTTATTAATGTTTAAATTTTTTAATTTTAGTATTGTATAGTTTTTTTTATTTGCAAGGTTATTTTTTCTATTTTTTTTTTGTTACAATTATTTTTTTTTTACATTATATTAGGTTTCTATTATCATGTTATCTCGTGTACATTTAATTTTTGTAGTGGGGTTTTCCCGTTAATAAATAAATAAATAAATTTAATTAGGTAAGTTTAACTGGACCAAATGTAGCTATTAATTACAATAATTATCTCCATTGAAACGTTGCTAGTGCAGTATGCACCAAACTACACGTTCAGTGAAAGGCTGGCATATTTTCCATAGAATTTCCGCTGTTAAACCACAATCATTACACTGTATTGCTTTCAGTATGGCCACTATTACACAAAAGCTGTTTACTACATAAATTACATCGACTATCTGAAATTCAAATTCTGAATGGAAACATGTCCTGGCAGAAATGAACATTAAAGCGAGATAATACAAAGTTTATTTTACGTTTATTTTAGTCATAGATACCAAGAAAAAAGTTAAAGGACGACCTGTATTTTTAGAAGAGATATGTCTTTTTTAGCATAAATTAGCCTTGGCTTACGCAAAAAAAATATTTGGGTCAGAAAAACTATTTTTAATAATAGCATAGTAATTGATCTAGAAAATGCATTCGATAGTATCAGTTTAAAACAATAAGTCCAACCTAGCATTCTTTTTTAGAGCTTCATGGGAATTTTAATTCTAAAATAAATATATTCATTGACTTATAAAAATCATTTGATGCCACAGAGCTTACATGAACACATAATCGTTATTCTTGTCTCTAGTTTCAGAATGATCAAATATTAGTTAAGTAAATTGATATTGGGCTGAAGAAATATTTTTAAAAGAAATAAGAGCAAGGCAGATTTAACTAATCTCTAGAAAGTGTTTGATACAGTAAATATTTCTGTCTATTATTTGCACATTTTTCTTAGTGTTTCCATGACCCTATAATAATTACTTTAGCATATACAGTAATTATTATGGGCTCATGGTCAGTCCCAGAATGGTCCAGAGGACACAAAGGATGTTTGCTAACTGAATTACCGTCCTTGACAGTTCATTTTAAAATAAATATATTCATTGACTTGAAAAAAGTATTTGATACCATAGATTACCATACCATACATTAAAACATAATCGTTATTCTTGACTCTAGTTTCAGAATGGTCAAATACTAGTTACGTAAGTTGAAGAAATAAGACCAAGCCAGGTTTTACTAATCTATAAAGTTTGATAAAGTAAAAATTTCTATCTTTCCCTTGTACATTTTTCTTAGTGTTTCCATGACCCCATAATAATTACTGTATATGCTTTCAGTCCCAGAATGGTCAAGAGGGCACAAAGGCTGTTTGCTAACTGAATTACCATCATTGACAGTTCTGTACATTCCGGAACAGTCTGCCATCGAACTGACGTCTGATTGCGGTCTCGACGGAACGAAACGGATTGCATGCAAGGGAAATGCGGTAAGCAGAGTTTATCTCATTTAGTTTCAACGATTAGTTACAAAGTTTATGAAATGAAGGAGTTATTTGTAATCTGAGAACTGATTATTATTGTTTTTAGTAAGCTGATTTAGAATCACTTCCACCTTTTCCTTTATTCTTATTATTACAGTTATAAAAACTAAACGCCATGATCTAGATCCTCGATTAGAGAACTTCTAATCTGTAGTAGTAATTCTTTTCGTAAGCTAGCTGGAATTCTTCTTGATGATTTCATAAAGATCAAGTCCTTTGGGTTCAGTTAGACGCTATGGATTAAAATAACCTAAATCTATGATTGAATTGCAAATTTCGAAAAGGGTTCATCTCGGGGTTTTTTCAAAATGGACTTTTTTATTTATTTTTTTCATGTAGACCGATATTACACGATTCGCTCACCGCACTAATGAGAAGAATCTAGCACATGCGCACTGGTTTGCTTATTTTTGTTTTGACGGATATCAAAAGTGGCTTCCGTTTAGGCAGTTGTAGTTTTATGAAATAGTTTAATTTGAGTGGGGGACGGTGCCCATCAGGTCCACAAAAATGAACTATATTTTTGCACTGATTTCTGGTTTTATTACTAAAACTTACTGTCTTGAATATAATTAGGTGCGGAAAATCCAGTTTTTTTTTTAGAATATATAGCAAAAGATTGTTAAAATACTCACGAATTTCTGTTTGATTTTTTTAATGGGGGCGTTGGTTTACATTAACAATGGTTTGGTTTGGTTTGGTAGTTTGCTAGTTTGGTGTTTTTTTTTTAATGGGAGGCGTTGGTTTGCCTTAATAATGGTGTGGTTTGGTAGTTTGCTGGTTTGGTGTTTTTTTTAATGGGAGGCATTTTTCAGATACGATATTTCAGAATTTAGAAGGCGATATATTTTAAGAATCAAATGTTTATTAATGAATATTCCGCAATTTTTTTACGAAAATACTATTAAAAGTGAGTACTTTTAGCCAATTAAAAAAAAAAACTGTTAGCTCGCAAAGAAAAAATTAGATATTTTTGTAAAATTCTGCAAAAGAATGTTACATAATCTTAAAATAATTTTTGGCATACCTCAAAACAAAAATAAGAAAATCAGTGCGCATGCGCTGGATTCTTCTCATTACTGCGGTGAGTGAATCGTGATATTACATGAGCGAGAACAGCTCATATCTAGTTACATATCATAGTGGTAAAATACACGTTTTCTGAAACAAATGTCGAAAAGGTCTCATCTCCATGTCTAAAAATGAACGACCTACAAAAGTCAAGACAATACATACCGGGGAATTAAAAAAAAAAATCTATGAAGGAATTCTGCAGTGGCCAACAGAAGCGGCCGCACATATGGAAGTAGAAGAAGACTTTTAATAAAAGCATTAATATATTTTTGTTTGTATTTTTAACAGTATTTTTGTTATTTTCATTAATATGCGTTCATTACTAATTCCGTTTTACTACTAAAACCAAAAAGTCCTCAGGTGAAGTTCGAAAAGGACTCATCTCGGAAAACTGTAACGATTATTTTCTTCATCAAATTTTCCTTCAGTAATAGTATTTTGCTTTGTCATAACGTACACAGCGGTCGGTAATTCAACAGAAATTCAGCTTTTTTGTGTCTCCTGAAAAATTTTAATTTTCGGAGATGATTTGCAATTCAATTATATAAAAAACAAGTTAAGTAATAGCTAGCAAGTAAACAATAATTTAACCAGCAGCAATTAACATGGATAAATAGGCTACCTAATATTGAAAAACAGTCTAATTAAAATTTAAAATTTTCTCAAAAGTAATAATTTGTCAACTTTCTCATTTTTTTTTGACGTAGAGCCTTATTATTGTAAGCTCTATCAATATATTATGATAAAATCTCATTTTTCATCCTTGTCACGTTGATAATTTCACCGAAGTTTCCTTCTGCCTAGGACGCCAATTTTATCTAATTATCGCCACTTATCTGTAGTTTACCCTGATTGTTTTAGGCTATTTAGCCATTGGCACAATTTCTATGTGGACTAGGGTGGAGCGTATGTGAAAATTTTATTTTTGAAAATGCCTGATGTTGGAAAAGGTGTAGGTATAGTGAAATATATAGAACATTTTTTGCTTTTTTGTTTTTTTTTACGGGCATCCGGATGAAAATTACTTAATTTTTTTTTATTAGTCGGTGTTTGTCGTTCGATTCGTGTCGAGTCGTACCTGAAATTTGTTAAAACTCGTACTATTCTACTTAATTAAGGATCCCCCAAGTCCAGGACTTGTGAGGGCTAGTAGTAGAGGGAACCACCGGCGTATACTGATTTTCGAACCAGTTTTTATTAGGGAGTGTCCGCTTCACTTACGCCTACGCCAAATTTAAATTATTAATTAACTGAAAAAGGCAAATCGGTGCCAGTGAGAAACGAACTCACGCTAGTTGGCTAGTAGACTTGTCATGTACAGACGCGGTAGACCACTACACCAATCCTCAGGCCAGTACCTAATGTATTTTAGGCCAATTTTGTTTACAGATTTTTAATAAAAAAAACAACGCCTGCCCATAGAAAACATTTGTGGAGGTGAATTTCAAAACGCAGTTTTTGACTTTGTGACATAGCAGCTTGTCAATTACTTGACAATCAAATGGTATTGTTTACTAAGTGACAAGCTGCTATGTCACAAAGTCAAAAACTGCGTTTTGAAATTCACCTCCTCATTTATTACAATAATTAAAATACTAAAATATCGATATTTTTTGCTGGAACTATTTATATTGACTTTAACAACTTTCTGTACGCCAGGTGTAAAAAAAAATTCGCTCCACCCTAATGTAGAGTATCTAATCTTGACCGGGTTTACATCTAATCCCAGCTAGGGATTCCCTGGGGATCGCTTAGTCATCATTCAGTGACAAAATGGTTATTTTAAATCCTTTTCTTATAAAACCCTTCCACTGAGAAGGATCGTACAAGTAAAAGATACTAATAACCTGATATCTTAAACTTGTACCCTTTAAGGTGATAAGTAAATTTTTACGGGTGGAAAAATATGTATTAACCGACCGAGAATTTAAAAAAAAATGTATTTTCTGGTTTAGAAAGTCATAAAACTTCAAAAAATGTCAAAAAAGTGGGTTTACAAAAATGTCGGTTTGTGTGCCTGTCTGTAAACCTTATAACTTTTTAACGGAATGTCAGATTTAAAAAATTCGTTCACCAAACGATTCAGGACCTTTGCTATTTGCGTTACATTAAGTGGTTAATAGTTAATGGTTAACATTGGCATAGAGCAAGGGGGATAAAACGGGAAAACCCTATTATTTTTAGCGATATCTCATTTATAGTGGGACAAACAGAGCTTCTTCAGTTCGAACGGAACAGAGACGAAAAACATTCTCGTTTTACCACCCGTCTAGAAAGGGTACCCGTTTCAGATATTTGTGAATTTAAAAATAATACAAGAAGTTTTTTTTTAAGTGAATAAATCTTTAAATACCTCGGTTAAAAAGTGAATTTAACGTATTTTTACACTATGGAACCAAAAAAATATTTTCTGAGAAAG
This sequence comes from Brachypterus glaber, assembly GCA_958510825.1. Classification (NCBI taxonomy): domain Eukaryota; kingdom Metazoa; phylum Arthropoda; class Insecta; order Coleoptera; family Kateretidae; genus Brachypterus; species Brachypterus glaber. The sequence goes on along the minus strand of OY294052.1, from coordinate 26,932,601 downwards.
ACATGAAACTTTCCATTCTACGTCGGCACTATTTTTTTACGTTGAATTGAAATTTGTTTTCAGTGAAAACCTTTCAGATTTTTTTAGCGAAGTGCATTTATGCAAAGTTTAATTGCGTTGTCACTTTAGAAGTCTGCCAGATAGAAAAAACCTGAATTTAGCGTTAAAAGTGTCCTATTTCAGTTCGAAAAAAAAAACATCCATAATTTTTAACAAACTTTTTCTACTTTAAGCAGAAGACCTATAAGTAACTTTTATTAATTAGTTTTTTCGAGTTTATGTGGCATTATCGTTTCCCCACTATCATTTATTTGGATTAATTCAAGAACAATTAGGTACACTACCCTAGTAGAAATTTAACGTTAGAATAACGTTTTTCTAATGTTATAAAACTGTATAAAATATGTGCAAATGTCCCGCTTTTATGTATAACGTTTTTGTCAAACGTTATACATAAATCTAACGTTAGTTTCCTAACTAAATTATAACCTTTTTCTAACCTTATTCTAACTTTAAATATTTTTTAAATTTTCATTATTGATACGTAAGCTATAGTAGAAAATACTCATTTCAGGCAGCTATGTGCCTAGGTTTGATATAACGTTTTTGTAAAACGTTAGTTTTTAAGGTTAGATTTATATATTTTATAACCTTTTTGTCCAACGTTAGTTTTTAAGGTTAGATTTATATATTTTAGAACGTTTTTGTATAACGTTTGAGACTAAACATAAAAATGTCACTAATCTAATGTTATATTAAGTTAGATTTATGTACTTTTCTACCAGGGGTGTTATTTAAAGTTTGTAAACGAGAGTGAAGATTAATTAACTTTTATCTCTAGATATTCATTTTAATTTAAACAGTTTTTTCTTTAGTTTTATAAAAAAGAACCGTTTCTCTGATTGATAAAATTTATTAATTAATTAACTAACAAAACTTTTTAGATGAGAATAATATTCAGAAATATGTTAGAAGCATTTAACTGAATTTATTATTTCAATTATCCTTTCAAAATTCATTTATACCGGACTTTTGGGGGATATTTATAGAAATAATAAATAATTATCAAACCTAGGCACATAGCTGTCTGAAATGAGTATTTTCTACTATAGCTTACGTATAAATAATGGAAATTTAAAAAATATTTAAAGTTAGAATAAGGTTAGAAAAAGGTTAGAATTTAGTTAGGAAACTAACGTTAGATTTATGTATTTTATAACGTTTTTGTCATACGTTAGTTTTTAAGATTAGATTTATATATTTTATAACGTTTTTGTCAAACTTTAGTTTTTAAGGTTAGATTTATATATTTTATAACATTCTTGTCAAACGTTAGTTTTTAAGGTCAGATTTATATATTTGTTAACGTTTTTGTATAATGTTTGAGACTAAACATAAAAATGTCACTAATCTAATGTTATGTTAAGTTAGATTTATGTACTTTCCTACCAGGGCAGTGTTATTTAAAATTTTTAAACGAGAATGAAGATTAATTAACTTCTGTCTCTAGATATTCATTTTAATTTTAACAGTTTTTTCTTTAGTTTTATAAAAAAACTGTTTCTCCGATTGATAATAGTATATTCTATAACTAGTATGGAATAGACAATATTCCGCGCGAGCGGAAAGTTTGTCATACGAGCCGGCAGGTGAGTATGACGGTCCCGCGAGTGCGGAATGACTATTCCATACGTGTTGTAGACTATACTTTTTCTTCGACTGCGAATTTGAAACACCGTATGGCTTTATACTGCGGACAAGGTTAAAAACAATGTTTTTTGTGACGTGACAGTGTAAATGCAACAAAACACATATTTTTAAATAAAGCAATTAATGTTATTTAATAATTTTATCAAATCAGTAGTTAAAAAAGATTTTTATTTAATTTTAGCACATATTTACAAATTATAATGCAAAAATTGAAGGTTATGTCAGATTGTTGTGACATATATCAGGTTTAAATACAGCCTGTTCCAGAACTCGCGTACCGAAATTTAAGAGGTGATTCTACATCCAAAAATATGAAAAAAAGTTTCTATAAAGGTTGGTCCGGAAATGAGCCCTAAGGGAGCTACGGCCCTTCGAAGATGACGTATTGAATGGGGAACAAAAAAAAGCACCAATAAAATTTTAATGCTGCAGGGTGATTCTTCATTTAAAACTGAGCAAAAAAGTATTATACACCAAAACACCTAAATTTAATATTAAAGGAGTAAAAGCCTTTTAAAAAGTAATGTTTTTGGTGGCACAAAATGTTACTTCCTCTTAATTGCATTTTTTTTTGATAACGGTTGCTCCTACAGTGTTACACTATATGATATTTTATATGTATTTTTACTCTAGAAATCTATATTTTTTACAACAAATCCAAAAAACATACACATAGAAAAGTTTGGGGCGAAAATGTTTTAAGCCTCATATATTTTTTCCGTCTGGGCACGCCTCTGGATAAATTAAAAAAATAAATTAACATAAACTTATTGCCCTTATTAATACTAGTATACATGCAAAAGCTCGCCGCTCTAGCTTAAACGGTACCCGAGTTATTAATTAAAAACCGTATTTTTATTACAATTTTAAAGGGCCCTAGATCCCTTAGGGCTCATTTCCGGACCAACCTTTATAGGAACTTTTTTTATATTTTTGGATCTAGAATCATCTCTTAAATTTTGGCATGCCAGTTATGGATCACCCTGTATTTAACAATAGTTGGAGCAGTTTTAATTTTTTGAACTAAATTGATAAAAAACTGGTAAAATATTAATAAAAACTAATAAACTTTATGCAATTTTAACGGAAAAATTTAAATTGCATTAAATTATTCAATATTTCATGGTAAAATATATATATTTTTGCTAATTTTGCTACAGTTTTCTTTACTTTTATAAACAAGAGATGGCACTACATGTGCTCATTCTAACACTTCATACGGAATATTCATACCGAATCTAGAGCTAGAATGGATTCATTCTGTGTTTGAAAAGTGTGTGTATTTGCTTACATTCTAAAGCAGTCGTAGAAAAAAATTATTCATTAATTAATTAACAAAACTTTTTAGATGAGAATATTATTCAGAAATATGTTAAAAGCATTTAACTGAATTTATTATTTCAATTATCCTTTCAAATTCATTTATACCGGACTTGATTTAATTACGAAAATATATCTTTCCAGAAATATGCAGAAATCTGGATTATTCCGTTCCCGATGCTAATAGCTGCCTAAAAAAATAATTAATTTCGGAAAAGTAACCAAATTAAAATCTCAAATGAAAATGGTTTTGCTGAACTGAAATTTTCTTTATAAATAGTATAGGTATTACATAACTAGTGTGGAAAGTGACATATTTCACGCGAGTGGGAAGGTTTACGAACGAGACGCCAGAAGAGTGAGGAAACCCCACGAGTGTATGGTATACACTTTCCAACGAGTTATGTACAATATTTTTCTTACAATCCCAAAGAAAAAAAGAAGTTTCTTATTTTAAAATTTTCTAATTTTGATTAATTTTTAAGAATAGCAAAGCACAAAATAATTATAAATAGCATACAAATTTATATATGTAGGTATGTCAAACAGGAAATATGATTTTCATTTAGCTCTTTAGTTTTCTTGGTTTTATATTTAATACAATACATAGCTGTTTAATGGGTTGCCTATTCCTAAATAAATACAAACTTGAGTTTGCTTATTAAATTAGATTTATGTGGTTATGCTGCCATATACAGCTATATACAGCTTTGAAATAATGTCTGACACGACCCCCTTTCTATTCAGAAAATTGCCCCCTATAAAATATATTCAAAAAAATAGTTTAAGTTGTTTTATTACGTGTTTCAAAAGTAAAGAGGGGGTGATCTTTGGACCGCTCTGTATATGTTTCAATGTTTTAGACGTTCCTGAGTACTAAAAAAGTCTATGACAAACAGTTTTTAAAAGAAAATATTTGCTAAATTAATTTTAAAGTTGTTGGATCACCATGTACATAAGCAATTATAAACAGAAAATGAAGTGTTTTCGAGTGTGTAAGTATCTACAAATTGTAATAAAAACCAATTTACCAAAAACTCTGTCAACTTTAAACAAAATCCCTATAAATTGAGAGACAGCTTGCCACTAAATTCATTATGAAAATTTTAACAATGTAGCCGAAAAATAAGCCAACCACAATCTAACCAGAGGCGTAGTTATAAATTCGAAAGTTTTGAGCCTAATTAATAGTTTAAATTTAATTAGAAACTGTAAAATATCCAAAATTTAAAATGACAACTTTAAAGATTACAGAAAAATTTAAATGTTATATTTTTTTCTTGTTTTATTAGAACAGAAAATAATTAAAGAATAAAGTAAATCTTTTTTTTTTTTTGCCAACGTTTCAAATTATTTTTTCCTTCAATGTCATCAATTTATATTTTTTACTCAATATTTTTTATATAATTTTACAATATTTATTTAACAAGCCCTGAAGATGGCCTTACAATAAAGACCGAAAAGTTGGCAAAAAAAAAAAAAAGATTTACTTTATTCTTTAATTATTTTCTGTTCTAATAAAACAAGAAAAAAATATAACATACATTTATAGAACAAGAACAACAAGAAATTAGAAAAATTTAAAGAAACATTAAAGAGATGTTAATAATCGCGAAAATATGCCCAGATGCGCAACGCGATCATCAATTTGGGCCCTTAGGAACACTTAAAAAATAATGTTATAACTCTACGCGAGTTCCGATGAGAACATTTTTAGAATGGGCCCTGAAATGGGAGATGCTATAAGCAGCATTTAAGCTCAAAATAAAAAGTCTGTAGAAAAAAAAACAATTTATGGGTTATTTAAACCTTGTATTTGATATTTATTGAATAGTATATAATGGAATGCTTAGCATTACCTATCACCTCCGCTGTTTAAAGAAAATAAAATTTACGAACAGATACATTTGGGATCCGTCCCTGATAAACTGGGATCCGTCCCTGAGTAAATAAATGGTTAGAGAGACATGCAGTAGACAACTTTGATCACTATATTGTTGGCGCAATAAATTTTCCCGTTAAATTACGTTTAGGCAGAGAAAAACAGCTCTCGTTCTATTCTTAATGTCCTAAAATAAATGCAGGTTCGTTCGTTCGTTTACTGACTTAAAAACTCTATCCCAATTTTTTGTTGATATAAAATATATTAAAGGATTGGACTATCAGTAGCACATAGGCAAATATTTTTTTAGCATAATATACGCATAGCAAAAACTTACATTTTCACATTTATCAGAAGACAGGGTTAGTCAAAAAGTATAGTCCTATAATAATATCATATTTTCATTAAATGAAAACTTGGTGTATTTTTTAATCAAGTTTAAGTTGTGTTCTTCGAGAAAATGTCGTGCGTAAAGGCGTAATACGCATGGTATTTCCCCGAAGAACACAACCTTCATTAAAAAATAAACTGAATGAAAATATAATATTTAAAACACAATCAACACTAGTCTGTGTAAAATGGAAAACAATGATGTGAAAAGTCAACCAAAAAGTTTGAAGCAAATTATGTTACAGCTTATTTTAAAGAGCGATTTCAAAAAAGCTAACTGCAATCCAACGCAGGTTGCAATCTTAACTAAACGGCGGACGCGTCCGGACGGTTGTTTACAGTTTTATCACGTTATAACCTTTAATATTTAAGATATTTAAACGAACAGAGTTAGCCGACGCACAGTATTATCTCCATTTTCCCTGCATTTTTTTAGAAAAGGGTGTTATCAAAGTATTTATTTTATCTATTTTAAAACTGTACTACCAAGTTTCAGATCTAAAAATTAAAAAAAAGTGTATAATAACATTATTATACTATTCACAGCGCGTAAGCGCTAGAATAGTATTATACGGAAGTTAAGAATTTCCAAAAATCGCCGGCGCGCCAAAACAACGTCATAGAAAAAAAAAATTGGATACAAATGTTTTTCATGAAAAAATAAGAAACTTTGAAAAAGTCCGTCTGTCTGTCCGAAGTAATGTTTTTTGTTAACACGATAACTCAAGAAAGAATTATCGGATCGACACAAAATGAAAAATCAACTTCTATGAGAGGAAGATCTCTATTGTTTTTGAAAATAATACCCCCAAAAACAAAAAAGTTATTGGGGGTTTAACTTTTAAAAAACTATCTTTAAAAAAAAAAAGTTTTTCGTTTTTCGAAAATATTTTACCATTTCTTTTACGAAAAAAGACTTTTTTCATTTTTTTTTTGTTTTTTGAAACAAGAAATTTGTTTATAACACAATTTATTTTTAAATTTTTTTCTTCTATCCAACCACTGTAAATAATGCCCCCTGGTTCATGAGGAACAACCAGATACACAGAGATCTCGAAATGCCCCTCCTAAAAACGGAAATCATCCGCTACAGCACGTCTTTTATACAAGACAATTTAGATCACCCAAACCCCCTCATTTCAAACTTTCTAGATTACGATCACGAAATACACAACACTCACAAAAAGATCAAAAACGTCCTCAACCAGTAATGGTACCCACTAATACAGGACAGATGCATTCCCAGCATCAGTGAGCTAGTCTCACTCCTCCCGCACATCCCTCCTCTCCCTATCCCGTCCCTCCCCACTCCCCATCCCCCTCCCACCCACTCCCCAGCGCCAAATTATGACAGATGCAACTCGCATCAGTGAGCAGAGACTCACTCCCCCCTAACTTATGACAGATGCAACTCGCATCAGTGAGCAGAGACTCACTCCCCCCTAAATTATGACAGATGCAAATCGCATCAGTGACCATAGACTCACTGCCCAAACCCCAACTATCCATTCAAATTAATTATTTTTTAGATAAATGAGCCATAGGCTGCGCCTGTCTCTTAAACACCCAAACAAACTACTGATGATGACTGTAAATAATGGAATATGTAGAATTACTATTCTTCACGGCTTGTTTTTAAAATTTAAATAGACCAACACAAACTTTTTGCCATCGCTTTATGCTGCTGATAGCCGCATCGTTTGATAAATACGTTATATCAAGATGGCCGAACAAAAAATCAGATTCCCGTTTTTCATGGAAGGTTTTCCCATTTACTATCGAAACGAATTTAGAGCTGCATTTATTTTAGAGCCAGAGCTATATTTCTCTGCCCAAGTGTAATTTTAAACTAAGTTTACTGAACTAAATTGTGAAAAATGTTTTAAAAAACTGATAACGATGTTACAGAAAAAATGAGTTTGCTTTATACAGCTTTATTATAGCATTTTTAAACTTTTAAAGGAGTTTTAAACATATTTAGTACCCTGTAAAAACGTTCTGGTTAATTCTTATTCAGACCTTATAAGATCTTATAAGAATTTATAAGACCAATAAGAACTTTAGAGAACATAAATTAGTATTCAATAAGATTTGTTATGAAAATTTACATAAAAGAAAATTCTTGTAGATTCCTGTAAGATTAAATACGAAAATGTACTTAACTTATAATGGGTAGGTTTTAATAAGAAAATACTAATTAGAATTTGAATGATTTAGTAAGCAAATTGGTATAAATTTAAATAGCAGGTTTTAAAGAGAAAAATCTAATGAAGTACTAATAAGATATAAACAGAATGTTCATATTAACTTAATTTCAGAGTTTTAAGGCGAAAATTTAGAATTTAAAAGATTTAATGAGAAAATTGATATTAAATTTAGATACCAGGTTTAAAAAGAAAATTCTTACGCAGTCCCAATAAGATTCATACTGACTTAATTACAGTTTTAAGGCGAAAATTACTATGGTATAGGTGGCGCCACGTTATTTCCTACCACTAACAAAACTTATTAAATGGATAAAGTCGCTTTCTTGGAATACTGTCGTTATATTTTACTAGTCTGATAATTCGATACACGTTGTCGGATTGGTATGGATCAAGATATCTGGAGGCTTCCGGTTTATTCACTTCCGGTGTCCTTAAATTGTTGAAAATGGATTTATGTTGGGGTTTATGTCTAGGGGGGTCAATTTTTTCATTTGGACTTATCTCTTCGCGTTTTCAAGATACAAGCAAAACTGTGTGTCCGTGTTTAAAACCATTGATCCATTGTAGAACCAGGTTCATTCTTATAAAAACCTGATTCATTGGTAAGAAATTTCGTTCAAAATCTTATTAAAACTTCTTAAGATTAAACAAGAAAATTTTAATAAGAATTAAAATTAAATTTCATTGGTTAATAATCTTATTAAAAGTTCTATAAAGTTTTGATAAGATCAAATACGAAAATTTTAATAAGAATTAACCAGAACGTTTTTACAGGGTAGGTATAGTCGGAATTTTTTGTATAAACCATTTTTTTATGCAGCAGGTTGCTGAAATTGAATGATAATAAATTTTTTCTAACTCACCCCGCGGGGGCGAGGGTGTAAATATTTTTAAACGTTTTCAGTATTTTCGTCAAAATTGGCGTATAAGGGTTTTTGTGGTCAGCGAAACTGAATCTAATAATACAACTTCCCTAACTCCACCACCTGGGCCTCCGCGGGGGGTGGGGTGATTATTTTTAAATCTTTACAATATTTTCATGAAAATTGCTATAAAGGGGGTTTAAAGTCGCTAAAACTGAATCTTAGAATAAAAATCTAGCTCCACCCCCTGAGGGATGGAGAGCAGTTTTCTTAAAAAATAGGTATATTAAGGTTTTTTAGGTCGATAAAACTGAATTATGAACAGTCATCGGCGAATTTCCAGTGCTCGCATAGGCGCCTCGTCGTTGACGCGAGGTTTTAAATATTTACATTTTTATTTCTTTTTATCTTGATTTCTTTTAATGATTCCATTTAAACGAGTTAGGTGGGAAAAAAAGTTATCGATAAATAAAAATTAAAAACTTTCGTATTATTAAAAGATAAAAATCGAATATCGGTTTTTTCTTCGAAAAACACCGATATATATATATACATATTAAGAGTTAATATGTATAGTCAATATTGTTGTGTGTAACAAATTAGTCGTCAAATGTTTCGATTTAGTGACCTTTATAAAAATTTCCCACATAATTCGGCAAAATTATTCAGTAAGACTATGTTGTTGTGTTTATTTTCAACGTTGATGAGTCATAACTGAGTTTATTCCGATTACTGATGATGAACTTGATTTCTGGAATACCCTGTATACCTACTTACTGAAAAAAAAAATAGTTTAGAGTAAACACAACATTAATTAACAACTTTTAAATAATGAATAAACTTCACAAGAACATAAATAATGAAGTTTAGTACTTATTTAACTCATGAATAATATATCCTGGCTCAAGATCAAGATGCTTAGGAAGTCGGGTGAGGAGCTGCGATGTTGCAAAACCACGTTAGAATAACAACACAAGCATATAAAATTGCTCCGAAACGAAAAAAGCCCCGCATATATTGTAGTATAATAGTACCTACCCTGGTAGAAAAGTACATAAATCTAACTTAACATAACATTAGATTAGTGAGATTTTTATGTTTAGTCTCAAACGTTATACAAAAACGTTATAAAATACATAAATCTAAAGTTAGTTTCCCAACTAAATTCTAACATTTTTCTAACCTTATTCTAACTTTAAATATTTTTTAATTTTTCATTATTAATACGTAACTATAGTAGAAAATACTCATTTCAGACAGCTATGTGCCTAGGTTTGATAATTATTTATTATTTCTATAATAAGTTTAAAAAAATATCCCCCAAAAGTCAAAATTATAGTAAGTCTGGCATCGCTGTACTAGAATTGAATAAATATTGTAAGATTCTGAATGTATAAATAAATATTAACTAACTAAATATAAAGTTTTTCTGAGAGGTAAACGTATTTATTGAAGTATAACAGCACATTACACGAAAAATATTTAGGGCGACCTAAAAAGATGGCTATTTTATAAAAAAATGCAACGAAATTATGTTTAAAAATATTATGATTTCTAAAATACATTAAGACTTATTTATATGAATAAATTTGTCTCCAGCTGCCATTTTATGATGCAGGTAGAAATTTCCTAGTTGGCCACGCCCCCTCCGAAAGTTAGAAATTAAACGTACTTATAACGTATTTCTAACTTAAAAATCTAACAGATATGTTTGTCGTTGGGTCACAAATAAAGAGTTTATATTTTAACAGGTAACACATATATTTAACATACTGCAGTTCACATTTACATATTTACATCAGGTACACAAGTAGGCTTAAGTAGCGTTCGCCTTGCTGGCTCGTAGAAGAAGGGCCGGGGCTGCTGCCTCGTTCCTTGCGCAGCGCACTCATAAGTCGCGCATGCGTATACATCGCACTAACGTTAGATTAACGTTTGTAACTAACGTTTGATTCTAACGTTAAAAAGCGGGACATTTGCACATATTTTATAACGTACTCTTATACAGTTTTCTAACATTAGGGTACATATTACTATAATAGTGAATAAAGAAATTCTAAATTGCCAAAAAATATAACAAAGAATGAAGTTGCAACGTACAATAACTATAATAGTCTTGATGAAAAGAACTAGGACATCGATTTGATATTATAATTCGAGAGCTTGCTCCAAGATAGTGGAAATATTTTGCATTTTACTTTGTAATGTAAAGTGAATTAGTTCTAAGTGCCCGTAAAAGAAGAAGACAAACATTTTAAAACATAATTGAAAAGAATATTTACGTGAAGTAAATAAATTTAGGTATTTTTTTAAATAAATTTTGTATCTACTAATTATTAGTCATAAAACTTGTTTCTTAATTTCACTTAAAAGAATAAGAATAATTGATAAACCATTTTTTCCTGACAACGAAAAAATGGTACGTTTTCTCCAACGAACTAACAACTCTTCTCTCTAGAATACCCATACCATTAATATAAAGTATCGCCAACATCTCGGCTTGTTTGTAAACAAATAGTAGGTATATTCAGGCCTGAACAATAAGAATTACCAGTAACTGTTATTGTTGTCTCTGTTAGAACAAAGCTGCGCGAGTAAGACAGACAAATAAATGTATATGTTGGCTACGTTTTTGTCAGTTTTTACAAATGAAATGCCTATTCTAGAAAGAAGAGTTATTAGTTCGTTGGTTTTCTCGGGAGTCACTTTTTTAAAACCCTTCTGTTCTCTTCACTTATATATAGATAGATATAAATATATTTGTCTTCAAATCTGCCAAAGCCTTTTTCACCCACTTAAAATATACTTAGAAAGCTAAAATTTGGTACACATACCTAATTCGGTTGACAATACAATTTTATATAAAATTTACCCCCCAAACCCCCACCCCTAAAATTAAAAAAATCCCTTTCTACCCACATGAGATAATTTACAACTAAAATTAGGTTACAAACTCATTTAGTGATAATAAAATTTTAGAATAAATTTTATGCCCCCCTTCGTCTCCCATCAACCCCCATACGCGAATAAGGCTAAGTTAACCCTCTCTCTGTTTTGCTTACTTAGAATACACTTAGAAAGCTAAAATTTGGTACACATGCTTAACTCGGTCGACAATACAAGTTTATAAAAAATTTATTTTGCTAGTGGCTTAACAGACGATAATACATGGATAATTTCGTTTTGGTTTATACCAATTGTTTAGAATACTCGTATAAAGGATTAAAATACATCCTCCTAATTGCTGGAAAATGGGAAAGGATAATTTGATTTCGCTACACCCAAGCCAATATTTGTACATTTTAGATTTATTTGTAACGAATCTCACATGACGTGGAGAACTAATGATTGGTTTACTGTATAAACGCAATTTCGCCCCTTTTATGTTAAGCGAATGTCTACATTAGATCATATATACATAGATATGGCATTAATGTTGATTTGTTTTATGTAGAACATATACAAAGCCAATTGTAAACAAACCACTATAGCGGTGAGGTTGCGAGGAGGTGAAGTATAACATATTTGTAAACAAACCACTATAGCGGTGGGTGGTGACCAGAAGCGACTCTTGCATGAATCCATGAAAAAAAGTGCAGCTTTTTTCTTAGACACAAAAAAGTTAATGACTAAAAAAAAAGTCCAAACGATAGGGTCGTGAAATGTGCAACTTTTGTATTTTGAATCCACAAAATATGCAACTTTTTAGATTTCAAGATAGCTACGGCCCTGACGGTACGTCTAAGGTATAAAAAAATTCTGTTGATAGATTATATCGTTTTAAATGGTACCCTGTTAAAACGGTACAAATCCTTATCAAAATCCTATGGGAATTTAAGGGGTCTTTCTACCTTCAAATTTTAAAAATATTTTGTTTTTAAACATTTTTTTATATAAAAAGACAAAACAAAATCATTGTGAAATGTTGTAGAATAAAAAATTGAAAAATATTGCAAACAAAATTCACATATTTATGCGGCTTTAAATATAGACACTGGAAGTTAGAAGAAAAAAATCCGATATATGATATCTTTACAGAATTTTTAATGGTATAATCGACTGTCCAGATTTACTTACCAAAATCAGTCTTAATGTTACAACAAAAAATCTACTTACACACTAGATCTCTTCCCCCCCCCACTAAGTTCGAAACGTTCCCGTATTAATATATAATTCAGTATGTACTAATGTACTTTTTTTTTCTCTTTTACTATACATCAAATTTTAACTAAATTCTAGGTGCATTTGTAATATTTTAGCGTAATTAGGTTCTTAATACCTATGTATTGTATTTCTTATTTTTATAGTTTAAAAGATATAAAGGTGTACCGTTTAAAAAAATAACCCAGTATATAAAATTTATTTATATAGAAACATTTTGACTTTTTTAAAAGTAATTTAAAAGTAATTTTAATAAAGGGGATAATTCCTCCAAAAATGGTCCTTTTTTATTTTAGATTAGGGACCGTTCAAGTATTACGCAACGCAAAATGTACCAAAATTCATACACTTCATACCTCGGTTCTCGCGTTATTTAAGGCTGTAGAGATTTCACATTTTGGCTACCCCCCATAACACACCCCCTATTAGGAGGTAGCCCCAATATGAAATCTCTATAATCTATAATAACGCGAGAACCGGGGTATGAAGTGTATGAATTTTGGTACAATTTGCGTTACGTAATACTTGAACGTTCCCTTAGAAGGATTTCAGCCTAAATAGAAATCTAATTAGGTCAATAACCGAGATAATTAGCGCGAAATTTATCGTAACGTCGTTGATCCATGGCCTTGGGAGTCTTGAAATGCAATCAATTCGTGGTAACGGCATTAGTTTCTTGTTTAAACAGATTTATAATAAGGAATTTAAAGGATCAACGGAATTTAAAGGATCAAATATTAAAAGCAAAATTCAAAGAAAATTTCTTTTACTTCTGGAAGAAGGTCGACCACTTTTACGACTTTTATATTTTTAACCCATGAAATATGCATTCCAAGATAGGTGGGGGGAGGATACCCCCCATAGCTACGGCACTGGATGCTTGTAGCATTGGAATGGGGATTTCTCCCGTTAGATTAGACAGGGACAAAAGTTCTACCCAAAAAGGATAGAAGACATACATACACTCCCACTTCCACCCAACCAAACAAATTCTGTATTTGTTCTTTGTTGAACAAATACAATATTTACTTGGCCGGGCGAAAAGTGTAATTATATTATTTTTATTAAAGAAATTACTGGCGCCATCTAAATTTTAGTAGAATTATCTTATTCTACAGATTCACATTAGCTATATTCGTTCGTGCCGCTCAGTGCTACACTTTCCGGCCAACCAAATAAATACTGTATTTGTTGTATGAAAAACAAATACAGTACTTATTTGGTTGGCTGGAAAGTGTAGCACAAATGAGATAGAGATAGGGTAGACGTCTTTTATTTCATAATTCTAGTTGTAGAGAGCTCCATTGGGGCACAACTGTTGTAACGTATCTTTAGAATTACCGCACGGGTAGATAAAATGGAGATTTCTCCCGTTAGATTAGACAGGGACAAAAGTTCTACCCAAGAAGGATAGAAGACATACATACACTCCCACTTCCACCCAACCAAACAAATTCTGTATTTGTTCTTTGTTGAACAAATACAATATTTACTTGGCCGGGCGAAAAGTGTAATTATATTATTTTTATTAAAGAAATTACTGGCGCCATCTAAATTTTAGTAGAATTATCTTATTCTACAGATTCACATTAGCTATATTCGTTCGTGCCGCTCAGTGCTACACTTTCCGGCCAACCAAATAAATACTGTATTTGTTGTATGAAAAACAAATACAGTACTTATTTGGTTGGCTGGAAAGTGTAGCACAAATGAGATAGAGATAGGGTAGACGTCTTTTATTTCATAATTCTAGTTGTAGAGAGCTCCATTGGGGCACAACTGTTGTAACGTATCTTTAGAATTACCGCACGGGTAGATAAAATGGAGATTTCTCCCGTTAGATTAGACAGGGACAAAAGTTCTACCCAAGAAGGATAGAAGACATACATACACTCCCACTTCCACCCAACCAAACAAATTCTGTATTTGTTCTTTGTTGAACAAATACAATATTTACTTGGCCGGACGAAAAGTGTAACTATATTATTTTTATTAAAGAAATTACTGGCGCCATCTAAATTTTAGTAGAATTATCTTATTCTACAGATTCACATTAGCTATGTTCGTTCGTGCCGCTCACTGCTACACTTTCCGGCCAACCAAATAAATACTGTATTTGTTGTATGAAAAACAAATACAGTATTTATTTGGTTGGCTGGAAAGTGTAGCACAAATGAGATAGAGATAGGGTAGACGTCTTTTGTTTCATAATTCTAGTTATAGAGAGCTCCATTGCTCATAAATGGAAAATAAGTTCTTAACAAACGAATAATACATATATTCTTGATTTTAGGATCGAGAAGTTATGCTCAAACAACTAACTTGCACCATACCCCAAGATGACGATTTTGATGAAAAATCAACCAGAGCTTCTACCCAATTCGACAACTCCCAAGACGACAACTCATTAAACATAAAAACCACCAAACCTTGGATCTGGACATCAAATACCGTGGATATTGACTACGGCATGCCTACTAGACATCGTCGTGAAACCGAAAATACACCAGGTGCAAGTATCACCCAAGCATCTACTACTGCTGCTGTTACCGAGTCGAAATTGTCACCAATTGGTGATACTGTGGTGACGCAATCTCTCACCAACCAACCCTCAGGTAACCCATTTAAATTAGAAGTTCTCAATATAATTTTAATAAAATTTCTCCATATCGACTTGTAAATTTCGAAACCTCGTATCTCAAAAAATCAATTTTCGGTTCCTTGTACATGATGACTGGTAACTTCTAAAGTTTATTTTTTTTAGGTATAGCTATTTTAAATTTGCCGCTAAATACTCCACAAAGTCCGATTTACACTGAAGCATGTGGCTTGTTTTGAATGTCAACATAACCAAAATTTATAATTTTTGTTTTTATCATGTTTTGATGTAAAAAAAGAGAATGGATATAGTTGTTGCTAAAAACACTTTTGTATTCCTGTAGAAACAAAATTTGCTTATAAAATCGCTTTTATTCCAATTATTTAGAGGAATAAACCATTGTTTTGTTCTCGTTAATGGCACGTCAAAGTTTTACGGTTGTGTAAATTGGGCCTAGTCATTTCGCTTACGACGCATGCGTATCTTACGTTGCTATGGTAATTTCGAGATTGTTTACAAGCGGGAAGGTTTAAAATAACTATACCTTAAAAAAATAAACTTTACAAACTGCAAAATATTACTAGAATAAAACGTAACTTATAAACTTGTTGGAATAGTTAACTGGAGTTTGTATATATTAATTAGTGCAAGGAACCGAAAATTTATTTTTTCGAGATACGAGATTTTGAAAGAGTCTTAAGAGTGACCGAGTTTTTTAGCCTCTTTTTCAAACATCTGTAACTTCGATTGGAATTGATAAAATGTAACGTATAAGTGCTCAAAATTTTTGTCTGGTCATAAACTTGTGCAAAAAGCAAGATTTATTGTTCTAGAAGCTAAACATCCCCTTAAACAAGGGTTAACTATGGGTACTTGAATTGAATTTTATACTCTAAACTTTCTCACATTTTATTTAATATAACTGGCTGAATCCCTTTAACTCGATTTTTCTTGAGATACTTTATGGTTTTCTACTGTTTTTGGTGCTTTGGGGTAGCTTAACCCTCTTTGTGGGTGGATTTTCATCAAATCCAAGGGTGATACCCCTTTACGTATTTTTTGTTTCATTTTACAAAAAAAAAGTGTTATATTTCACCCCCACGAAGAGGGTTAAACTACCCCCAAGTACCAAAAAAAGTGGTAAATCATAAAATATCTCAGAAAAAATCGAGTGAAAGGATCGAGTCAGTTATGTTTAATAAAACTTGAGAAAGTTTGGTATAAAAGTACCCCTAGCTAACCCTTTGTATAAAGGAATGTTTGTTTGTTTGTTTATTTGTTTAACCTCGTACTATTCTACTTAATTAAGCATCCCCTAAAGTCCAAGACTTGTGTGGGCTAGTAGTAGAGGGAACCACCGGCTTATACTGACTTTCGAACCAGTTTCTAGGGATTGTCCGTTTCACTTATCGCCTTCGCCAAATTTCAATTATTAATTAACTGAAAAAGGCAAATCGGCGCCAGTGAGAATCGAACTCACGATAGTAGACTTGCTATACATACGCGCTAGCCACTACGCTATGCCTCCCCTTCTAGAACAATAAATCTTACTTTTTGCACAAGTTCATGAACACACAAAAATTTTGAGCACTTGTACGTCACATTTTATCAATTCCAATCAACGCATACCGTTAATATAAAGTATCGCCAATATCTCGGTTTGTTTGTAAAAAAAATAGTAGGTATATTCAGGCCTGAACAATAACAGTTACCAGTAACTGTTATTGTTGTATCTGTTAGAACAAAGCTGTGCGAGTAAGACAGAGAAATGTATATGTTGGCTACGTTTTTGTCAGTTTTTACAAAAGAAATGCCTTTTCTAGAGAGAAGAGTTATTAGTTCGTTGATTCCAATCAAAGTTACAGATGTTTGAAAAAGAGGCTAATTTTGCCGTCACTCTTTAAAAATTGATATGGTTTTATATGTTGATTTTTAGATTCGTACTAATTTTAACCGCTAAAAGTATTTCTGCCTCTATTAATTTATGTTTTTGTTTTTAGAACCTATGGTTACATCAGAGAACCCAAACATAAAAATAACAACAACCGCAGAAACTCAAAATCCTTCCACTGATTCCGATTATTTAAACAACACAACAGTGACTGTAACTGACGTAACGGAGACTAGGAGTAAACAAGAGGACGAAACAAATATTACACCACCTCTAGATGATCCAGAGTTATCCAGTGTTATTAATCAGGGACAACTCTTTAGTATTATCGAAAATGGTACGTAAACAGTGTTATTCTTTTAAACCCCCCGTAACTTTTGAACTAGATGAGATATAAGTTTGAAATTTGGAATGTGTATATCACAGTGTGATATTATCACACAACAAAAACTATCTTTTGCGATATTTTTAGATTTTTATGCGGGAGGCAGTTAGGGGCTCTATTTAACCATTTAACCAGGCATTTGTTCTCAAAATTTTTGTTTGTACCATTTAAAATTAGTTTTAAAGAATAATTTACGTATTTTTACCTCTAAAATTAATAATTTTTCAAAAATTATTTAAAGAAAATTTCCATTTTCAACCCTTAAATAAATATCGATAAAAATACATGGTCGAATAGAGAATTAACTTTAAAACAACCTTCTTTCCATTAAAAAATCCCCCCCCCCCTATGTCCCCTGCCCATATTTTAAATGTTACAAATATCAGATATAATCAAAAAGATAGTTTAAGATGTCTTATATAAATGTTCCATATTTAAAGTAGATTACTCGTTCCAAAGTTAAGAAGGGGGCTCACTTTTGGAACGCTCTGTATAACGTGTTTATTTAGGCTATAAATTAAAAATTTTCAATTAAAAAACTCTTTTCGTGATCAAAGTCTGATTTTTAATCAAAGCTATATTTCAAAACCTACTTTAAGCTTTTAACCAAAACTTTATTTGAAACTTTCAAAAGAAAAATCTATTTTAGTTTCCTCTGATCCATTATATAAACGCGTTTAAGGGTTGCCCTTTTTCATGTTATCAAATTTCCATCTCCTTTTACTTTAAAAGGTACAAAAAACTTTTTGTTAGAATGCAATACATTCCCTTTTTGGATTTTTACATGCGATTAGGTTTGATACAGAGAATTACAGAAACAAAAAAAATATTGTCAACTACACTATTAAAAAAAATAAGTTAAAATTTTTACCAGAGAGGTCTTTATTATTTGTAAAAATTGTTTTTTCACTACTAGTTTTAGAACATACATACATTTATCATGTTTTCACTACTAGTTATTCTTATTGTTTAAGTATTTTTATATCCATAATTAGGTAAAATGTTTGTTGGATCTTAATTAACCGCGAAAAAACAAGTAGCCTTTGAAATCACCATTTTTAAACACATGAATAAATTTATTCACTAAAAGTTGACGGTTCTAGTAGGTTGCGTTTTTAAATTTTTAAAAGGACAGAAATTAATAGGAAATGTCATGTTAGTGCAGTTTCAGGAAAATCAAGTGAGAGTTATCAATTGTTTATAAAATTAACTCATACTAGGAGAGAAAAAATGATTATTGCTCTAAATGCAGAAAACTAATTTTTCGAATTAAAAACCTGATAAATAATAATTTTATTATAGATTTTATTTAAATAATATGTTCTAAAGCTAGTAGTGAAAAGACTATTTTACGGCTGCCAATTGGGTTAAAAAACTATCCCAAGACTTTTCAAAGTGCTATGGGCGAAATTATGTTACAATAAAAAGTCACTGTGCCCCTTCATCCTTATTTTTCCTCTTACCTTTTGTTAAGGGGACAAATGGCTTTATAGGCCAAATGGGTTAGATAGGTCCGATTGACCCCACAAGGGTTTGTAATACCGTAAAAACTCGGTTAAAATATTTATTTTAAAGGACCATTAATCCTAGTTTTTCTTCGATATAATAGACTACAATGCATAGGGTAATTTAGGTATAATCATAAAAAATACGTCTTCACACTTATCAATAAAAAAGTACTCACTTTTATTTCCTATGGAATTATCGTTTCTAGGGCCCTAGATGCTGTTATTCTGTTGGTATTCCAATTTTCGGATGTTTCTTGAAGATTTTGGTTAAAATTCTCGTGGACACACACGATATCATTGATTCGTAATTGATGATACAACACATTAAAAATGAATAAACGTTTAATTTATCAAGCATGTTTTTCGCGACCGTTTTGGTATAGGTTCATACCTAATTTTTCATTAATACAGCTTACTGATATATCTTCACGGCTTGTGTGGCGTGTCAAAAACTTTGTAGTAGTGGAGGATACCTTATTTTCAATAAATGTAAAAATGCGTATCTGTAGTATGCAACCCTAAATTCATACTTTAAATAAATTCTGGAGGCCTTATGTAACACCTTTTGAATATTTATACATATTTGTTTTAGGTACAATGTTCGATATAATAGA
>OY294052.1:26795871-26912871 GCA_958510825.1 Brachypterus glaber | reverse complement strand
TCTCCAAACGGAATGTCATTTCGACGCTGTTAATACTCAGTGAGTCACTTGGTCATGGTCCATGACTTATAGAGAAAGACTTTAATTTTTTTTTAATTGTTTCCCTTTTTAAAAAACGAATAATTAATAAGAAAAACAATATTTTTGTATTAATTATTCGTTTTTCGAAAAGAGAAACAATTAAAAAAAAAGTCCTTTTCCATGAGTCATGGACCATGGAACAGCGTTGACATGACATTCCGCTTGGTGAACAATAGTTTAAAGTGTCTATTTACTTGAAAAAAGAGTTTTTTAAAATTCTAATTTTTGCATGCCCCCGGTAATGGCTTCTTCGATCCGACCCGTGGTTATTATGAATGACATAATCATAAAAAAAACTGGAAAAACTCATGCATTAAATCTTAAATAAATACAGGGTGATCCATTAGCCTCTTTACAAACTTTGGCAATAAAAACTACATTTAATTTCATGAAGAAATGTTCATATAAACGTAGGTCCTATCTTTTTCTTGGTTCAGAAGTTATAGTGCTTTTAAAATTTTAAAAAACATAGTAACAATGATTTGGCAAAACAAAATTTCGTAACTACCATTTTAAATATAATCACCTGTCAAAAATAGTTTGTTTATGTCAGTGGTCAGCGCTAGATTTAAATTACATAGGGAAAGAAGTTATACATAGGGAGACAAAAGTATAATTACTATGTTTTAAAATAAAATTATGCATATGTTAAGTAGGTATTCATTAGCCACTTTAAAATGTAATTTAAAATTTTATTTTTACCTAAAATATGCATAATTTTATTTTAAAACATCTAATCTAAATCTAGCGCTGACCAATAACGCAAACAAACTATTTTTGACAGGTGATTATTAAAATGATAGTTATAAAATTTTGTTTTTGATAAATCATGGCTACTATGTTTTTTAACTTAAAAATATTAAAAGTGCTGTAACTTCTAAAGAAAGAAAGAAAGATAGAACCTACGTTTATATGAACATTTTATGAAATCAAATCTACTTTTCGTTGCCAAAGTTCGTAAAGAGAAAAAAATCAACCTGTATATTAGTATTATTGTTGTTAGGCTGCCATAAAGTCATAGGTTGGACATACCTTATTAATATAGTAGTTCATATAGTCACACGCCAATACATGTATTAAATAAAAAAATAAAATATAACATAATAAAAATTTATTTGTTTGTATCTTAGGTATGACATTTTTTGTAAATATTTGGTTAGTATTATATTAAGCCTTTGGGCTATAGCCTACCTTAAAATTGTCTGTTATATCGTTTTTGTTTTATCCAAAAATATTATTTTTTATTTTAAAATCGAAATTTGATTGGTTAACCAATAGAAACCGCACATTATTATTATTTACATGAATAATAGAGGAAAGTCGCCTAATTTCGGATACCATTTACAATGTATTCAATATTTAATACTCGGTATTACTTTTTGATATTTTTTTTATATAACCAGATACAACTTATTATAGCGAACCATGATTTATTATAAAATCAATTTTATTACAGTTTATTTTTTCCAAAAAACACGGTTAAAAAAATCAGCGCATTTTTGTGCATTTGAAAAAGGGCTCCTAATTTCCGACATATCCGAAAAAATTTTTTCAAGAGTAGTTCTGGATCCCATTGCTTATGTTTCTTGTTATTCCTTCACATTTAAGACGTAATTTAATCATTAAGCGATTTTCTACGAAATACTATAGGAACTATAATTTTAGATTCCCAATTTCGAATATCTTAGTATCTTAGGTAATTTTCGTTTTTTTAAAATTGTTTATCTTAGTTTGTTGTATCATTATAAAAATAATAATTAATGGTTGGTTATCCCGAATAAAAATTACCTTGCGGATATCCGAAATTGGGAATCAAATGCACAAAAATGGTCTATCCGAAATTAGGCAACTTTCTGCTTTTTAGATTAGAAATTTGTAGAATGTTTACGTTTTCAAATTGCTTAATTATGAATAGTGGATCAACTTAACTAACATCATAACTTACCCAAGACAGAATCACGAACTTTTATAACGATTATTTATAAAATAAACAAGCATAATAATGCAACTGAGCACAAAACTGCCATTTGCAATATAAACGATTTGTGCTGCCATTTAAAGGGGAGAAGCTCTACCGTTATCATATTACAGGACGGATTTAGTTTGACTTTTGGCTTCACATAAAAGTAGGTTTCTGTTTACCTTTGCAGACAGTATCTTAAATACACCACTATCCGAAATTTGGAAACCATCCGAAATTAGGCGCATTTCCTCTATTATTTTTTATTTTAAAATCGAAATTTGATTGGTTAACCAATAGAAACCGCACATTATTATTATTTACATGAATAATAAGAGAATAGATAAAAATACCCAATAATAAACAACACTGTAAAAAGTAAACTGAATATTGAGCTACAAATGGATAGGAAATCGGAAGTTATTATCCTATATAATTGTACTTTAATTTTTGTTAAAAACACGCAACATTTTATGTCTGTCCTTAAATATTAAAGTACGTGACTTTAAAACTTTAGTCTTTTTAACATAATTAAAGCACATTTGTTTAAGATCATAACTTTCTATCCGTTTGTAACTAAATATTCAGTTTACTTTTTACAGTGAAAATTAATTTTGATGTCGAAAAATAATATTTTTGGGCTAACATAACTGATTAAAAAAATGATCGAATTTTTAATGTGAAGCCATACTTAGTTTTTTTCGAACACATTTTTTAATAAGTTAGAACACGGACTTTTTTTTAGCTTTAAAATAGTTGATCTGCGTTTGACAAAAAAATAATTTATATTTTCATTGTGCAGTGTGTATTGAATATTGAATTCAACTCAACAGTAACAATAACAGAACAACGTTATGCTTTTCTGTAACAACTTGTATTCAACTAAAGTTGCTTCGGATTCCATACAGGGTTATTCAGAAATAGGGTCGTTAATTTTACGGGCCGATTCTACATAGGAAGATATGAAAAAGAAAGTGGCTAAAAATTTTTTTTTTTATTTAACAACTCATAAAACCCTTTAAGACACATATAGCAACTAGGTTTTGCTTGAGAACTAACCTTATTAAGGCCCATCTTCTTATGTTATTTTTATTTACTTATTTTAACCAGAGGTGTGCGAAACGAAGGGGCCTTATCAGTTTTTTGTGCCAAACTTTTTTCTATGTAACTTTTTTTAATTTTATTTTTGAAATATGATTCCTCAGGTCAAAATACATAAAAAAGGTACTCTTGTTGTAATACCGTAGGATTAACCGTTTTCGAGAAAAAATAATTTTAAGGTGAAATTTTACGAAAAATTATACAAAAATGTATACTAAAATGTTAAAAACCGAAATTTCAATGATGAGGGTGAATGTACATCAAAGAATAAGAAAAAAAACATATACAGGTCCTTCCAAAAATTAATCCTAAGGGAGATATGGTTTCCTAAAAATACACCATTTTTAAAGTGCCATAAGTAGTAGGTTTAAAAACCATTTTTCAACCTACATGTACACGGAAAAAAAATTATAGCTAGGAGCGCTATAACACACATACCAAGCAAATTATAATCGCTTATTATATAAATACAAGGCTTTCTCTTACAATTATGGCAGTCAGTGTAAAAATTTATATGAAATACTTTAATTGTTTAGTGAATAATAAAATATAACAAATAGTATGGCATTTATAGCTTAAATAGATTTAATTATTGTCCGTGCTAATAATTTTTATAATATAATAAAATTTCTGTAAATTTATAATAGTGCCTGTAATAAATATAATCGTGTCTGTAATATATATAATCGTTTCCAATTTATTTTTAACATTATTAGTTATTGTGTCCCTTATCATCTATAGCTTAAATCACTATAATTTGCCACTGTTACCAAATATCTTATAATGTATAGCGCAGAGCCCACTAATTTCTTTCCGTGTATAAAAACTTTTTTTCTTAGTTTTTGATATATATTTGGTATATATAGAATAATCCTGCATCATTGAAATTTTGGTTTTCAACATTTTAGTATTTAATTTTTCGTCCTCGAACCGCGAAATTTCACCTTCAAATTAATTTTTCTCGAAAACGGTTAATCCTACAGTATTACAACAATGTATTTTGACCGGATGAATCATATTCTAAAAGTAAAATTATAAAAAAGTTAGAAACCGTTTCGCACACTCCTGGTTTAAATAAGTACATGAAAATAACAACCGAAGATGGGCCTTATTAAGATTAGTTCACGTGCAAAACCTCTTTGCTATAAAAAGTCAAAGTTATTAAATTACGACGCATTTTTAGACATATGTTTTTAGGAACTCTTTTTTATATTTTCCTTTGTAGTATCACCCCTTACAATTAATGAGCATGTTTCTGAATAACCCTGTATTCACAATCATTCAGTATTTAATACGGTTACAAATTCTCGGTGGAGGGTTTAAAAATCGAATTCGAAAAAAATTGAGAATATTACATTATTTATAGATTAAGTATGTAATTATTATGCATTCCTTCCAAGCTACTTATAAAAAATACATTATTATTATTAGGGCTGTCAATTTATTGATATAACAATATTGTATCAATTTATAATGATATTTTTAATAACAAAATTATAATAATTATATGTTAATAAATAAATTCTAAAAGATAAAAATAAAGTTTAAAAATTAAATAGGTAATATTCTTTTTATTGCAATTCACCCAATATAGGTTTTCCTTCCACATAAAATTTTAAACATTATGTTACTGGAAATAAAGTTTGGCATGTTTTTAATTTTTACATTAAAAAATATGGAGCAATTGAAAAGAAATACAAAATAATTGCTTATAATTTAACTACTTTTAAAAGTAGTTAAGATAAATGAATATAAAGTAAAAATCTATTCTAAAATAACATCCTTAAAATTAATTGTTAGTATAAAAATATATAAAAAAATACTTCTTAAATTAAAATATATAAAAGTAATTAGGACAATACAAATTGGAATTAGATAGTCACTTAAAAAGCAATATGTTGTATATGTTAAACCTAAATAATAATCAGTAGTCGGCGTAAACTAAACACAGAAACATAGGGTTACGGAATAATTTTGCCGAATTATGAGGGAAATTTTTATAAAGGTCAATAAATCGAAACACTTGACAACTAATTTGTTACACACAACAATATTGACTATACATATTAACTATACATATGCATATATGGTTGTTTTTCAAAGAAAAAACCGACATTCGATTTTTATATTTTAAGAATACGAAAGTTTTTAATTTTTATTTATCGATAACTTTTTTCCCACCTTACTCGTTTAAATGGAATCGTTAAAAAAATCAAGATAAAAAGAAATAAAAATGTAAATATTTAAAACCTCGCGTCAACGCTAGAGTCAACGCGGCGCCTATGCGAGTACTGGAAATTCGCCGAGTACTGATAATAATATAAAATATAAATAATTTTAAAATAGCATTAGTAATTGGTATCACGGTTTGCCGTTATTCACTTTTAGTTTGACTTTGAAAAACACGCAGTTTTCTTGTACAGTTTGTTTACTTATAAAGTAAATATCAATTTAAAACCAAAAATTAAATAATCTATCGGGCGAGAAGTTTTTTATTCGCGAAAAAGGGTCACGTGAACTACATAACATTAATAAAAAGGTCAATTTGAACAAAACATTGATATTTACATTATAAGTTAACAACAAGAAAACTGAGTGTCGATAAACGCCGAACCGTAATATATTAAAAAATAAAATGCCCAGCTCCAATTTTGTGTATAGGACAAACTATAACTGCCTTTCGGTTTTACTTATACCGTTGCTAGTTTCCAGCTTCTTTTGGGCAACACCGGAAATGATATATCAATTTATTCCTGTCGGAAAACCGCTTTGAGCACTCAGCACACTCATAAGGTTCCTCTCCAGTATGATTTCGCATATGAAGTAACAGATTAGGCCTTGTCGCGTACTTTTTATCACAATGAGCACAAGCAAATGGTTTAACTTTCAAGTGGCATTTAAAATGTTGTTTTAATATTTGCTTGGTATGAAATCGTTTACCGCATTCTGCACACTCGTAGGGTCTTTCATTATTGTGCTCACGCATGTGTTCGGTCAAATAACGATTTTGCATGAAAGTTCTGTTACACTTTAAGCACTCAAACGGTTTCTCGTTTCTGTGCATATACATATGGTCCTTTAGCAAATCCTTTCTGGAGTATTTTTTACCGCATTCTGCACATTCGAATGGTTTTTCTAACGTGTGTACTCTGATGTGTATTTCTAATTGTCCGCTCTCAGTAAATGCCCGATCACAAAATGGACAACCATATTGTTTCTGATCTTCATGTATTAGAATATGATTCTTTAAATGACATTGCTGCTTAAATCCTTTATTACAAATCGTGCATATATGCGGTCTTTGCTCCAAGTGGCTGCGCAGGTGTTGTCTTAAGTTATCCTTTGTTTTAAACATCTTATCACATTTTGGACATTTTTCTGTTACTTCTGTACTATGCGTGTAAGCATGCACGTTTAAATACTTTTTTAATACGAATGTTTTGCTACATATCAAGCATTCAAAGGGTCTTTCACCCGTATGTGTTTTTATATGGAGATTAAGTCTACTCTTGAAAAGATAGGCTTTTGGGCATTCTGTACATTTAAAGGCTTTCAGAGCTGAATGTGTGCGAACGTGATTATTCAATAACTGCCTAAACTGAAACCTTTTACTGCATTCCAAACACTTAAAAGGTTTGTCTTTTGTATGGGTCTTAATGTGATATACCAAAGCTCCCTTGGTGGTATATCCCTTACTACACACCGAACATTCAAATGGTTTCTTGACCGCATGTTTACGCATATGATAGTTCAACTGATAGTTATGTAAAAACTTTTGCTTGCATTCTACACATTCGAAGCGTTTCGCCCCTTTATGAATGAGAAGGTGATAAGTTAATTCCTTTTTTCTTATAAATTTTTTATTACATATTGAGCAATGAAAGTTTCTTTCTCCAGTGTGTATAGCAATGTGAAAGTTTAAGTCAGATTTACGTAGAAACCCATTCTTACAATAAGGACATTCGTGTGGTTTTTCACCAGTATGTGTGCGGACATGTACTTTTAAACTATCTTTTGAGGAGTACTTTTTTTTGCAATGTTTACATTCGAATGGCCTTTCTCCTGTGTGACTTTGTAAATGGAGTTGTAACTTTTCGGATCCAGGAAATCTTTTGTCACACACTGAACATTTATAAACGTGTTTTCCTGTATGGTACCGAACATGAGAGTTTAGGTTGTTTTTCCGTTTGAAGGTCTTGTCACAGTATGAACAATGAAATGGCTTTTCTTTAGAATGTGTGATTAAATGTTTGTCAAAATCATATTTTGTTGGCCAACTTTTGTCGCAATATTCACAGATAAAAGGTTTCTCTTGTAAATCCTTCTTCGCGCGTTTGGCTCTGGGTGATTCATAATTATTATTACTATTGTATTTTTCATCATTAATTTCAGCTTTTAAATCATGTTCTACGATTTCAATCTTCATTTCACATGTTTTAACGATTTTCTCCCTATCCCTTAATTTTGGTTTGTTATCCAGAGTAATAATAGGTTTTAAATATTTTTCTTCTGGTTCCAGTTTTTGGATAACCTCTTCACTTGAATTTGTTTTCATTTTGGATATATCCGTGGAAACATCCAGATGTCATACGTAATGGAATTTGGTCATTTGGATACCTAAAGGTAAAATATATATTTTTAATATATAAACCATATTAGTGAATATATTCTTTTCTTCAAATTATTTTATTTAAATTATTATGTATTTTCTTAATGGTGTAGTATGATATAAAATATCTATTAGGAAGGTCCTAGAATCACTATAAACTAAAGTATTATATATTTTACTGAAGTAGAGTGAATACTTAATGCGTACCGTAAACCCTGACAACACGGTGCGGTTGTTGGTCAATTTAAACCAACTTCAAATCAACCCATTTCTGTTTCTATAGCGACGTTTCATAGAATCGACATTCTATGAAAAGTAAGGATGATTTTGACCAAAAGTAAAAAAATCTATCGAACACTATTTCTTATTAACCTCTTCAGGGACGAATTTTTTGTTTAAATTAATTTAGTAGCAAAAGCTAAAAATGATTTTTGTTGTCAAAACAAGTAAACAACTGAAGATATGCGAATCTTGGCCATTGGATGTCTCTTGTGATTGGAAACATAGCAAATGGCAACACCTATAGACACTGAGCAATAAGGAATTCGGTGAATTTCATTTTGCCGAATTTATTTTTAAACGTACACATATGTGCCTATGTCCCTGAAGAGGTTAAGCAAAACCCCGTATTAGGATCCTTCTTAAAATGCGAAAATGCGACATGTTAAAGGGCTACCACCTCATTTTATTATTCCCTATAAAAAAATTGACATTTACAGCGCGAAAATTACGCTCAAAATGTGTTAAAATTATAAAACATTGATATTTCGATGCCTAGGGAGAGCAGTTATGCAAACAAAAACAAAATAATTGTTAATAGTTTAAAAATTATAAAAGTAGTTAAATTAAAATGAGTATAAAGTAAAAAAATAAAATTAAACAACATTCTTAAAATTAATTGCAAGCAGATATAAAAAAATATTTATAAAAAAAGTAATTCTTAAAATAAAAAATATAATAGTAATTAGGACAATACAAATTAAAAATTATAAAATCACTTAAGAAGCGTTACGCCGATATATTGTAAATTAATTTATCTTTAGATATACCTAACATGTACATATGTATATGTTAGCATGTATATATGTTAACATGTACATATGTTAACCTAAATAATAATATAATGTCTATAATGTAAAATATAATTCATTTTAAAATAGCATTAGTGATTGGGTATCACGGTTTATCCGTTATTCATTTTTAGTTCGACCTTGAAAAACACTTAACTAACTTTTTTTTAATAGCAAAAAAGAGTCACGTGACCTCCAAAACTTTAATAAAAAGGTCAATTTGAACAAAAGTTACATCCTTTTACTTACTAATTAAAAGGATGTAACTTTTGTTCAAATTGACCTTTTTATTAAAGTTTTGGAGGTCACGTGACCCTTTTTTGCTATTAAAAAAAAAAAAGCGTGACGCCGATACATTGTAAATTAATTTATCTTTAAGTATACCTAACATGTACATATGTTAAACCTAAATAATAATATAATGTCTATAATGTAAAATATAATTAATTTTAAAATAGCATTAGTGATTGGGTATCACGGTTTACCCGTTATTAATTTTTAGTTCGACCTTGAAAAACACTTAACTAACTTTTTTTTAATAGCAAAAAAGGGTCACGTGACATCCAAAACTTTAATAAAAAGGTCAATTTGAACAAAAGTTACATCCTTTTAATTAGTAAGTAAAAGGATGTAACTTTTGTTCAAATTGACCTTTTTATTAAAGTTTTGGAGGTCACGTGACCCTTTTTTGCTATTAAAAAAAAAAGCGTGACGCCGATACATTGTAAATTAATTTATCTTTAAGTATACCTAACATGTACATATGTTAAACCTAAATAATAATATAATGTCTATAATGTAAAATATAATTAATTTTAAAATAGCATTAGTGATTGGGTATCACGGTTTACCCGTTATTAATTTTTAGTTCGACCTTGAAAAACACTTAACTAACTTTTTTTTAATAGCAAAAAAGGGTCACGTGACATCCAAAACTTTAATAAAAAGGTCAATTTGAACAAAAGTTACATCCTTTTAATTAGTAAGTAAAAGGATGTAACTTTTGTTCAAATTGACCTTTTTATTAAAGTTTTGGAGGTCACGTGGCCCTTTTTTGCTATTAAAAAAAGTTAGTTAAGTGTTTCGCACGATAATTTGATTTTTGGCTTTAAATTGATATTTATATTATAAGTAAACAAGTTGAACAAGAAAACTAAGTGTTTTCAAAAGTCAAACTAAAAGTGATAAACGCCGAAAAAATAAAATGCCAGGCTCCGACTTTGTGTATAAAACAAAACCGTACCTGCCTTTTGGTTTTACTTATACCCTTGCCAGTTTCCAGCCTCTTTTAGGCAAAACCGAAAATGATATATTAACTTATTCCTGTCGGAAAAACGCTTTGATATTCAAGTGCTATTTAACATATTGTTTTAATACTTGCTTAGTGTTAATAGTATATTAAAGTACTAATTTCATAACATACGTTTTTAGCGCACGAGTACAAGTTTAAAAAACGAGCCGCTTGCGGCGAGTTTTTTAAAGTACTAGTGCTCTAAAAACGTGTTATGAAACGAGAGCTTTATACAATTTTTTCTATTTTGCTCTAAAATTTAAAAAACTTACATTTAAATTGATGACTGATTTAGGGATTTTTGTTTTGGGTTGGCATTACAGTTTACACTATGTTTAAAATTCTAAGAACTAATGATATTTTGATATATTTTACAGTCATCTCTTCTTTTTTCACTGCAATTAACCAGTCCATAATTTTAACACGGAAAAGATTAACCCAAACACAAAATTTTGTAAAAAATTAAACTTTAAATCGACATTGACATTTGCACGCAAAACGTCAAGAGATAGGCTTTTGTATGTTGCCAACCCAACAGATAAAAGTATAGACCTCTTATGGGCCTATAAGAACACGCAAAATGCGTGTGATTATGAGCTTATAAGAGTCGAAAAATAGAAAAACCATTTACTGCATATTGTACACTCGTAGGGTCTTTCATTATTGTGCTCACGCATGTGTTCGGTCAAATAACAATTGTGCATGAAAGTTTTGTTACATTTTAAACACTCAAAAGGTTTCTCGTTTCTGTGAATATACTTATGGTCCTTTAGCAAATTCTTTCTGGAGTACTTTACCGCAGTCTGCACATTCAAATGGTTTTTCTAACGTGTGTACTCTGATGTGTGCTTCTAATTGTCCGCCTTGAACAAATGTCCGATCACAAAATGGACAACCATATTGTTTCTGATCTTCATGTATTAGAATATGCTTCTTTGAATGACATTGCTGCTTAAATCTTTTATTACAAATCGTGCATAAATGCGGTCTTTGCTCCAAGTGGCTGCGAAGGTGTTTCTTAACGTATACATTGTTTTAAACATCTTACCACATTGTGGATATGTTTCTGTTACTTATGTACTATGCGTTTATATTGGTTGATTTTTGGTTTAAATTCACATTTACAGTACAAGAATACTGAGTGTTTTCAAAGTCAAACAAAAAGTGATTAACGCCGAACCGTGATATATTAAAAAAATTAAATGTACAAAATGACCTACCGTGCATGTCTAGCTCGGATTTTGTGTATAGGACAAAACCGTAACTGTATAAGTAAAACACTTACACACCTTCTAGTTTCCAGCTTCTTTTGGGCAAGACCGAACATGATATATTAATTTATGTCTGTCGGAAAAACGCATTGAGCACTCGGCACACTCATAAGGTTTCTCTCCAGTATGATTTCGCATATGAATTAGAAGATTAGGTCTTACCGTGTATTTCTTATCACAATGACCACAAGCAAATGGTTTAACTTTCAAGTGACATTTAACATGCTGTTTTAATATTTGCCTAGTGTTAAATCGTTTACCGCATTCTGCACACTCGTAGGGTCTTTTATTATTGTGCTCACGCATGTGTTCGGTCAAATAACGATTGTGCATGAAAGTTCTGTTACACTTTAAGCACTCAAACGGTTTCTCGTTTCTGTGCATATACATATGGTCCTTTAGCAAATTCTTTCTGGAGTATTTTTTACCGCAGTCTGCACATTCGAATGGTTTTTCTAACGTGTGTACTCTGATGTGTATTTCCAATTGTCCGCTCTGAGTAAATGCCCGATCACAAAATGGACAACCATATTGTTTTTGATCTTCATGTATTAGAATATGCTTCTTTAAATGACATTGCTGCTTAAATCCTTTATTACAAATCGTGCATATATGCGGCCTTTGCTCCAAGTGGCTGCGAAGGTGTACTCTTAAAACATCCTTTGTTTTAAACATTTTATCACATCGTGGACATTTTTCTGTTACTTCAGTACTATGAGTGTAAGCATGCACGTTTAAATACTTTTTAAATACGAATGTTTTGCTACATATTAAGCATTCAAAGGGTCTTTCACCCGAATGTGTTTTCATATGGAGATTAAGTCTACTCTTGAAAAGATAGGCTTTTGGGCATTCTGTACATTTAAAGGCCTTCAGAGCAGAATGTGTGCGAACGTGAATATTCAACAACTGCCTAAACTGAAACCTTTTACTGCATTCCAAACACTCAAAAGGTTTGTCCTTTGTATGGGTCTTAATGTGATATTCGAAAGTTCCCTTTGTGGTATATCCCTTACCACACACCGAACATTCGAACGGTTTTTTGACAGCATGTTTACGCATGTGATAGTTCAACCGATAGTTATGTAAAAACTTTTCCTTACATTCTACACATTCGAAGCGTTTCACCCCTTTATGGGCGAGAAGGTGGTAAGTTAATTCTTTTTTTCTTATAAATTTTTTATTACATATTGAGCAATGAAAGTTTCTTTCTCCAGTGTGTATGGCAATGTGAAAGTTTAAGTCAGATTTACGTAAAAACCCCTTCTTACAATAGGGACATTCGTGTGGTTTTTCACCAGTATGTGTACGGATATGTACTTTTAAATTATCATTTGAGGAGTACTTTTTTTTGCAATAGGAACATTCGAATGGCCTCTCGCCTGTGTGACTTTGAAAATGGATTTTCAATTTATCGGCTCCAGGAAATCCTTTGTCACACAGTGAACATTTATAAACGTGCTTTCCTGTATGGTACCGAACATGAGAGTTTAGGTTGTTTTTTCGTTTGAAGGCCTTGTCACAGTATGAACAATGAAATGGCCTCTCTTCAGAATGTTTGATTAAATGTTTGTCAAAATCATATTTTGTTGGACAACTTTTGTCGCAATATTCACAGATAAAAGGCTTTTCCAGAGGTTTCTCTTGTAATTCCTTCTTCACGCGTTTTGGTCTGGGCGTTATATTATTATTGTATATTTCATCATTAGTTTCAGCTTTTAAATCATGTTCTTCGATTTCAATCTTCATTTCACATGTTTCAACGATTTTCTTCCTGTCCCTTAATTTTGGTTTGTTATCCAGAGTAATAATAGGTTTTAAATATTTTTCTTCTGGTTCCAGTTTTTCGATAAACTCATTTGGATTTGTTTTCATTTTGGATGTATCCGTGAAAACATCCAGATGTCCTTTGTCATGTAATTTGGATACCTATAGGTAAAATATATACTTTTAAGAATAGATCAAATACAACCATAATATTAGTAAATGTAGTCTTTACTTCAAATCATTTCATTTAAATATTATGTATTTTCTTAACAGTGTAGTGTGATATAAAATACGTCTTAGGGAGTTCCTAGAATCACTAACTAGAGTATCATGAGATATGATGATACGATCGCGACCTTTATAAGGAGGTCCGGCAGGTTTAGGCACGGAATAGGGTAGATATGTGGCTGGGACAGCTCGGGGCTGGCAAAAGGGCCATAATGAAGATCCACTAAATAATGTAAAAAAAGCTAGTGACTTTTGTCACTAGCTTTGTCATTTATTACGTTGCGTGATAAATTCATACACACGGCTTGGCAGCTAATTTTTTAACATATGTCTATGATATGCCATGGGTTGCATTTTGGCACACACGGCGCACAGTGAGGGGCCGCTGTGCGTCGAAAGACATCACACGGCAGTTACAGTGTTAACATAGTCCTTTTGTGTTATGTAATCAAGTTATGAAAGAAAATAAAAACTTTTC
The DNA here is from genome assembly GCA_958510825.1 of Brachypterus glaber. Classification (NCBI taxonomy): domain Eukaryota; kingdom Metazoa; phylum Arthropoda; class Insecta; order Coleoptera; family Kateretidae; genus Brachypterus; species Brachypterus glaber. Next base: position 26,899,015 of record OY294052.1, on the reverse strand, counting down.
GCAAAAAAAATGAACCGACTTCTGTCTCTAAAAAGTAAAAAATTAAAAATAAGCCGGTGCCAATTTCACCACTCCCTAAATTAAATACAATTGTTTTTGTTGTTAAATTGTTTGCTGTGAAATTGGCACCGACTTATTTTTTATTTTTTACTTTTTAGAGACAGAAGTCGGTTCATTTTCTTTCGAAAAGTTTTTATTTTTTACTTTTTAGAAACACAGAACTTGTAGATTAGTAACGTCATCTAAGCTAAATTATAGTTTTCCTTCCATCTCGGCAAGCTGTTAACGTCACAACGCACTATTAGTGCGTTGTAATATCATCTTAAAATTTCTAAAAAATAAATTTAGTAGTATTTTTATTTCAGCGCCCAAGAGTCCAACCAACCTTATTCCAAACGAAATACTAAAGAAAATCTTTGTTAAACTTTAAGCGTTAAGTAATAATCAAATAACGCCTTATGTATAAACAAATTTTATAATTATCTCTTAGTATTTTAATATAAAGGTCCACAGAATCAAGTTTAGCGGCATTTAAAAGATGCCGTAATATTTGAGTGACCCCTTAATCAAGTTATCCGGCTTATCTGAGTTATCCGATCTAATCCGATTCTAAAAAATTGTTTGGTATTAGAACCAAATTGAGCCGGTTTTAAGTGTAATGGCGTTAAAACGATTAGATTTATCTTTATTATCCGGCTTGCCCGGCATTACCCGAGCGTCAAATTAAAACGAGACCACCTCATGAATGTCCTCTTTAAGTTGCAAAAGGTTTTATCAAATTCCGTTCATTCGAGTCACACGTCGAATTGATAACCTCCTCCTTTTTTGGAAGTCGGTTAATTAGGGTTTACTGAAAGTCAGACTAAAGTTTTTCACATGTTTCGGCAAATACTATAGATATTTTGGCCTAATAAAATAGAACCAATAGATAGATTTTTTTTTTTTAATTAGTCTTAAACCGATCCTTTTGTCAAGTTATAAAAAAATAAGGTTTACTAAAAGTCAGAATAAAGTTTTTCTAAACTCATAGTGCTATCATGGGAGATTTAGCTCAGTGGTCAATGGCATCGATATAGCCTGACACTGATCTAATGATCGTGAGTTCAAACCTCACTGGCGCCGATTGCCTTTTTCAGTTAATTAATAATTGAAATTTGGCGAAGGCGTACTCCCTAGATATATTGGTTCGAAAGTCAATTAAAGCCGGTGGTTCCCTCTACTACTAGCCCACACAAGTCCTGGACTTAGGGGATGCTTAATTAAGTAGAATAGTACGAGGTTAAAAACAAACATAACTTAAAAACAAACATCTTGCTTTAAAAAATACATAAATTCTGTACGTGATGATTTTTTTCAATAATTTTTCCATCCCAAAAATACTATAAAAATATATTTGAGTCAATTTTTTGTCGCATCCCTGTGTAATAAAAGCAGTCAAATTAAGATAAAGGATTATAATAAAGTAATATCTATTTTAGAACAAAATACTTAAAATTAATTGTTAGTAGGTAAAAAAAATATAAAAAAAAAAATATTTCTTAAAATAAAAAATATAAAGTAATACAAATTAAAAATTAGATAGTCACTTAAAAAGCGTTAAGTCGATTTATTGTAAATTCATTTTAATTTATCTGGTATCTTTAAACCTAAATAATAATATAAATGTATAATACGTATATTTGTTTATTATTACGTAAATATCAATTTGAAACCAAAAATAAAATAATCTATCGGGCGAAAAGTTTTTTAATCGCAAAAAAGGATCACGTGACCTCCATAACTTTAATAAAAAGGTCAATTAAAAAAAGTTACATCCTCTTACTTATTAATTGAAAACAAAAGAGAGTAACATAAAATTATAAAAAATAAGATAATAAAAAAAATAAATAAATTTTGAAACATTAAAATTCAAAAATAAATAAATAAAATATTAATATATATATATATATATATATATTTTTAATCTGTTGTATTTTTAGATAAAAATTTTTAATTAATAAACAAGAATATATACTGTTTGTTCAAATTGACCAATTTATTAAAAAAGTTACGGAGGTCACGTGACCCTTTTTTGCGATTAAAAAACGTTTCATCCGATAGATTATTTGATTTTTGGTTTTAAGTTGATATTTATATTATAAGTAAACAAACTGTACAATAGGGTGGGCCGTTCCTATATAGGTGTTTTATTTTTTTTTTCAATTTGAAAATCCAATGGGGGGAAAGATGCGTCTTGCAAAGAGAAAAAAAGCGTGTATTTTATTTTATTTATTTTTTCAATTTTTGTGCCCTCTACAAAGGTGTACATTTTGTAACTTTTAGTAAAAATGTTAAAAAAATAAAAACAAGAAAACTTAATAAGAAAAATGCAAAAACTTTTTCATTGCAAAAACAAATAAGTTTTACAACCGAAAATAACATTTACAAACATCATAGGCCATATTTTAAGCCACTCTATATTCTGATTTGTGATGGAAGTGAGGCATAATTTCACGTGATTTAATTCTTACGCTAATAACCCCAAAAATTGTTCCGAAAAAATAAAAAAATATGTGGGCAAATACAGAATTTTATAAGCTTTAAAATGATGTATCACACGACCCCCTTTCTATTTAAAAAAATTTCCCCCCTTTTTCCGCTGTTACCATCGTGCCCCCTAAGCATATCAAATATACACCAAAAAAATATATGGGTTATGTTATTTATGTGTTCCAAATTTCAAGTTGATATCTTAAGCCTTTCAAAAGTTAAAGGGGAGGAGGCGGTCTTTTGACACGCTGTGTATACATTACAAATGGGAAAAAATACGATATTTTCATTAATATTAAAGGTTTGTAGAGGGCTCAAGATGACCTTTAATCTGATTCTGCTTTTGCACACACATTAGGCATATAAGAAGGCATATTTTGTCGGGTATTGCGTTTTTAAATTCCAGATTTCAATTTTTCGGCTCACCCTACTGTACAAGAAAACTGAGTGTTTTCCAAACTCCAACTAAAAGTGATACATAAACGCCGAACCGTGACCCATTAAAAAATAAATGGCCAGATCGGATTTTCTGTATAGGACAAAGCCATTACTGCCTTTCGGTTTTACTTATACCCTTGCTAGTTTCCAGCTTCTTTTGGGCAAAACCGGAAATGACGTATCAAATTAGTCCTGTCGGAAAAACGCTTTGAGCACTCGGCACACTCATAAGGTTTCTCTCCAGTATGATTTCGCATATGAATTAACAGATTAGGTCTTGCCGTGTACTTTTTATCACAATGAGCACACTCGAATGGTTTAACATTCAAGTGGGTTTTAAGATGGGATTTTAACATTGACTTAGTGTTACATCGTTTACCGCATTCTGCACATTCGTAAGGCCTTTCATTATTGTGTACACGCATGTGTTCGGTCAAAAAAAAATTCTTCATGAAAGTTTTGTTACATTTTAAACACTCAAACGGTTTCTCATTTCTGTGCATATACATATGGTATTTTAGCATATACTTTCTGGAGAATTTTTTACCGCAGTCTGCACATTCAAATGGTTTTTCTAACGTGTGTACTCTGATGTGTGCTTCTAATTGTCCGCCTTGAACAAACGTCCGATCACAAAATGGACAACCATATTGTTTCTGATCATCATGTATTAGAATATGCATCCTTAAATCCCGTTTCTGTCTAAATCCTTTATTACAAATCGTGCATATATGTGGTCTTTGCTCCCAGTGGCTGCGCAGGTGTTTGCTTAATTTATTCTTTGTTTTAAACATCTTATCACATTTTGGACATGTTTCAGTTACTTCTGTACTATGCGTGTAAGCATGTTGCTTTAAATACTCTTTGAATACGAATGTTTTGCTACATATTAAGCATTCAAAAGGTCTTTCACCCGAATGTGTTTTCATATGGATATTAAGTATACCCTTGAAAAGATAAGCTTTTGGGCATTCTGTACATTTAAATGCTTTCACAGCTGAATGTGTGCGAACGTGAGCCCTTAAACACTGCTTAAACTGGAACCTTTTATTGCATTCTAAACACTTAAAGTCTTTGTCTTTTGTATGGGTCTTAATGTGATAGTCCAAAGAACCCTTTCTGGTATATCCCTTACTACAAATCGAACATTCAAACGGTTTTTTCACAGCATGTTCACGCATATGATAGTTTAACTTATACTTATGTAAAAACTCTTTCTTGCATTCTGCACATTCGAAGCGTTTCACCCCTTTATGAATGAGAAGGTGATTAGTTAAATCCTTTTTTCTTATAAATTTTTTATTACATATTGTGCATTCAAAGTTTCTTTCTCCAGTGTGTACCGCAATGTGAAAGTTTAAATCAGGTTTACGTAAAAACCTTTTCTTACAATAAGGACATTCGTGTGGTTTTTCACCAGTATGTGTGCCGATATGTACTTTTAAACTATGTTTTGTGGAGTAGTTTTTTTTGCAATGTTTACATTCGAATGGTCTCTCTCCTGTGTGAGTTTGAAAATGGATTTTCAACTTATCGGCTCCAGGAAATCCTTTGTCGCACACTGAACATTTATAAATATGTTTTCCTGTATGGTACCGAATATGAGAGTTTAGGTTGTTTTTCCGTTTAAAGGCCTTGTCACAGTATGAACAATGAAATGGCCTTTCTTCGGAATGTGTGGTTAAATGTTTGTCTAAATCATATTTTCTTGACCAACTTTTGTCGCAATATTTACAGATAAAAGGTTTCTCTTGCAATTCCTTCTTTGCGCGTTTTGCTCTGGGTGATTCATAATTATTATTATCATTATTATTACTGTATTTTTCATCATTAATTTCAGCTTTTAAATCATGTTCTACGATTTCAATCTTCACTTCACATGTTTCAACGATTTTTTTTCTGTCCCTTAATTTTGGTTTGTTATTAAGAGCAATAGTAGGATTTAAATAGTTTTCTTCTGCTTCCAGTTTCTGGATAACCTCTTCACTTGGATTTGTTTTCATTTTGGATGTATCCGTGAAAACATCCAGATCTCCTATGACATGTAATTTGGTTATTTGGATACCTATAGTTAAAATATATATTTTTAAGAATACATTAAATACAACCATAATATTAGTAAATGTAGCCATTACTTCAAATTATTTCATTCAAACTATTATTTATTTTCTTAACAGTGTAGTATGATATAAAATACCTCTTAGGGAGGTCCTAGAGCCACTATAAACTAAGTTATCATCAGATTTTTTACTGACGTCGCACTGTGTTTCGTCTAGAAAACAAAATGCATGACCTAATTACATGAAACTAATGGTACCAGGTAGTAAACATCCCCTCCCAGGTACTAAATCCAAGAAATAAAGGTCACAGGATTATTCCCAAATTAGGTAGCCTGGATTAAAGGTAAGTGATAACAGTTGCAATTTTGCCACAGTTTCGATAACATCTCTCAAAATTGTTAGTGAAAGTAAAAAGTGTTTTAGTGATGGAATCTTTTATTCAAGGTATATTTATTATATTTATGTAAAAAAATACAGGTTTTGTTGGGTAGTTGTACTTAAAATATGTAACTGAAAATACGGTTGATTTTTTTTGGAAAATTTCTTTAATATCTAATTTTCAAAGACCACAACTTTTGATCTAGACCTGCCTTTAGGAATTAAAATGGAATTCTATACATTTTCTTATATTTTTAGATTTGTCTTTAAATTCTGTTTTCATTGATATATCACAAGTCGATATTTGCATTAAAGATGACGCCACAGGAGCCATTTTTCTTAAAAACAACATGGCGGTCCTATGACGTCCATATTGGAATATTTCTAAAAATTAACATTTTAAATCTTTTAGTAGTGGGCTAAGAATTTACTGTTTATGTGATTTTCTTTTATTTTTATGGAAATGGCGTTACTTAAAAAGTTTTTTTTTTAAATCATCAATTTTAACGCCATTTTGTGCTAAATTTTTAAATGGAACGTCCTATTTTTGATTTTGCTAAATTAAAAACTCAGGTATACTCTACAACAAAAACGTACAAACACCCTAATAGAGTTGGTCATTTTTCCCGAAAAGGGCCAACCCTAAGAGTGTGGTGCAAGGAACCAAAGATTGATGTTTTTGAGATACAATTTTTCGAAATCTACAGGGCGATATGTATATTTTAAATAATGACCTGTTCAGGTTTTCTGGACAGGTTATTTGGAAAACCCGAAAGTGGTAGGTACCGTATCGAATCCTTGTGGGATTGTGCACATAAACCCCAAACGTGTGCACACGTACTCTGATTCAGAAGGTTTTGCGAAAACGTGTCCGAAGTCACCCACACTGTCCGAAGTCACCCCAGTTGACGGTACTAAGTACCAGGTTTCAGAACATTATATCTTTAGGTAAATTTGTTGCAAAGATTAAACAACAGTCCAACAAGTCCATGTCTAATTTTTTAAATAGACCTGGAGGATCTATACCATTTAAAAAGATAACGCTGTATAAGCACTAGATCAAGGCGTGGACAAATTATTATTATTATTATTATTATTATTTAACGTATAGTTATAAACAAGTGGATACGCAGCCTTATCAGAGTGGATACACAATGACGACCAATCGGATACCCAGTGGGTGGGTATTACCTAAGTGCCGTAGGTCTGAAGCCTTTCTTGTAATAAAAATCAAAAATGGACCTTGTTTGTTAAAAATGTGGCTATTTTTTTTTTCTTTAAAAGGTGTTTTGCAAAAAAATAGATACCCAGTAAAAAAATGGTTAAAAACACAATGCAAAATAGTCTCAGAACTAACGCACTTTCATTTAAGAAGTAATTCTAAAAAAAATGAAAAAATGTTCCCGTTTCAAAGGGGCTCGAAAGATTCGGTTTTTATTTTGAGAGTGCCGATGTATTGATATCTTCGCCGAAAAATCAAAATTTTTGACCATGTTTTTTTCACATTTCTCGACGTTTTAGACCTTTCTGATTCGAAATCAGTAAAAAAAAATTTTAGTCCGTCTGTAAACTCGATAACTCCATTTCTAAATAAGATATAAACAAGCGTTTTTTTGAATATTGTTTCTTATCGTATTTCGAAGAGCTGATTAGACTTTAGGGGTAAACGATTGGGGGTAAGGGGGTAAGAATGGGGTAAATGCAATAATTTTTTACAAAAAATTGAAAATTGCTATGTAGGGGTTTTTGAGGTTGCTGAAATTGAATATGATAATTAAAAATTTCTAACTCCACCCCCATGGAGGGTGTAAATATTTTTGAATATTTTCAATATTTTCGTCAAAAATTTTATTGGGGACGAAGAAACTAAATTCGATAATAAAATTTTTCCAGTTCCACCCCCTAAGGGGTGGGGGGGGGGTCGTTTTCGTGAAAAATGGTGTATAGGGTTTTTTGAGGTTGCTGAAAGTAAATCTGATAATAATAAAAAAACAATTCACTCCTTCAGGGGCGGGGGTAGTTTTCGTAAAAATTGGTATATATGGGTTTTTGAGGTTGCTGAAAGTGAATCTGATAATAAAAAATCCATTTAACGCGCGGATGTGAAAAATAGGAAAGTGGGCAGTGAATATTTTTCAATTTTCTTTTTGCGAAAAACGAAAAAATAAAAAATAAAAAGTATAACCCCACATAACTTTTTTGTTTTTGGGGGGTAGCTTTAAAAAAAATAGATATCTTCCCCTCGTAGAACTTGATTTTTCCTGAACATTTCAAGTCGATCGGATTATTCGTTCTTGACTTATCGTGTTCACAAAAATCGTGATATCAGACGGACGGACAGACAGACGGACAATTGCAAAGTTGCTTATTTTTTCATGAACAAATTTATATCCAAGCATTTTTTGTCTAGGACGACTTTTTTTGTGTACACGATAACTCAAGAACGAATAATCCGATCGATTAAAAATTTTCAGGAAAATTCAAGTTCTATGAGGAACAGGTCCCTATTGTTTTTAAAAGTAATGCCCCCAAAAACAAAAATAATTAGAGGGTGTTAAACCTTTTAAAAAATCGAAAAAAGCTGAAAGAAAATTCGGATTAACGTAACTTTTTCAGAAAAAAACAGGATCAATTCTACCAATTTTGAAAGTAATCCCCCTAATAACAAAAAATGTTATGGGGGGTTAAACTTAAAAAAAAATTAAAAAATCTCGAAAAAAAAAATTCAATTTTTTTTCGTTTTTCGCAAAAAAAAACTCTTGAAAAAAGTTTTTTTTTTATTTTTTTTTTTAAATTTATTTTTTTTTTATTTTTCCTTTTTTGCAAAAAGAAAATTAAAATTAAATTAAAAAAAAAAACGAGAAAAAAACAATTTAAAATTTTTGTTTTGTTTTTTATATATATTTTTTTAAGTATGTATTTGGCAAAATGCAATATACTTTTTATATATATTTATACCATTTAGTGTGAATGGCATATAATGGAATGCTTGTTTTATATGGAATCACTCCTTAAAAGGAAGTGAGATAGTTTTGAGACACCCTGTATGTATCAACGAACTAATAACTCTTCTCTCTAGAATAGGCATTTCATTTGTAAAAACTGACAAAAACGTAGCCAACATATACATTTGTCTGTCTTACTCGCACAGATTTGTTTTAACAGACAACAATAACAGTTACTGGTAACTGTTATTGTCCAGGTCTGAATATACCTACTATTTGTTTACAAACAAACCGAGATGTTGGCGATACTTTATATTAACGGTAAGCGTATTCTAGAGAGAAGTGTTATTATTTCGTTGGTATGTATGGATATACAACAATGGCGAACTGTTAGCTATAATGCACAAAATTAGAATTCAGAGAATGCTGAATTGTTTATATTTCATTTTAAATATATCAACAACAAATTTAAATAGAAGAAACCAGTCAAGTCGCATGTGCATTCAATATATTTCTTTGTATTTTAAGATGGATTTGTACGGCTCTATCCGCCCCATCTGGTTTTAAGTACATAAGCCAGGCAAAACGTGATGTTTCGTCTCTTTGACACTCTTCGCTTCATATGAAGAAGAGTATTTTTAAAATTATTGCTTTTTTACCGAGGAGTACTTTTTGCACGGCTGCATTCCTTCTAGGAGGTAATCAGGGCCGTGGCTATGGAGGGATGGGGGGAGCCTCCTCCACCTATCTTGAAAACCAAAAAGTTGCATATTTCATGGATTAAAAATACAAAAGTTGCATATTTCACGAGAAAAAAGCACATTTTTTCATGGATTCATGCAAGAGTTGCATATTTCACGACAGGGTGGGACCTTCTTTTTTAATTATTAACTTTTTTGTCGGAGAAAAAAGTTACATTTTTAGGCTAAAAAAAGTTGACATTTTTGACCTTCTCCCCCCCACCACGAAATCTTCTTCGCTACGGCCCTGGATTTCTTCAAGGTTGCCCAAAAATTACCTAAAAAAAGGTCCGACATTTGGTAAGCATGAGATTTCCTACAAGATTTCCTCCAATTTGTCCACCTGAATTCCTCGGCGGTTAGCCCCTTGTTTTTTTCGGTATCTCTTTTAAAATTATTGTTTTTTGCGTTTATCGATGTTTTGTATGAGTAACTAGAACGTTTTTTATGCATTTGAAATTTTAACACTGTTTTAAAATTTAAATAGACCATCAAATCGTTAATTTTTTGGACTGCGGCGCTAGAGCTTTCTTCAGTTTTTTTTACAATATTAAGTTTAAAAGTCAAAAATTTCGCCTGCGGCGCTAACGTGGTTAGTCGTCCCTTTTTCAAGAGGTGTGTCTTGTTTTTTAATTTTAAATTTTAATTTTTTATTTTTAAATTAAAAAAAAAATAAAAATACGGTCTGTTTCATCCAGCAAGAGAGTAAATTAAAAATCGTACAGAGAATATTTTTACAACAGGTTTGAATAGTATATGTTTGTGTATAGAATATAGTTATGTTTTATAAAATAAACTATGCAGTATATTTGGACAACCAATATTCGATTCCTTTTTGAAAATTTTCACTGTGCGATTTTTAATTTACTCTCTTGCTTGATGAAACAGACCATAGTTGTTTTAATTTATTTTTTAGCTCAGCCAATGCACCCTAATCAAGGCCAAAGCAGGATCCCTTGAGGGACGCAATAAAATTTTCATTGTTTAGGGCTAAAAAAGCAAACAATGCCCTTGACAAAAAGCGTTTTTACCTTTAATAAGAAAAAATCAAGACACAAGCATTATTTTTTAAGAGCATACAAGGTAACGTGAAGCATTAGGTACATTTTTTACAGCTCGTTTTTTTCTTTCCACATGGATTTATCCCTAAAATTTGCAAATAATCCGCCATGTCATATGACATGAAAAACTGAAACTTGGGCATATTCGTTATTATAATACAATTATGTTCCTTATATATTTTTTTGCGAGAATATCCAAGTTTTTTGTTTCTACCCTCCGCGTTTATGGTCCTCGACTCTACAGGTTATACAAATCCCCGTAAAAACCGGGTACTGTGTTGTTTTTTTATGCAAAAAGCATTCCCTCATTAAAATATCAATAAATAAACTCATTTATTGCTCTAATATAAATAATTATTTAAATATAAGTACTTACCATTAAAAAGTACAGCCACTCATCTCAAGAACACATGCAAAAACAAAATGCCATTTTGAAATGCAATCTTTGCATTTTCTTTAGTTTTTAAGATGACCATTAGATGTCGCATCGCTTCAAAACTGTTTTTTATGGTTAGATTGTAAACAAACCGTGTTTTTGTGATTTTAACTAATAATTTAAATAAATAAAATGACGAATAATGGCGTGGTTCCAATGGAAGAAGAGGCCGATCCGAAAAACTTGATCAAAAGCCGGGAGTTTCTATATCGCTTGATAATCAGGTATGACATAACCTCTAAAAATGATTTTCTTTCACTTTTCAGTAAATTTGAGTTAATAAACTACTATCTAGGGTTCTCAAGTTTAAAATATCACATTTACACCGATTTGCGGCCTTAGGCAAGCATAATTCATACCTAGTTACTAAAAGAGTTCTACCAACTCAAGTCATCCTTTACAAGTACCTGTAAAACTATTCCCTGACATATTGCATACAATATCCTTTTTACTATAATAAAAAATACTTCTCTTTATAATAAAATCAACTTTATTACACAAAATCGATGAAAATAAATAAAAAAATGTTCTGTAATCTTTTCGAGATATTAAATATCTGTTTGCCATTCATAATAATAGTATATTTTTAGTCAGCTATTTTATGATGGACATCAAGCAATTGGAACGTCATTGTCTACAGCTGTGGCTGCAGATCCTCCTTGTGCTCCTAGTGACAGACTATTTCATTTAGTATTAACAGGTCTCGAACATGAACCAGAACGGAAAGAAAGACCAGCCAATATTGGAATTGGAAGTAACCATATTGGACCAGGATTAGGTAATAATATAAAACAATATTTTTTTTCACATTTTTTCTCATTTTTTTTTTATTTCAGACTTGGAATTTGAAGCTGAGTCAAACATTCCGGCCCCTGAACCGGCCCTGTATGAAACTGCCTATGTCACATCCCATAAGGGCAACTGCAGGGCGGGATGTTTCTCCGCAGATGGGCAACTGATTGCCACTGGAAGTGTGGACGCCAGTATAAAGGTAGTATTAGTATTAGGGACAGGCTAGTTGTATGTCTGACGTACGAGAAGCTGATTGCACAGCCTGTATTTTTATTGACCGATTTATAGAGTTTTTAAAGCTTTTAATGTGCATTTTTTCTTAGAATTGCATTCTTTCCATTTAAATTAGCATCAAAAACACCAAACAGGTGTATTAAAAACACCAAACAGTCGCAAAATCCGACCTAAACCAAAGAGTTGGGTTATGGTACGTCGGACGTATAAATAGCCAGTTCGTATTTTTTATAGGCCCTAAACAAGGGGGTAAAATAACCAGTTTGTATTTTTTATAGGCCCTAAATAAGCTTGTAAGGGAACGTTTAAGTATTACGTAACGTAAATTTTGATCATTTTGGACCCTACTCTCCCCCCCCTATTTTACTATACCATTAACATGGGTGTAACACTCAAAAATGACCCCCACCCTGATAGCACCAAAACCTTCTAAGAATATTCTTAAAATAAATAGCCGGAAGTACAGCATGCTTCTTAGAAGCATGTCTATTTTGCTCAGGATATTCTAAGAACGATTAAAGAAATGCAAAGGATACCGTTTTAATCATGCTGGGAGTTCCTAAGAAGGTTCTTAAAAGCCTCTGAATCAAATAAGAATGTTTTAAGAAGCATGTTAAGAATATTCTTAGAAGTAGGTACATGTACTTTTAAGAATATTCTTAGCATTCTTCTAAAAATATTCTAATTTGATGCATTTAAGTAATAATATTGAATATTGCGCATGCGCAAACAAAGTAGGTAGGCGTTTCAGAATTCTGTATTAATGTAGTTTTTCTCTTTCTTTCAATTTTATTTTATAATACTCTATCCTTTTTATGGAGTGATATCATAAATTTGGACATGGCGAAAATTTTTACATCTTTGTGATAAACCTAATAATTAAAGTATATAAAAATCTTTAGATATAGCATCCATCAGGTAAGATTCATATGGGATATGCAGTTTTACTGTGAAAGTAAACTTTGTACCAAACATAAAAATCATGCGCCACACAAAAATCCAATGTTTAGAGAGAAAAATAGTAAATAATTATCACTTCAAAAAATATTAATTTTAATTGTTTGTCTAAAACTATATAATAATGACTTTATGTCTAAAAATACATCCATTTCTACTACTACTACGGTAAAACTTATGTTATTAACTACAATTTTAAGAATATTTGTAATTCTAACCTAATAAAATTAAAATAATATAACGCCATATTACTATTCTAAAAACATTCCCATTAGAATATTTTAAGAATATGTATTTGAGCATATTCTTAGCAAAATACTCTAATCATGCTTAGCATGTGCACTATAGCATTATTCTAAAAATATTCCCATTAGAATATTTTAAGAATATGTATTGGGAATATTCTTAGCAAAATACTCTAATCATGCTAAGAATGTTTAGAGTAGAAGCACTTATGCTACTACAGCAGTGCACCTTTTAAGAACATGCTTAGCATGTTTACAGCATTATGCTAAGAACCTTTTCAAGGGAACGATTAAAAAAGCTTCTTAGGATGAAGTGTGTTATCAGGGCACCCCCCTAGGAGCGTTACGTAATACTTGAACGTTCCCTAAATAAGGGTAAAATGACTTGAATGTTTTTTTAGAGGTCCTTAATGTGGTAAAATAGCCAGTTCGTATTTTTTTGGCCCTAAATAAGCGAGTAAACAAGGGGGTAAAATAACCAGTTTATATTTTTTATAGGCCCTAAATACGTGGGTAAAATGTCCAATTGTTTTTTTAGAGGCCCTAAATGAGGTAAAATAGCCAGTTCTTATTTTTTTTAGGCCCTAAATATGCGAGTAAACAATGGGGTAAAATAACGTTCGTATTTTTTATAGGCCCTAAATAAGTGGGTAAAATGGCCAGTTCTTATTTTTTTATAGTCTAAAAGCCAGTTTGTATTTTCATATGCCCCAAATAAGAAAACCTTCAAGTATTACGTAAAGCGAATTGTACCAAAAATCATACACTTCATACCCCAGTTCCCGCGTTATTAAAGGCTGTAGAGATTTTATATTTTGGCTAGCCCCCTAACACACCCCGTATTAGGGGGGTAGCCAAAACATGAAATCTCTACAGCATTTAATATAGCGAGCTCGCGTTTCTCGCGAGAAACGGGGTATGAAGTGTATCAATTTTGGTACAATTTGCGTTACGTAATACTTGAACGTTCCATAAGGGGTAAAATAGCCAGTTTATATTTTTTAAACGCCCTAAATAAGGGGGTAAAATGGCCAGTTAGTATTGTTTACATGCCCTAAATAAGGGGGTAAAAACGATCATTTTGTGAGATACTTTGAACCCTTTTAGTGTTCAAATTTTCACCAGAGAATTGTTTATGGATAATTTAGGGGCGGGATTATTGTGTAGCATTTGCCTGAAAACATTATCTGGGGATTTTGGGGTTTCTAAAAGAAGAAAAAATACCTATATTTTTTTGAAAAAAGTATAGCTTTTCAATTCTTTTTCAACCTAGATCCTTGACGTGGACCGTATGCTGGCTAAATCGGCCCCCGACGAGATGGACCCCAGCCGGGGTGAACAACAGGGCCACCCGGTCATCCGGACACTTTACGACCACATGGAGGAAGTCACATGTCTGGAATTCCACCCGAAAGAGCCTATTTTGTGCTCGGGCTCCAAAGACAATGCTATTAAGATGTTTGACATTTCAAAGGCCAGTGTGAAGAAGGCGTTCAAGACCATAACGGTAAGTTTTTGCTCATGAGAGAAGAAAGTTATGTTGTGACTAAGATGACTTTTATTTATTTATTTATTTATTTATTTATTTAGGCCTTTAGGATACAGACGGGTGCATGACCCAAAAATAGCATCCCGGTATTACATGTGTTTAATATAGTCATCTTGGTTATGACGAAAAAAATAAACCTGGGTTATTTTAACCACAGTTAAAGGATTTGGCGCATTCACCAAAATTGTAAACAGTCCAAAATACTTTTTGCACCGCAGGCAAAATTTTTGCGCTATTTAAGGTCAGATGCTGTAAAATGAAAAATTAGGAATTCTTCTTGGTTTTGGTTTAAATAGGCATTGTCAAAACCGGAAAACTTACCAAGACAGCATCACATGTATTCCACAAGAACTCAATCTCATGTTCCTATGTTAATACCTTTCTTTAAAAGATCCCATACCCAGAACTCCATTTCATACTTTGCACCTAAAATTTACAACATTTTACCTTTAAGTATTAAAAAAATTAAAAATAAAACTATTTTAAAAAAAGATTTAAAATTATATATAACTAGTAACTTTCATAACATACAAAACACCATATTCAAAAATACATAATTTTACTTACCTATCTACTTACCTATTTTTTGTTTCAAATATGTACCTTTAATCTTTCTTCTTGTACCACCATCTATTATCTATTATCTATTCAATTGTCTTAAACTGTTATATATTTAATATTAATGTAAAATAACTAAGGAGATACCGCACACAAACCATGGTTTAGGCGGGTCTATTGTACTATTATTTATTGTATTTGATGTATATTTTGAAATAAATTGAATTGAATTGAATTGAAAAACGGTATTGGAGAAGAACCCTAGAACAGTTCCCGTTATGCGCCAATATTAAAATATTTGGTTGTGTTTTATTAGTTTTCACGGATTTAATATACTGTAATTCAATGTGTAATTAGGCTAGACTTATGTGACTAGTTTCTTAAGTTTCAGTACGATTATGGAGTTATTTTTGAGGTATTTATACTATAATAACATTGTAAGCAAACCATTAGCTTCAAAGATAACCCAAAGGATCTAGTTCCATGGGACAGTGTTACCCAAGACAAGTAATTTAATCTGGCTTTCAACATGTTAAATTAGTTTATTTCCATGATATGATTTAAAACTAGATTACGAAAAAGTTACACATAGACTTTTAACTTATAATATTAATTAAATATATTTATTTAAAAATAAATATATTTAATTAATATTGAACAGTGTTTTTATTATACATTCTATCTAAACGCAATTATGTTGGTTTTTTAAATAAAAAAAAATATTGCTTTTTTTCAGTATGATAGTCACATTTAGCGCAAGAATAATGCGATGTTGTCGGGTTTACGATATCAAATAATTCCTTAGTTTTTATTTATTTTTTTCATTTTGTTCTTTATCAACAAATAACACAGTTTTTTATCATTTCTTTTCATCATTTTGCACTTTTTTAAACAAAAACATATTTTTCTTATTTAGCCCAAAACTCCTATATAAAACGATACCCTTCTTTCTCACTGCACACTAAAATGGCACCTGAAAAAAACTGAAAATGGGACGGTTCCAGCGCACTTACTTCCTTGCGAAAAGTCTCGGATAAGTTTTAAGATTTTGATCATTTTGTTGTTATTTTTCGGTTATTATGCAAAAATAACCTTCAAATGCATACATTTATAAATTTTAATTCACCCTCGCCAAAATTGCAAAAAAATAATTTCGGCCATTATGGGATTTTTTCAAGGAAAACTAGCAAAGGCTTGTATGGTTAATAGTAAATAATTTACTATACTTATATAATTTACTATACAAAATATGTGCAAAATCAATCGTTCAAGCCATTTTTGAGAAAATCGAATTTTTCTATTTTTTCAACAGTAAACTACTCTTATTTGGCAGAGTAGAGAAAAATTTAGAGAAACCCCTTGAGAAATTCCCTAAAAACGTTTAAAGTTTGTGTTTGATCTGTTAAACGGTACAGCCTGTAGGCCTTTGGATGGACGGACATTATGTGCCGTAGCAAAGAAGAACTTTTATCCCCTTGACAAAAAAGTAAATGACTAAAAAAAGTTTTATATTTTTAACCCATGAAATATGCAACTTTTTCGAATTTCAAGATAGGTGAGGGGAGGCTCACCCCATCCCCCCCATAGCTACGGCCTTGCGCACATACATAAAAAAAATCGTTTTTTTTAGAGTGTATAGTGTCTATACTATAGACCTTAAAACAGATAAACACATCAAAATCTAAGAAAACCTTTTATTTTGCCATAACAATATTTTCTTATCCCGGTCGCTCAAAAAAATTAAAATAATTTTTTTTTTAGGAATCTGAGCCAGTCAGACATTTCTCTTTCCACCCCTCCGGCGACCATCTTATAGTAGCCACCAACCACCCCGTAATCCGAATCTATGACGTCAACACTTGCCAAGCCTATGTATGCCCATTCCCAAAACAGCAACACACACAAACTGTAACATTTTTAAGGTGGTCACCTGATGCCAAGTATTTCGCTAGCTGTAGTAGAGATGGCAGTATTAAGCTCTGGGATGGTGTATCTAATCGATGTATAAATACTTTTGCAAACGCCCACGATGGATTGGAAGTGTGTTCGGTTATATTTTCTAAGAATGGTAAATATCTGCTATCTTCAGGAAAGAATTCTATCTGCAAATTATGGGAGTTAACCACCAGCAGGTGTTTGATAGCTTATACAGGAGCTGGTACTACTGGCAAGCAAGAATATGAGGCCCAGGCTGTTTTTAATCACACCGAAGACTATGTGATATTCCCCGATGAGGCTACCACGTCGTTGTGTGCCTGGAATTCTAGGAACGCTTCCAGAAAACAGTTGATGTCTTTGGGGCACAATGGGGCTGTAAGGTTGATAGCGCATTCGCCAACGCAAGCTGCGTTTATGACTTGTTCAGATGATTTTAGGGCTAGGTTTTGGTACAGGAGAACTCCTACTTTGTAGTTTTTTAATTAATTAATTTTAGGAATTCGTATAAATGTTTTTTATGTAAGTACGTTCTATTTTACTGAGTAAAAATTCAATATAAGTAAAAAAATGGTTGTGCGTCTTTCATTTTTTTTTCTTTTATATTTTTTCTTAGACCCGTTACTAAAATATTTTTTCCTAACTATAGTTTTTTTTCTTTAATAAACTTGTTATATTTTGAGAAATTTAAAAATAAGTGCACTCTGCTTCACATACTACAGGCCCGTAACTGGGGGGGGTGCTAGGAGGTGCTCAGCACCTCCTGGCATGATTTTGAGCACCCCGTGGCGAAATAAGCTCTAAGCACCCCCACAGGGGGTGAA
The DNA here is from genome assembly GCA_958510825.1 of Brachypterus glaber. Taxonomy (NCBI): domain Eukaryota; kingdom Metazoa; phylum Arthropoda; class Insecta; order Coleoptera; family Kateretidae; genus Brachypterus; species Brachypterus glaber. The sequence goes on along the minus strand of OY294052.1, from coordinate 26,881,334 downwards.
AATTAAAAAAAAATGCTGCTGCCAACAAAATAATACTTTCCCCTATAGGCCTAGGTTCATTAAAATCAAAAACGAATAAAAATAAATAAAAAAATAAAATTTCAAAAAAAGTTATTTTGTTTTGTAAAACAAAAAAAATTAAAAAATTTTTTTTTTTTGAAAAAAAATGTTTTTACCTCTAGATTATCTCAACCCGATTTTTACCAAACAAAACAACACAGACCGACAAATTTTTTTTGACGGTAGCAGTCTCTGACGGGAATCATATATTTTGGATAAAAAACGTCAAGAAATTTAAACAAAAGCAATAAAAATTTTTCGAATTTTTTTTACGCGAGACTTTCCTTGGTGAAAGTAATAATTGATAGCCAGTAATCGCGGATTTGGTATTTATGTACGCATGCAAATGGATTATTTATGTTTAATTTTAATTTAACGCCAATTTTTTTTTGTTAAAAGTTTTGACTTAAAACTACTCTTCCAGCGTAAGGCTACGGAGTGCAGGGCAAAACCTGTGCGCACGCGCCATGCGCTGATATGTTTTTTGACCACGCTTCTAGATTTTTCTTCATATCCTTAAAGGGTAGAAATTTCTAGAATTTTCTATTTCCAGAAAAAAAAAATTATCTCAAAATAACACAAAGAAAACCCTTTAAAATGAGAAAAAATATTTTGAAAAACCGGAAAGAAAAACTAAAAAAATTATTAGGATTTAAAAAATGCATTTTGCATGTTTTTTTTTCAAAACTGAAGTATTTGTTATCGCTGTTTGAAAAATAAGTGGGCGTAGAAACAAAAAAAAAAACAATTTTTCCTAAAACAAAGAGTTTATTCTTCTATTGATTTAAAGAATGAAAAAGAATTCTAGAAAAATCGTTGTTTTTCTTCTATTTAGCTCTTGTTTCCGTTATATTACGCTAAATTATCATATAATTGCTTCGGAAATTTGTGCTTATTCACCACTATACCAAAAACACCAACACAAGCCCAAAAAATTCAAATAAAAATGACTAAAGAATTTGAATGTTTTAAATTTCGCGCGCATTTAACCGGAAGCAAGAGTATCGCTCTCTTTGTCTAATCAACGTTTGGAACGTTCGAAAAGCTTCTAGAACATTCTAGAATATTCTGGAAACAAGAAGGCTATATAAACGACCGACAATCGACGAACGCCATCAGAATCAAATCGGTTGCAGTCAGTTCGACAGTGAAACGTCGTGAATTTTCCAAGCAATTTCAAAAGAAAAGCCTTTTAAAAAGTGATAGTTCTTTATAAAATACATTCAAGGTATGTAGAAAATTGTGTTTTTCATTTGTGAAATTAGATTTTATCAAAATTTACACAAAAATGTCGGCACGTGTTGATAGCCGGCGTCTCGGTCATTTTTATCAAAATTGTGTCGTTTTATTGAATTTTTGGAAAAATTTTGTGTAAAATCTACTTGGTTGAATATATTTTTGATGTAATAAGTCATTTTAGTTCAGGAAAAATCGATAAGTTCAATTAAATCCTACTTTTTAAACGCCCATCAAAATTATTTATAAATAGGGTTGCCGACGGAACTTGCCGTCTAGCAACGAAATTTGATCAATTATTTTTAAGGGACCATTTAAAAATGACGTTATTCTAAAAATGGGATAACAGTCTTCGGAATTAAAAATCGTAATAAGTACCTACCTAAAAAATTAAATTCTAAAAAAAAATTGAATATTATGAATCATAATCTATGATCCAAGGACGAAAAATAATGTTTCTCGGTCGCATCCGGAGATTGTGTATCGAGGCGGGAGCCGAGATTCACAACCGCGTAAGACCAAGATATATTTCTCGTCCATGTATCATACGCTATTTTTTATTCGCTTGTAAACATATTTTTAACAAAAAAAAAAAGCTAAAAATAATAAGTAAAATTAGTTTCAATTTGGTTCTGTCAGTTATCTGACAATTTTCCATAAGGGACCGCCAAAGTAAAACAAAAGACAAATACAACCGCTAGTCCCTAATTTTTTTGGAAGTTCCATTTCTTTCAGTTCAAATAGGGTCACTTCATCTAGGTTTACTTTTTTCTTCTGTACCAACTTGGTCTGTTTTTACTCTGGTTTTAATTCAAAAAAATTCGGTTTAACTGAAAACGACAAAGAACAAAAGAACAAAGTAAGACTAATTGAAGTGACCCTAGATTTAAATCCAGAGTTTTATTTTGAAATTCTATTCAAAATTTGCTAAAATTGGGTTTTCACTAAAAAATTGAAATCCTTCGCTAAAAATATTGTTATTGCATATATTTTACATTTCTCGACGTTTCATATGCAAAAAATCAATGTTCCTTTCTCAAAAAAAAAAAAAAAATCGATTTTTTTCCGAAATTTATTATTTTTTTGTGCAAATTATTATAATTTATTTTGTTTCTTTTCAGATGCCTGAAGATAACCAAAATGGAGAAGTCGAAACTTTCGCCTTCCAGGCGGAAATTGCGCAGTTGATGAGTTTGATTATTAACACATTCTACTCGAACAAAGAAATCTTCCTCCGTGAGTTAATTTCAAATTCCTCAGATGCTTTGGACAAAATTCGTTACGAGTCACTCACAAACCCCTCCAGACTAGACAGTGGCAAAGACCTCCACATCAAAATCATTCCAAACAAGAACGATGGAACACTAACACTTATTGATACTGGTATCGGTATGACCAAGGCAGATCTAGTCAACAACTTGGGAACCATCGCTAAATCTGGCACCAAAGCCTTCATGGAAGCCCTTCAAGCTGGTGCTGATATCAGTATGATTGGTCAATTTGGTGTGGGTTTCTACTCCGCCTACTTGGTAGCTGATAGAGTAACTGTCATCTCAAAACACAATGATGATGAACAGTACATTTGGGAGTCATCCGCTGGCGGAAGCTTCACAGTTCGCACCGACAACGGCGAACCCTTGGGACGCGGTACCAAAATCATTTTACACATCAAAGAAGACCAAACTGAATTTTTGGAAGAAAACAAGGTCAAGGAAATCGTAAAAAAACACTCTCAGTTCATCGGCTATCCAATCAAACTTTTGGTAGAAAAGGAAAGGGAAAAGGAACTCAGCGGCGACGAAGCTGAAGATGAAGCTGAGGAAGACAAAGACAAACCTAAAATCGAAGATGTAGGTGAAGATGAGGGAGAAGACAAAAAAGATGAAAAGAAAAAGAAGAAAACCATCAAAGAAAAATACACCGAAGACGAAGAATTGAACAAAACCAAACCAATCTGGACCAGAAACGCTGACGATATCAGCCAAGAAGAATACGGTGAATTCTACAAATCTCTGACCAACGATTGGGAAGACCATTTAGCCGTCAAACACTTCAGCGTTGAAGGTCAATTAGAGTTCCGTGCCCTTCTTTTCGTGCCCCGTCGTATTCCATTCGACCTCTTTGAAAACAAAAAGAGGAAGAACAACATCAAACTCTATGTCAGACGTGTCTTCATCATGGACAACTGCGAGGAAATCATCCCTGAATACCTCAACTTCATCAAGGGGGTTGTAGACTCTGAAGATTTACCCTTGAACATTTCCAGAGAAATGTTGCAACAAAACAAAATTTTGAAGGTCATCCGCAAGAATTTGGTCAAAAAATGCCTGGAACTTTTTGAAGAATTGTCCGAAGACAAGGAAGGTTACAAGAAGTTCTACGAACAATTCTCAAAGAACTTGAAATTGGGTATCCACGAAGATTCCGCAAACAGAGCTAAATTGGCTGATTTACTTCGATTCCACACGTCTGCCAGCGGATTCGAACCCTGCTCCTTGAAAGAGTATGTAAGCCGTATGAAGGAAAACCAGAAACACATCTACTACATTACCGGGGAAAACAAGGACCAAGTTTCCAACTCTTCCTTTGTAGAACGTGTCAAGAAGCGCGGTTTTGAAGTTGTCTACATGACTGAACCCATTGATGAATACGTAGTCCAACAAATGAAAGACTTTGATGGCAAAACTTTAGTTTCCGTAACCAAAGAAGGTTTAGAATTGCCTGAAGATGAAGAGGAAAAGAAGAAAATGGAAGAAAACAAGACCAAATTCGAAGGCTTGTGCAAAGTCATGAAGAGCATTTTGGACAACAAAGTTGAAAAAGTTGTTGTTTCAAACCGTTTGGTAGAATCTCCCTGTTGTATCGTAACATCACAATATGGTTGGACTGCCAACATGGAACGTATCATGAAAGCACAGGCTCTTCGTGATACCTCTACAATGGGATACATGGCAGCTAAAAAGCATTTGGAAATCAACCCAGATCATTCTATCATTGAAAACCTTCGTATCAAATCAGATGCCGACAAAAATGACAAGGCTGTAAAAGATTTGGTTATCCTATTGTTTGAAACTTCTTTGTTGAGTTCTGGATTCACCTTAGATGAACCTGGAGTACACGCTTCCAGAATTTACAGAATGATCAAGTTGGGATTGGGAATTGACGAAGAAGAAGCTATGTTGACTGAAGAAGCTTCTGGTGACCATCCTCCAGCTGCTGAAGCTGGTGACGCCGAAGATGCTTCCCGTATGGAAGAAGTTGATTAAGTCCAGCTAGCTTTGGAATGTCCGTCGTTTTAGACGAACTTTTTCATTCCCAAAACTGGGAAAAATGATTGTAAAAGTAAAGCAATTGTAAAAACTATAATTTTTTGCAAAATTTTGTATTTTTTACGATAATATTTTGCAATTATTTTTCTTGGTGTTGTCAAGGTTGGAAATCCCTGATACAAACCGATAGAATATTTAAATTACCTATTTAATATGTATTTAAATTTTTTTATTTTTTTTATCTAGTATTTTTGACAAGTTCTTGTTGTACTTGTAATATAATGTACCTTGTATTTCCTTTTTTACTCGAGTATTCTTAGTTGTTTTCACCGAATGACGTTCAATTTTTTAGAAGTAACCCAAAATTTTATTTGGCTGTGTTTAACAACTTATTGCAACTCTACTGATCTTTTGTTACAATAAAATTTAATTTAAAAATATTTTTCTATTATTTTCTATTACTTATTATTTTTTCAGGTTTTTTTCCAAAATAATTATCGTCACTTGACGTTTTATGAAGATGTCTATATAGTAGACGAAACGTGGGTATGTGATAGTTCTGTGACACGCTAATCTGTAAATGCAGAATAAGTTTTTATTTTCTTTCTTGGAATCGTGTTGCAGATCTATTTTCTGTCGCGTCGTTTCGTCTTTTAAGACGAGACATTTTCAATAAACAATAGCTAAAACCAAAAAATATCTATATATAATTAAAACAATGTAAAGCTCAAAATTGAAAAATTCAACTTTTTTGACAGAAATAAATCGCAAAAGTCAATTTTTAATAAGTATAAAACGCTTTGAGGCGAGAATTTCAGCTGAAAATATTTCAAAGGTTGCTACCTCGGTGTCATCACCCCCAAAAATTTGCTAATGTGCAAGTTATGATTAATTTTCTTATTATTTATATTACACATAATTCATAAGAATTATAAATAAAATATCTTATTAGTAATATTACTCATTTGAATACCTGTAAATTATAAATTTTTTGAACCGGAATATTTTTTAAATTTACCGCCAAAACAAAATCGATTTTTGATTGGTCCACCAATCTGACAACAAAAACATAACCTATAAAAAGTGCCGATGACAAGTGTCAGGGTGTAAAATGTCAAAAGTGGAAGAAAAACCAGACAAATCTCAGAAAAAAATATCTAAAAATGAAGGTAATTAATTTTTATTACTATAAATATGTTATTTTATCTTTAATTTTATTCTTCAGATGAACAAGAAGTCACTTACCTCATCTACAGCATTTTTGCTTATTTTACTATATTAGTAATAATAGGGCTACCGATATGGTGGTACACTACAAGAGTATACCGTGCTAGTCTACCAATTAACGAAATGTACAATGTAGAGTTAAGTGATAGAATGGACAAAGAGTTTGGAATACCTTTGAGTCTCGACTATGACATTTTGATCACAATAGTAAATCCTGAACCATCCGTACTTAAAGTAGAACTAAAAGGGCAAGAATTGGAAGATTATTTACAACCGTTTATAAATAAACTCTCTCCTTTAGCTAATTTTACCATAAAATCCCAATGGTTGTACTTAGTTGAACTCGGAGCAATTCCATTAAAGGTTCATGAACATTATGCCCTACGAGAGAATCAACTACCTCATATTATATCACCTTTAGAAAAGAAAATGTGGTCGCATTTATCTCCAAGGCCAGCATTGAATTTAGTTTTATATTTTGCTCATTGTAGAGCACCATTATATATTTACAATAGTAAAAATGAAAAAATAATATCTAATGCAATGTTAAGTCCAAGATGGGGCGGTATACATATAATAAACAGTGATAAAGAATCATGTGCTAAAGGACATTTTAAACCAAATCTTGAATCTATTACATCGACAATGATAACATTGCTGCAACGACTATTTAAAATAGACAGTATAAAGGAAAATAATATTTATAAGCTAAAAATGGAAAAAGCTCAAGAAATGCTGGATTCTAGTAGAAGGACTTTGAAGTCTCTTGCTACTTTGCTGTCTCAAATTAGTAGTATTGTAATAAGTGATGAAGTAGCTGATAAAATTAATGTTGCAGTGGAAAATGCTGATTTGACTGAGAAATATATTAAAAATAACGATGTTGACCAGGCGCTGAAATATGCAAAAGTTGCGTATGCTAATTCGGAAGCCGCTTTTAGCGATCCGTCGCTACTCGCTTTGTTGTATTTCCCAGATGACCAAAAGTAAGTTTTTTTTTAATTTCTGGATCAGTTTTTACCCTATTTTTCACTATTGTCTTTTTTTAAAAATCTTTTTTCCTTTTAGGTATGCAGTCTACATTCCATTATTTTTACCAATAATGATTCCAGTATTTATGTCCTTAAAAGTAATTCCAAAATGGTACTTCAAAAAAGAAAATTAAGGACTATTAGCTTTTTTAAAAAAAAAAAAAAAAAAAAAAAAAACAGCAATAAAAATTAAAAATAGAATTTATTTAATAAATTTTATTCAAGTCTCACCAAAAAATTAAAAATTATTTAATACGGTACTGTATTTTTATTTAAAAAATCCTTACAGAAAGCTGCACAAGTCGTCGAACACAAGTTATGGCTATTCAAACAGAGATGGCGACACAAGTTTTAGCGCCATCTGGGTTAGTTTAGTACACCAATTTTTAATTAATTTTCCAGATTTTTTATTTTTAATATTTATTCATGCAAAACAATTTAATAATGTAACAAATATTGTTAAGACGGTAAATATTTAAATACTTCATTAAAAAAAAAGGTTTGTGAAAATGTTAAACGTCAAGAAATTCTCTTGAAGAAAATAAAAATATTTTTGACAAGTGACACACATGGAGTGGAAAGTTGGTCATCAAAAATTTTGATTTAATTCAAACATTTAAATGGATATTTATATATTTTTTATATTACCATAAAACCATATTTTTAATTGTGATCTATTAGTTTTAAGTAGAATTTACAATGACTAGGGTAAGTAAATTTTCTTTTTCTAACCTCAAAAATTTTGCTTTACAACTTTTTGTATTTATTTTAAAACTAATGGAAGTAGAATATATTTATTTTGATTCTCATTCGCTTAAAATGACGTAGATTGGGTGCCTAAACATAATATCTACTTGTTGTTTTTTTTTATAAAGTGTAATTAGCATTTAGGCACAAGCTTAGGCTAATATGACTATTTTAGTCTAGAGAGACATGCCTTTTCATCTATACAGTGTATTTTTTATTGAAGAATTGTACTTAAAATGTTTTTCAGGTAACGCATTTATTTCTGTTGCTATCATGGATATCATACAGCTATCAATTTTATGTGCCAGGTATGGCACCCACAGACTTCAAACTCAACGACCCTATTGAAGTAAAGGCTGTAAAAATGACCAGCATACACACTCAGCTCCCTTACGAGTATTATTCCCTACCGTTCTGTGTCCCTTCAGGTGGGGCTAGCTCTATTCACTACAAATCCGAAAATTTGGGTGAAGTTTTGAGGGGGGACAGAATAGTGAACACAGCTTATGATGTGAAAATGGGACAAAATGTTCCATGTGCTGTTTTGTGTAATGCAAAGAAGGGGCCAATTCATTGGGCAGTTTCCGAGTCACAAATGGTTATGGACAGGATAGAACATGAGTATTTTGTTCATTTGTAAGTTTATTTTATTTATTTAGTTCCACAGAAATTTTAGAATACATTAAAAATACATTTAGAAAAGTATTTTTTTGTTTTTTTTTTGTATTTTTTGTAATTTTTAGGTTGGTTGATAATTTGCCTGCAGCCAATCCAGTTACAAATCCAGATACCAAGGAAGTCCAATACAATCATGGCTATCCACTGGGAATGACCGTAGGGGATAATAATTACATCAACAATCACTTAAAATTAATTCTAATGTACCACAACCCATCACCGTAAGTATTTATTTTGAACTAAAAAATAAATACAGTATAGTTTGCCGCATTATTAATTATCAATAAATAGTTTTAAACAAAAGTTCTGAGTTTAATGTGAGCACAATTTCTTTTTTATATATATTGGGGCATAATGGAGGTATACCTCCCCTATAGGGGAGCAAGCGGAACATTTTTCAAATGGAAAGAGGGCTTATGTGATACATTATTTTAAAGCTTATTAAATTCTCTTTTTGTCCATATAATTTTTAATTAAAAAAAAAAAATGCTGCAAAATTTTAAATTTTTTTGTTAAAAAATGCGATTTTCTTGTAAATATTGCCAACTACGCGCATGCGTAAGCTCGGCATTAAGATTCTCGAATTTTAAGGTGCGGCTAATTGTAGATGTATATGCCGAGCTCACACATGCGCGTAGGTGGCAATGTTACATTGCCAATGTTAACAGTTTTAAACCTAACCTCCGTTAATTTAATTGCTTCGTTCTTTCCAAAGCACTATTCCGCATAGTGTGCGCATTTTTTTTAAATTTTGCTCAAAATGTAAGACTTGATCATCTCGTGTGATACATCATCGTAATCAGAAAAAAAAATGTATTCAAAAATGTAAAAATCCAAAATGGCGCCCATAAGAAAAAACGAAGTTAAGTGGTGTAACTCTTGCATCTAAAATACCATAAAAAGTGTGATAGCAGATTTAGATTCCTTGCAAAAAAGTACCTTGACAATGTTTTGGTTAAAAACTAGTCTAGCTTTGTCGGTTTTCGTTAAAAATAAAAAAACAAAACTGTGATTTTTATTTTTTTGCGATAATCAAAAAACAAAAAATGACAGGTCAAAGTTTCTTTTAGATTATTGATCAGCATAAAAATGCGTAACTTTTTTCTAATTTAACCGATCTCGTATCTCTTATAATAACCGAGATACCCATGCTTGAGGTCGAAAAACGGGTACCCGTATTTGCGATAAATCGATTGTCTTTTTTATTTTTTACATCGGCACTTACTGTTACTAAGAGTGCCGATGTATTGAAATCTTCGCCGAAAAGTCAAAATCTTTGACCACGTTTTTTTTTTTCACATTTCTCGACATTTTAGACCCGAGTCGAAATCAGTAAAAAAAATTTTTGCGTCTGTCTGTCTGGGTGTAAACTCTCTAACTCCATTTCTACATGAGATATCGACTTGCGGTTTTTGCATATTATTTCTTATAGTATTCTGAAGAGCTGATTAGATTTTGGGGGTAAACGATTGGGGATAAGGGGGTAAAAATAGGGTAAAACTCCTATTTTTAGCGTTTTTTTTGTTTATAATTAAGGCAATTATTATTGTATTTGGTTAATTTAGCACTTATATAAAAGATAATTTTAAATTGGTCAAAAAATGTTATAAACGTTTTCCTAAAACGCATTGTTTTCGAGGTTTTTTTAGCACATCTCACATATTTATAACCCGATTTCAAAAAATTTTATTTTAAATAAAAGCTCTTTTTAAGCCCTATAAAACATGTTATATACAGTTTTTTGCTAGAATATAATTTTTTAAAGATACAGAATTTAAAATCAAACAAAGCTCCTAGTTTGAAATTTGCAAACTAGATGGCTCTAGTGTACAATAGTGCCGATGTTTTGACAGGGTGCTTGCAACGTTTCATCTAGTTATTCTTTTTTTTTAGGGATATCTACCGTGTGGTAGGTTTTCACGTGGAAGCCAGATCCATCCACATGGACGACATTAAGCTGGACGGAAACACTTGCACGATTCCCGGCAAGCCACGCCCCCAGCCAGTAGATGGCACCAGCGGCACGACCTTATACTTCACGTACGAAGTGGAGTGGCAAATGTCCAAGGTCAGCTGGGCATCCAGATGGGACACTTATTTGGCCATGAGCGACGTTAAGATACATTGGTTTTCCATTATTAATTCTATTGTAGTTATATTTGTCTTGTCAGGTAAGCACACGCTAATTTTGAATAGACATTAAGTTTGAAAGACTTGCCAACGCAGACCAAGAGTTAATCCTGTTTTTGGGATGCCTCCACATTATAAAGCCATTTAAAAAAAGTTAAAGTTTGTATATAGAAGCGTTCTAGAGTCCTTGTTGTCCTTGTCCTTGTTGTCCTGAAAAACTCGAAAAAGACAGGAAATTTTATATAATAGTCTTTCTGGTATAGTTGGTGTCACATTTATAGTAGAATGTTTACATTTAAAACAGATTAATGTGAGACAGGGACGTAATTAAATTTTATTATATTCAGTACTTATTTATCTTACATAGCTCAATGCGCAAAACACAAATAAAACAAATTAAAGCCGTGCCATTAAATATTTATTGCTACAAATGCCTTGGGGGAGCGGCTAAATCTTTTGTGAAATATGATTGGATAGGGTCAAACGTTAACTGGCTAGAATCAGTCCACGTGGACTGGATAAAAATACATTAGTTTAAATGAGTCTAAAATTATGCAACGTCCCGATTGGACGAAGAGTTTGACAGTCGCGCCGGATAAAAATAATCGCTGTTAAAAAAATTCTCTTATAACTCTGACAGCGACCATAACCATGTTTAATTTTCAGGGATCTTGACAATGATAATGATAAGGACCCTCAGACGGGACATAGCAAAATACAATGCAGACGAAAGTTACGATGACGCCATTGAGGAAACGGGGTGGAAGTTGGTTCACGGCGATGTTTTCAGACCCCCTAGGAGTTCCATGTTATTTGCTGCACTGGTAGGATCGGGAATACAGATATTTCTTATGGCACTGATAACATTATGTAAGTATTAAGAATGTATTATTTAAGTATTAAGTATTATTTATTAAACAATTCAGTATCACAGTTATACATTAAACAGTACAGAACAGTCCTTAAGCCCTATGGGTTTGTGTGGACCATTATAGACATAAAATATATAATAAATGACTTATTACAATTTCTTAAAGTAAAATACAATTCAAGTAGCAAATAATCATAAGCGTACAATTAAGTACCATTTAAAGCACATAATCTTAATCTTAATGCATACCAGGTACAGTGCCAGTATAATTACTCATTCAAGTAATGTTATCAGCAAAATATCAGCAAATTTTTTTTGTGTCCAGGGTTTTACATTTTTACAAAATATTAGATAAGTGCAGTGTTTTAGTTCTGTAGGTAAAAGATTAAACAATTTAGGACCTAGATAACAAAAATTTCTTTGTGTTGAAGTAAAGTTAAATCTGGGTATCATAATATTTATACCTACCGATCTAGTGTTACGGCAGCTGTTGACCTTACGCATAGAGGGAGACTTATACTTTAATGTTGAAATTATATATAATTCCCTGATTTTTAATATTTTGCTTTCATTAAATATTTCAGCAGTTGGAGTCATTCTAGGTTTATTTAACAGCACTTTGAATGTATGGCTTAATACTTCATACTTTTAATTACTATTCGTTTTTTCACTACTAGCAAGGCATTTTCTCTTAAAAACGCCTTACTACTGTAGGTACGTGTATTAATAACACAGATCTACAAAATAAAATACATTTCAAGGTGCCTGGGCTCTGTCAACGGATTCTGAAACTAAGGCGCTATATTAATATCTAGACAAAAGGCTACAATATCTAGAATAGGTATATCCAAGACCCGCAGATATATCCCAAGTAACCCCCAAAAAACTCTTAGGCTTCTTTGAAAGCCTAAAGTTTGATGTGGACTAAATTGCAAAGGGGATTCACAATAGATCTCATTGGTCGCAGTGATTTGAAAGGCAGTCCATGCCTCACAACCCCACTTATATTGTATTGTATTGTAATATCTAGGCCTTTATCTGAAACTACCCAATACCTAGTTACTAGCCTAACGTTTTCTACTACATACCGTTTCCGAGATAATTGATCCCAAAATAGACAAATAAATTAGAATTTTTAAAGATTTATTTATTTATTTATTTATTTATTTACACAGCTTTGGGGTACAAATGGGTCAAACCCACAAACAAACAAACAAACAAACCCAGAACTTACAAAGTTAGTAGTAAAGAAAAGACCCAATATGTTTGAAAATGGATATCCCAGGGTTTTTGAAGTTACCAAATTTTATGTTAAATTCAAATTCAAAATCGCGGATTCAATATGGCGTCGACAAATGTCAATATTTTTTTGCAGAAAATTAGTGATTAAGTATTTTTAAGGTCGCTGAAACCGAATTCGATGTTAAAAATTCAAAATTAAAATGACTTATCCAATATAGCGTCTAAGGAATTTTCTTTATGGTTTTAGCGACCTCAAAAATACTGAATTACTAACTTTCGGCAAAAAATATTGAAATTTGGAAACTATTTCGACGCCATATTGGATCCTTCATTTTGAATAACGTGAGAAACGGGGTATGAAGTATATGAATTTTGGTCAATTTGCGTGACGTATTTTATGGACGACCCCTTAACAAGTTAACAAGTTTTGAGACAAGTTTGGAATCAATTATCTCCAAAAACGGTGTGATCCTAGGCGCCTTTTCAGCTGTTGACCTGTGTAATAAATACTAGGTACATTTCACCAAATTCTTAAATTCTTTTATTTTATTTTACATTTTTGATCTGGCTTTCTAACCTTGCTATACAAATAACTATTTAATGTTTCCAGTTTTCGCGATGTTGGGAATGCTATCTCCCGCCTCCAGGGGCGCATTAACCACGGCCGCCATCACTTTTTACATGGTCCACGGTATCGTAGCGGGTTACTATTCGGCCCGCCTGTACAAAACCATGAAAGGCCGAGAGTGGCGCCGGGCCGCCTTATGGACCGCCGTCCTTTACCCTGGGGTGATGGCCACGACGTGCTTTTTCCTGAATTTCTTCATTTGGGGAAAGCACAGCAGCGGGGCGGTGCCGTTTTCGACCATGATTTCGTTGTTGTTGATGTGGGTGTTTATTTCTTTGCCTCTGGTGTACCTGGGGTACTATTTTGGGTACAGGAAGCAGCCGTATCAGCATCCGGTGAGGACCAATCAGATTCCGAGACAGGTTCCTGAACAAGTTTGGTATATGAACCCCATATTATGGTAAGTTTACATCGGCACTTAGTGCTACTAAGAGTGCCGATGTATTGAAATCTTCGCCGAAAAGTCAAAACATTTGACCACTTTTTTTTTCACATTTCTCGACGTTTTAGACCATTCTGAGTCGAAATCAGTAAAAAAATTTTTTGCGTCCGTCTGTCTGTCTGTCTGTCTGTCTGTCTGTCTGTATGGGTGTAAACTCCATTTCTACATGAGATATCGACTTATCCTTTTTTAAACAATTAATAAGGTATTTATTTAGAACTTTATTAATTACATATAAACAAGAATACGTTCTTATTCATATAAATTAGTCAATTATTAAATTACTACCCTACTAATTCCATAAAAAAGAATAATTTCTAGTCTCAGGCAAGTTCCCATTTTTCAGATACGATGTTTTGGACTTTACAAGGCGATATTGCTTCTTATCGTATTCCGAAGAGCTGATTAGATTTTGGGGGTAAACGATTGGGGGTAAGGGGGTAAAAATAGGGTAAAACTCCTATTTTTAGCGTTTTTTGTTTATAATTAAGGCAATTATTATTGTATTTGGTTAATTTAGCACTTACATAAAACATAATTTTAAATTGGTCAAAAAACGTTATAAACAACGTTTTCCTAAAACGCATTGTTTTCGAGATATTGGCGTTTAAAGCAGTAAAAGGTTTTTTTAGTATATCTCACATATTTATAACCCGATTTCAAAAAATTATATTTTAAATAAAAGCTCTTTTTAAGCCCTATAAAAAATGTTATATAAAAAGTTTTTTGCTAGAATATAATGTTTTAAAGATACAGGATTTAAAATCAAACAAAACACCTAGTTTGAAATTTGCAAACTAGATGGCTCTAGTGTACAATAGCGCCGATGTTTTGACAGGGTGCTTGCAACGTTTCATCTAGTTTTATATTAAACAGTCGAAATTCTATAACTCGAACCTCCATAACTCGAAATGTTTATTAATTTGAAGTTTACTTATGTTCCCCGCCCATTTTCTATTGTAACAATGTATTTTCACCTCTCTTAGAGACTCTAACTCGAAAATCTCGAAACCACAGTAACATAGTATTCTCCATAACTCGAATTTTCGTCAAGCATAAAATAAAGTCACAATATTATACAGTTTGAAAAATCGAAACGCCACTGGGCTTATCTTCGCGCGCGATCGCTCAGATTCGTAAAATTTCGTTGCGCCATACGTCGTTTACTGTGCGTTTTATAAGGGAATCCCCAAAGCTTTGCGGGATTTTTTTTCTTTAACTCGAAAAAAGTCGATCTAATTTCGCGGCGCCTTGAATTTCGAGTTATGGAGTTTCGACTGAATATGGAGATTTTTTTACTTTATATAATCGTTAATATGCACAAAATTCTTTAGAATTCAAAAATTCCCAAAAATATTAGTAATTTACCTTAAACGCTTCTCCCCGATGACACAGTTTCAAAGTAAGCTCAAAGTCACCGTAGACTTCCCCCTAGAAGAATTAGATATGAGCAATTATGCAGCAGAGTCCGTTGCACCCTCCAAATACAACTTATACGCCATTTCAAATCACAGTGGTACCACGTATAGCGGACACTACACCGCCTATTGTAAACATCCCTATAATCATACGTGGCACGAATACAACGACTCTAGGGTATCTTCAATTTCACCAACATCCATCGTATCAGGGAATGCTTACATATTATTGTACGAACAAGAAAGTCAAAAATAATATACTTGAATAGTTTATTTATTTCCTTTTTTTTTTTACTTATTTGTTACTATTATTTAACTTGATTGTTAATTAATTTTTTTTAATTAATATGTATATTTATATTAATTTTATTGTAAAAAATAGTACTAATAAAACTTTCTTCCCCGTTAATATGCCATAAATAAAAAGGATGTTTCTACATCACAAAACATGAGAAGCCAACACAGAAACATATGTCCGGAAATAAGCCCTAAGGGAGCTACAGCCCTTAGAAAAAGGCCATATTGAATGGGGGACAAAAAAGCACACATGAAAGGTTCGGATATATTAAAAGTCAATTAACAAACTAATTGCCCTTATTTATTATAGTATACAAGCAAAACCTCGTCGCTCTAGCTTAAATAGTACCAGAGTTGTTAACTAAAAGACTGATTTTTAGTAAAATTTTAAAGGGTCGTATCTCCCTTGGGGCTCATTTCCTGGACAAGCCTTTATAGGATTTTTTTTTCATAGTTATTTATGTAGAATCACCTCTTAAACTTTTGCATGCCAGTTATTGATCACCCTTTAGATAGATATTTTTATTTATTTATTTATTTTCAGTACACTGATGGCTGGTATTCTACCTTTTGGAGCAGTTTTCATCGAATTACTCTTTATATTCACGGCGATATGGGAGAATCAATTCTACTATATGTTTGGATTTTTGTTTTTGGTTTTTATTATTTTAGTCATCGCCTGTTCACAAATATCCATAGTTATGGTGTACTTCCAACTTTGTGGAGAGGTAAGAAACTTTTACCAAGATAACTAAAATAGTTAAACAATCTTATAAAAGCATTAACTATTATTTTTGGAGGTATCCCCCCTACTATAAATCTAAAATTAGATAAACGTTTTTTCTAACGCGTTTGAATGTATAAATGTCCCGATTTTTAACAATACATCATTTTAAAGCTTATAAAATTCTCCATTTAACTCCATATTTTTAAATTAAAAAAAAAAATTGGGTTTAAAATGGGGTTGAAAATGGGTATTAATGTCAAAATACCTCTAAAAAAAAAACAAATAATTTTTAAAAAATGCCTAATTTCATCATAAAAAAATGTTAATTATACTTTTAAACGAATTTTAATTGACATAAATAAAAATTTATAAAGAAAAACTCAAAAAATCAAATGTTTTAGCACAAAAAATTGAAAAATTAAAACCTTAAAAAACATTTTTAAAAAATTTAAAAATGTTAGTTTAAATAGAGAATTTTATAAGCTTTAAAATGATGTATCACACGACCCCCCTTTCCATTTAAAAAAATGTCCCCCCTGCCCACATTTTAAGAGCTAAAAATATCAAATATATGCTAAAAGATAGTTGTCTTATTTAAGAGTTCTAAATTTGAAGTTGATATCTCAACTCGTTCAAAAGTTAAAAGGGGGGGGGGTGACTTTTGGACCGCACTGTATACATATGTATGACAAGGATGTTTTTTTTTAAACCATTTTCTTTTTCAGGATTACCATTGGTGGTGGAGAAGCTTCACCGTATCTGGAGGCTCTGCCTTCTACATCTTGGGCTATTCATTGTTTTATTTCATGACAAAACTGGAAATAACCGAATTTATCCCCACCCTATTGTACCTTGGTTACACTGGTTTGATGGTTTTCACTTTCTGGTTGCTCACGGGTACCATTGGGTTCCTAGCCGCATATGCTTTTGTTAGAAATATTTATGCTTCTGTCAAAATTGATTAAAATTTTCTAACTTGAGTTATAAGTTACTAAATTTATTTTAACCCTGTAAGGTTCATCAGTACTTGTATAAGGACTAAAATTACCAAATTAGGGTATGTGACTAATTATAAACACCTAAATCGAGTTCTGTCATTAAATTTTACATTTTTTAATGAAAAGTAATATTTTTAGTTGTCACCATATGTCAACATTAGGCCATAATATATCCGAAATAAACATGTACATCTTAGGCAAGAATTCACGCTTATCTTGAATACAAATTAAGTTTTATCCATTCTGGAAAACTGTCCATTTTTAATGTTACGCTTTCTTATAGTGAAGTTATAATATATAAAATAAAATAAAATAAGGGAAACATATAATCAGACTTCACAATTTTTTATTAAATATTTGTGACTGCAGTTTCGTAATTAATTAAGTTTTAGTGACTTGCCAACGCAAACCAAGAGTTAATCCTGCTAGTAGAGGGTCTACATATTATAAAATCTTTAACAATAGAATCTGAGGTGATCGATTTCGCAAGGCAATTAACTTTTTCCTTAGAAATGACCATATCGGACCTAATAAAACTTTATTTTATACTGTTTTAGAATGTTCTAAATAAATTTTGGCCATATATTTCAAATGTTCACATAGTCTATCAGTTCTCAGTTTAGAAAAAATATTAGCAGATGTATTTGGTAGGTTATTTTCTAAAAAAAATGTAGTGCAGTGTATTAAATATCTGTCATAATGTGTCAGAACAATAATTCAGTAATAATAAGTGTTTGACAATAATTTGTCATTAATCGATACACTAATATGCATATTTTTGAGAAAATAAGATGCAAAAAACCTCGGTGATATTTTTTCCCAAATGGAAATCTTTGAAGGGATTTAAATTCTCTGATCAAAATTTATACAGAGTAAGCTAAAACAGATAAAATGAAAAACTATTAATTCGACTGTGATCATTTCTGATGAAAAAATTCCATTATCTTCCGAATCCGAGCACCTCAGATTTAACTGTCATTGATTTTATAATGTGTAGGCTTCCTACTAACAGGAATATCTGTTAGTTTGCGTTGGCAAGTCACTAAAACTTAATTTGTATTCAAAATTAGCGTGAATTGTTTATAAACTAAGTTATTCATGTTTGAAGTTTTTTTTTACCTTGAAAAATTCACCTTAGCACGTACTAAGTTATCATCAACATGAAAGCATCAACACATGTTGCACTACACTCAGTTGTAAGGCGACGTATTGATATTTGCTTTCGTTTTGCGCTAATAAACTGCGCAGGAGCTTTAGGGGTTAAAACAATGTTATAGTTAAGTGAATATACTAAACCAACATGTTAAATGTTTAAAAGAAACATATGTATGATAGTTTTATTAACTAAATTGGGTTGTGACTATATGGTTACATGATGTCTTACCGGGTTAAAGTTATCTACCATGTACTTTAAAGTGATCTCTGCTCCAAATACTTCGAATTTTCACAAGTTATTTATGATAAGTTATCTCAGTGCGAAAATTTAGAGGCGTTAGCCGAGATTCGCAATCATATTTTACTCTACTAAACAAAAAGTGTCGTATTTTTTTGATACATATAAATAAAAAAAGTATTTTACTGAACATTAACAAACTTTTTTTTTCTAAAAAGATCTGAAGATGAAGGTAATGACGCTTTACAGTCGAGATATACACACTATTTTTTCTAGAGCCAGTCTAAGAATAAAAACAGAATGAAAATACTTTTATTTTTTTCAGATTTTTTTAAGCTGCAATACATTTTTCACAATTTTTTTTTGTAGATTAAGCAAACATCTAGAAATGTCAGTTTAAAAATCAAAAATAATTTTTTTTTTAGATTCGTTTTACTTGTTATACTTAAGAAATACAATTTTGAAATCATAGATATGAAAAAAATATTCACAAATATATAATTTATAAACAATAAGTTGGAATGCGGTTTTTAGACTATTAAATTTTTATAATTACTGTGATTTTTTTTATTCATTAATATCACAGATCAACAGCTGGAAAGGTGCCTGGGTTTTGATTCTATCTAAAGCCTAATAACTAAAAGTTTTCTACTACACACCGTTTTCGAGAAAAATTTTCCCAAACTTGTTAAAATATACAAATTAGAATTTTAACAAATTACATAATATTTTTGAAAATGGATATCCTAAACTTTTTGAAGTTGCTAAAACCGAATCCGATGTTATAAATTTTAAATTCAAAATGGCGGATCCAATATGGCGTCGATTTTTTTTTTAATTTCAATATTTCTTGCCGAAAATTAGTGATTAAGTATTTTTAAGGTCGCTGAAACCATTTAGTAAATGCCATATAGCCTTGTCTGTTTCGACGACATATTGTATGTCACTTAATTTTGAGTTTCGAATTCGGTTGCAGCGACCTTATTTTCGGCAAATAATCTTTTTTTAAAAATTACGACGCCATATTGGATCCGCCACTTTGAATTTTAAATTTTTAAGATCGGATTCGATTTTAGCAACCTCAAAAACCCCAGGATAGCTATTTTCAAACATATTGTGTATAGTTCTTATTAATTTGTCTATTTTAACAAGTTTGGGATTAATTTAACAAGTTTGGGATTGTCTCGAAAACGGTGTGTAGTGGAAAACTTTTTGTTATCAAGCTAGTAGCTATGCATTAGCTAGATTCAGAATCCGTCGACAGTTGCCTGCAGGCACCTTGAAATGTGTTTTATTTTGTAGAGCTGTGTAATATAGTTTATTTCATAGTTTAGCAGTCACAAATACCAAACGCATTTGTGTCACTTGGAAAAAGAACGTGAAAAGTTCTCTTGTTTGGCTTGCACTGAATGAAGGCACACCATGTGACGCAGATGCCTCCAGTATTTGTGACTATTATAGGGGCTGTTCAACATTTTTTCACCTGATTTTTTCCAATTTTAAACCCTCCCAATGTTTAATTTATTTTCACTTCTTTTTTTTTGATAGCTTGTTGCTTTTAGTGTGAACCCCTCTAGATAGGTGACGACATTGTTGAATAGCCCCTTTCATATGACTTTTTATTTGGTCACTACAAGTAAATAAATTTATATTTTTAATTTTGGATAAATAAATCGACGTTTATTATAAAATATGCATATTTCTCAGATAAACAACGTACTATTGTATATAATTAAAAAAATTAAATAAATTTTTGAAAATATTTTTTATTTTTTGTTAAATACCTATTGTGGCAACATGATATCTTAAAGACGTATTTTTTAGATCTTAATTATGTCTGGACGCCTCAAGACATAAAAAGGATATCTTATGGACTTCTTTTTAGGAATGTTTAAAAGATATCTGATTATGATGTCTATAAGATGTCTTTTAAGTATTGGTACAAGACGTCTTAACTTCGATACTCATCGCTAAAAATAAATTAACCACAATCAACTATTAAAAAAATTACCATTTTTTTCAAGATCTTTTTTGGAAAAACAAAAAAATTTAAAAATTGAAAAAAAAATTAAAAAAATCACATTTTTTTTGACAAACAAATTACCTCTCATTCTAATTCTGATTACGCTTGCAATATCAATACGACCGTACCAAACAACGTAAATAGGAGGGACTATTATGTTGTAAAGTCGCCTGTGCAAGTCGTCAGTAAGGCGTCTTAAAAAAGATGTCTTAAAGACCTTACCTTTTGTAACATACGACGTCTTTAAGATGCATATACGGCGAAAACCGACGTTCCTAAGACGACATCTTCAAGATCTCTTTGTTATCTTTGTGCTGTCTGGGTAGTGTATAAACAGAACCCTGGCAACGTTGCCTTTCATAAAAACTTAAAATCCCTCGCGTTCACTGAGTTAAGTCGCGATCTGTAACCACGTGACACGCGCGACCAATAAAAACATCGGCTAACGACGCCGGCAAGTGACATTTGAAATTAACTAAGTGAGCGCGCTTGATGTACGCGTATTTTGTGTAAAAAGACATTTTTTAACCGGTAATGAATGGCTAATTCATAACAATAATACATAATTTTAATAAATAAATGTGCAGTGTCGTTTTATAACGTTAACGTACGTTAATAAACCTAATTGTGTCTAGTGCTCCGTTTTGTATAGTTTCACGTTTTTTGTGCTCTGTGGTTTCAAGCACGGATCTGTGGCTACGGGAAATATGTTTGGAATGTGTGTGCAAGTGGGAGGCCCGGTGTAGGCACGCACGCCTTATAACGCTCTTGACGGAAAGAAGAGTGCGCGAATGATTCCTCCCCCTTACGTCGGAGACTTTCTTTCATGCTGAGAACTATTATAGTTATAATAAACATTCGTTTTTACGAGAATAAAACCTAATTTCGTGTTCAACCAGCACAGTAACCAAAAACCTATGTCATCTAAGTAGTTTTGCGTCTTAGATGGTACAGTCAACCCAGAAAGCTGAATATTGGTAAGTCCTCTGGTTTTCATCTTTCAACACCCCCGTACACCTATTAACACGTTCGCGACGACGTTGTTTTCGGTAAAACTAATCGTATGGAGTTTGCGGCCCATCCCAGACAGCACAAAGATGACTTAAAGAGATCTTAAAGACATATGTCGTAGCTCGTCATTCAAGACGTCTTAAGAACGTCGAACATCTTAAAGACGTCTTAACGACTTCGTATGTTACAAAAGGTAACGTCTTTAAGACATCTTTTTTAAGACGCCTTACTGACGCTTTGCACAGGCGACTTTACAACATAATACCCCCTCCCATTTACGTTGCTAGGTACGGTCGTATCGATATATCGATATATATATATATAAAAAGCGTAATAAGAATTAGAATGAGAGGTAATTTGTTTGTCAAAAAAAGAATGTGAATTATTTTGTATTTATTTTTTGAAAATTGATTTTTCAGTTTTTTTTTTTTGAAAATTTCTTTTTTGTTTTTTTTTATTTTTTTTGGTTTTTCGCAAAAAGAAAATTAAAAGAAAAATTAAAAAAATATATTTTTTATTTTTTTGTTTTTCAAAAAAAAAGATCTTAAAAAAACGGTATTTTTTTAAATAGTTGATTGTGGTTATTTTTTTTTTTATCGAAGTTAAGACGTCTTGTACCGATACTTAAATACTTAAAAGACATCTTATAGACATCATAATCAGATATCTTTTAAACATCCCTAAAAAGAAGTCCATATATGGACTTTTTCTTATAAGATATGCTTTTTATGTCTTTAGGCGTCCAGACATAATTAAGATCTAAAAAAGACGTCTTTAAGATATCATGTGCTGTCTGGGATGGATTTCGCGGCCCATTTAAAATGCATTAGACCATGCGCCACCGCGGTGCACACGTCGGCCCTCACATATATAATATATGGGCCCTCAGGCAAGTCGTCCGTGTACCACCGGTGGCGCGTGTCGTCGCGAATGTGTTTATGTTTATGAAACATCCTTTATTGGTTTTTGTCAACATATACTGCTGTTAAAAAAATTGTTTGGTCAATTAAAATTTTATAGCGTTTTTTTAAAGGTTTAATTTTGGATTTACATAACTATCCCAACAAGCATTTTGTAGTGTTGTTAAGTTCTATAAAGGTGTTATAAGGGTAACACAAATACCTAAATTTCTATACAGGTGATATAAAAGTTAGTTAGTTGTTGAAATTCTTCAAATTACTGTTATAGTCATATAAGGGTGTTGTAAAGGTTACCGTCACCGTGACCGGTTACTAAAAGTGTTATAAGGAAGCTCTTTTTAGGTTTGGTCAACCTTTATAGAACTTAAATTTTTAGTTAGGATATGTACCTAACTTAACGTTGCTCATCCTTCAAAAATTGTTATGTACTTAACAACATTGCTTATCCCTTAAAATGTATGTACCTAACATTGCTCATCCCTTATATTGATTACCAAACTTAACTTTGCTCATCCCTTATCATAAAATTAAAAAATATTTAATTACGGTCCTGTACTCTTTTTCGTTCCTAAATTTGCTGGCGTTGATCAAAAAAAAAAAGGTCGGTTGAACAGATATCTGCATTATGGATAAGTCGGTATGACAGTATTTTGCTTTAATTGCTGAGAACGATACGGCTACTGGCCGTTAGATGGTACTAACAAAAGGAGCACAGAAAATAAGTCGGTAAAACATTATTCTGCAATAAACATTAAACGGTTTATTCAAAAATATTTGAAAAAGGTTTGTTTTGTGTTTTTGTGTTAATTGTTGTGTTTTAATTTAAAATGACCAGTGCAGCTCAGAAGAATAAGTCTTCGATTACCTTAAAGGGATCAGCCGAAATAGTTTGCGACTATTTGAGTAAGTTATAATTTGTAGGTTATGTCAAACGAACTAAAGTTATTTCTTGCTTTTTTACAGATTATGGCATTAATTCTATACTTTTTCAACGTGGGCTTTACCCGCCGGAAAATTTTAAGTCTGAGGAAAACTATGGCCTAACAATTCTAATGACTACAGACAATAAAATCAAGGAGTTTCTGGCCACTACGTTGGGACAACTACAAGGTAAATATCCAAATAGTGGCACAGTTAGGGATTAGGGGCTTTAAGGACCTATAATTTTAAATAATTAAATTCAATGTTTGCTTTTTTTTCAGATTGGTTAACTCAAAAAATAGTAAACAGAGTAGCCCTAATCATTACAAACGTTAAAAGTCTAGAAGTAATGGAGCGTTGGGACTTTAATGTTGAATATGAGGAGGGATCAGGTGATGGACAAACCTCAGAAAAACCCCTTAAACAAATTAAAAATGAAATCCGAGATGTTCTCAAACAAATTGCCTCCTCGATTGCCTATTTACCATTGTTAGACTGTCTTTGCAGTTTCGATATCCAGATTTATACCAAAAATGAGGTAGACCTGCCCAAACAATGGGAAGAATCACAGCCTGCTAATGTTAAAAATGCTCAATCAGTAAAAATGAGGTCGTTTTCCACTAATCTTCATAAAATGGACACTGTTGTTACATACAAGAATGATATTTAAAGTGTAAGTTTTTATTGTAAGACTAAAGTGATATTCAGGGATCTATTTACTTTTAAATTTTGCATATTTATATGAAAATGGTAAAATTCTCTTTGGATTTTATATTTTTAGAATTATTTATAGACTGATTTTTTTTTTAATGTTTTAAATTTAGAATTATTTAGCCATGATAGAACCTTTATACATAAAATTCGTTAGCTACTTATCTTAAACTATAGTAATAACTTAACTTTATGGGGAAATTAGCATAACAGGTTTATGGGGGGAATTAGGCAAATGGGTTAAGATGTCTGATTCATTATTAGACTTTAATTTAGCAGAAAGTTATCTATCTGTCGTTAAAATCAAATGAACAGGAAACAGAGAATAGTACCATTTCATCCTTTTTGGGAATCATCAGAACTGTGTATCCTGTATGTTAATATTTAAATAAAACGTTAGATAGATATAAAAGTATGGTGCCATCTATTGATGCATAGGGATGCATAAAAGTACAAGGTTAATGTTATGGTCAAAATTCAGCACTGGACCCTGATGTGTATTTTTATTATATTTTTCATTTTTAATGTTATTAGGGGCTGTCCACATATTACATAACGCAAACTGTACTAAAATTCATACACTTCATACCCCGTTTCTCGCGTTATTAAAGGCTGTATAGATTTCATATTTTGGCTATCCCCCAAACAGGGGGATGTGTTATGGTATAATTTGCGTTACATAATATATGGACAGCCCCTTAGGTATTTTAATTTACTTGTAAGACTATTTTTTTATTTTTAATAATTTTTATAATAAAATATACCTAACACCTATATAATCTAATTTTTTGCGCGTTTTTCGTTTGTTATTTTCTACTAGGGCAATTCATGGTTTCCTCAGTGTGCATTTTTTATTTTATTAGAAAACGGTTAAAAAAAATAACGAAAATATACTTTGCAAAGTTTATTATGAATATTTACAATAAAACCTGTAGAAGCCGACCTTTAATTTATAAAAAAAATTAACATAATATGTTAATTTTTATTTAGTATATTATACTACTTTTTAGTTATTACTATTTTTCATTTATTAATTACTAATACTGTATGGAACATACTTATTGTCAACTAAGGCAGTCAGCGTTTACAAGTTTTTACTGTTTTTTTTTTTTTTTTTAAGAGTACATTTATATATATAAATAGTTTTCTCACTATACAGTTTATATGGTTTTATTTTTTTATATAAAACAGCTTATAATAAAAAACACATTGTTTAGTTAAATATTCAAAGGGGCTTTTCAAGAATTAAGTTTGGACTTATTTGCCAAATTTTTTACTTTTTCTCCAGTGTAAAAATGAAAAACAAAATAAAATAAATAAAATAAAACATAAATATTTTATATTAAAATAATTGCAATAATATGATTCTTCATATAAATAGATAAAATTCAATTAAAATTTTTGGGGCGCTACTTTAAAAAAGATAAAAAAAAAGAAAAATTATTTTTAATGTCGAACGCCTTGGATGTATCGCATTTTTTATTAACTAAACAAGTGAGGTAGGTAGTGAATGCTTTATTTGAAAATGTGTTTTTTTTTTATATAAAATTGGTTTGACTTTCATACAGATGAATTTACAAAAAATGATAATTTATTGTTTTGTATATGGCTGCAGTTTTTTTAGTCTTTTCATTTAAAGCTTGACTACTAACAGCGTCGTACTGGCTATGCATTTAGTCGGACAAATGTCCATATGTCCTAAAATAAGCATTTTTGTATAGCATTTTTATATACATGCTTATACAGGGTTATTCAAGAAACTTCGAGAATTTTAATCTAATTCTACATTAAAAAATATAAAAAAAGTTCCTATGAAGGTTGTTCCGAAAATGAGATTTTAATGTAGAATCACCCTTAAAATTTTATTTGTGTATTTTTTAGTTCCTATTTTTAATGCTCAGAAGTGAAATTTTTTCTTTCACTTCAATTTTCTCGAGAACGGTTGGACCTGATTACATGATAATTACTTTTTAATTTATTTTTAAGTAAAGAATTATTTTTTATTGAGAAACTGCCAAAAATTCTACATTTTAATGTATTTTTTTTTTGAAACACTATGTAGATTACAAGTAACATCGCCCCCCCCCCCATTTTGCACGTCCCTGGTTAAAACTACCAAATAAGTCATGTGCAAAAATTTGTTACTGTGGTTCATTATGAACCCTATGATAGGGTTCCAGAGATATTAAATAAAAACTACAATTTAGATGTCTCAGGACCAACCTTTATAGGAATTGTGTTTTCATATCTTTTAATGTAGAACCACGCTTTAAAATTGGCAGACTAACATCTCTACTCTAAATTTCTCTACTCCCTAACATCCCTACTCCATAACATCCCTACTCCACAACAACTCTACTCCGTAACATCTCTACTCCATAACATCTCTACTCCGTAACAACTCTACTCCACACTATAAGGACTTTATTAGCCACTTAATAATAAATGAGCAGTTCAAAGAACAAATAATCTTCTTCTTCTAGATTATTTTATTTTTTTCGTAGAAAACGTTTATCTTTAAATTCAAATCTAGAACAATCATAAATGAATTATTCTAAAAGCCACAATGACTGCGTACTCTTAATATGCACTTATAAGTAAGTAATTAATAAATTAAATTCATATTTGACAGTGATTTAGCATGACAAATATTCATTTGAGTTAAGACAAGTGGCTAATCGAGTGCATATAGTGCGGAGTAGAGTTGTTACGGAGTAGAGATGTTATGGAGTAGAGATGTTACGGAGTAGAGTTGTTGTGGAGTAGGGATGTTATGGAGTAGGGATGTTAGGGAGTAGAGAAATTTAGAGTAGAGATGTTAGTCTGCCTTAAAATTCTCTAGCTTGTTTTTGAATAACCCTGTATATAGATTTTTAGTAAAATAAAAGTAAAAATTGTCAGAAATGTTAAAATAAATTTTATCCCTTAAATCCACTATTTAAAAAAATTGTTATACCGGGTGAGTTTTATTTATGTTCACCCCCAAAATTAAGATAATCTTTATTGAATAAAAACAAAACTTTGGTGATTTATAAAATTTTACATTGGCTGTAAAATGGCGGATTTGATTTTTTTGTTTCACTTCCGGTTTCGCTGGCATAAATATGTTTTCTTTTTTAAATGGAACACCCTGTATTTTTTTACATTTTTGAATTCAGCCGAAAATTCTGTGTATAAACTGATGGTTTTTTTACTTTTTTTTTCTTTTCGTTTTTATCGTATAAAAACGAAATACACCTAATTGACCTTCTTTTTACTTACTTAATATTTAAAGTACATCATAAGTTTGGCATAGGAAAAATAGCGGACAATTACAAATAAAGTTTACATGGACATTAAAAAATAGGGGTTCGGGAGAAAAAACCGTTTTTAGCTCACTGATAAATTTTTTATTTTAATATTAGTTTTATATTTTTTTAAGCTTAAGTAACTAAAAACAAGGTAAATTATGTGTATATCGTTTTTATACCATAAAAACGAAAACGAAAAAAAAAAAGTAAAAACAAAACAGTCAGTTTTTTATACATAAAATTTTTAGCTAAATTCAAAAATATAAAAAATTATAGGACGTTTCACTAAAAAAAAAAATATATATATTTATGCCGCTTTCGGTGAAACCGGAAGCGAAACAAAAAAATTAAATCTGCAATTTATAGCCAATGTAAAATTATATAAATCACCTAAGTTTCGTTTTTATCGAATAAAGATTAATCCTAATTTTGGGGTGGACCAACGAACTAATAACTCTTCTTTCTAGAATACGCATACCGTTAAAATAAAGTATCGCCAACATCTCGGTTTGTTTGTAAACAAATAGTAGGTATATTCAGGCCTGAACAATAACAATTACCAGTAACTGGTATTGTTGTCTCTGTTAGAACAAAGATGTGCGAGTAAGACAGACGAATGTTTATGTTGCCGACGTTTTTGTCAGTTTGAACGAATGAAATGCTTATTCTAGAGAGAACAGTTATTAGTTCGTTGGGGTGGACATAAATAAAACTCACCCGCTATAAACATGTGCCTAAAATGCTTGGTTTCGGAGATATGGGCACTTGCCCGGTAAAATGCATAGCCAGTTCGACACCAAGTACTAAATACAATAAATGACCAATATGAGATTATTGTTTTTTTTTTAATTAAATAGTCATTTATTGCTATCACAAAATGCGAGTATTAATAACATAGAATTTATACAACATATGACCGGTAAAATCGAGTTAAAACCTCTGCCAGATGTGCGCGTGTGTATACACATGCGTACTGTATATGTACAGTGCGATTAAAAAGTTCCGAACAGTTTTAAAAGACAATACTCTTCGTTTGAAGCCACGCCTCTGTTAGAGTTGTGCGCGACAAGCCCATGTGATTGCTACGTACAACAGCTCGGTGGCCAGTAAAACGCACACAGATTTCTTGCATTTTACTCATCGCTAATGCCAGTTTTGCATTAAAAAGTGTTCGGCACTTTATAATCGCACGGTATAATGATCACCAAACGTAGTTTACGTTCATTTAAACGTCAGCGCTCGCGCCGGTATACCACTGCTTTTTTTTAACTTTGCTTATAGTTTTTTTTGCTTACACTCAGAAAATTTCGTTGGACTTTTTAATACTGAATGTTATTTGTTAATACATATTTTTTATTTATATAGCCACCATTGGTATTTAATACTTTACTTGTGATATTAAATACTGCAATGTGTGTATTGTATACAAAATATTGTCATACTAACATAGAGACCGTGCTGGTATATTTGAATCCCCACGCAATATGTGTTTATTAATACTAGCATGTTATAGTAAAAATTACTGTAACATTTGATAAAGCATATCACACTTATAGTATGGTATACTTTGAGTTGTTGTTGTATTACTGATCTAGTTTAAAGTATGTTACAGTATTCAGAAAAATTAACAATCGGTAAATAATACCAAGATTTTGATTAGTAATAATATAAAGATTTCAACCACACACAATTACACACTGAGAAAATAATCGATCCTTTTTTTACTTTTTTCTGTATTATTACTAAACAAAATTTTGGTATTATTTACCGATTGTTATTTTACCAAATACTGTATCATACTTTAAACTAGATCAATAACACAACAACTACAACTTAAAGTATACCAAACTAAAACTGTGATATAATTTACCAAATGTTACAGTATTAATAAACACATGTTGCGTGGGAATCCAAATGTACCAGCACGGTCTCTATGTTAGTATGACAACATTTTGTATACAATACACACATTGCAGTATTTAATATTACAAGTAAAGTACTAAATATGCCCCCAGGGGGATTAGATTTTATTATTATCAGATTCATTTTTACCGACCTGTATACAAATTTTTAAGAAAATATTGTAAACATTTAAGATTAATCATTCCTCACCCCCTCGGGGGAAAATGTTATTATCATATTCAGTTTCGTTGATCTAAACCCCTATATGCAAATAATGACGAAAATATTAAAAACATTTAAAAAAAATCCGTTTGAAAATTCTTGATTTCAGTTGGTTGGATCTTTTACAGAATATAGCAATGAAACGAAGTAACTGACGTAGTCGATAAAAAAGAAATTACTTAATGACGCGTCTTTCTCGTATCGTAACTAGAGCATACGCTGTGTTACTACTTGGTGTGATTGTGTTTGGGTTAACTCTCTTCTACGGATCATTATTAATAATTGTACAGGCCTTTTTAAATTTTGATAAACAATCTTTTGAAAAAGGGAATAGGCGAATCTATAAAACTCCCAAACTGTGAAGTCCTGCACTTCACCGCATCACACAGAACGTGTACTAAATTTTAAAAGACCTGTATACAATTATAGTCATAAATTAGGAAACGACATTGCTTTTTTTATGACTACTATTGTATATCTAATATATAAATAACTAGAAGCCATTTGACATATCTCCTACCTCCTATTGGAATCACAAACCTAAATTTAAATTAAGGTAGGCCAAAAAAATATTCTTGTCGTCAATTCTAGTCAACTAGTTTTGTGATTCTAACATGATGTGGTGATATTTTTGTCTTGCAAATCAGACGTTTTTTTTTTAATTCAAAATTCCTAAAACTATTCGTTGGTCTCAGAGATGTTCTAATGTTGGCAGTGCAGTTTTGAGATTATAAAATAAAATAACTTTGTCTTAAAAACTAGCTATTAAGTTGGTGTCGCTACAGTTTTCTTTAGAACCGTTTAAAGAGTAGGGGAAGGTGGGGTGGAACAGGGGCAGCGGGGTGAAACGGGGTACCCCCTCTTCTTATTAAACTGCTGTACCATCATGAACACTACAACGCGCTCGTCCTCCCCCACTCTATGTTATATATATATATATATATATATATAAATGTTACATATAAAAATGTATAACCTTTTTTTATACATATCCCAGTTCGTTTTTAAAATTTCAGGGAAAATATTCTTTTTTATAGAAATTTATCGTTGTAGTTGTTCAAACTTTGGGGCATAACCGTCCCCCATGCACCTTTTAAATTCCGCCCGATTAAAGTAAAAAACGCCTAATTTACCAAGACCTTAAAATCAATCTGCCTAAAACTGTTGCTCATGACATCTTATTATCATAAAAATACTGAACACGAGTAAGTCAGGGTGCCTAAATGTTTTACATTTTCTGTCCTAACAATAAACAGCAAACATTTGGGCACTCTAGAGTATTTAATAATGCAACATTTCTTTGGTACAGTTAATTTTTTTTTTCATTCGCAAGGATCGTTATCCTTGTGCTGTTTTCGATATAAATATCCAGGTCCTGTCGTAGGAGTTCGGATAGTCGAGGGATTGCAAACCTAGAAAAAGAAATAAAAAACATTTTAAAATTAAATAGAATGACTTAAAAGTTAGGTTATGATAAGTACTCGAAGCACTGAAAAAGAACTAAAATTAAACTCCTTATTTTTGAATGAAGAGTTTATAGTAGAGTTTAAACACAACAATTACAGTCAAATAATTCCAATAATTTTAGTGCGTTTTCAGAGCTTGCTTTTTCTTTTTAATGGCCGGGTTTCTCTGGAATATGCGAACCATTTATAGGGCAACAAATTTGTATTATAAAGTATCTCTTACTGCTCTTTCGCAGCCAAATTGCAGCCATATGGCTGTCATTTTTCTGCGAAGGAGCGGTAAAAGACACTTTATAGTTATAGCTATTCGTTAAGAAAGTAAAAAGTATATTCCAAAAGAAACTATTGATTACGTGTACATATGCATGTGTTAAATGTGCTGAGCAAAACAAAATAAACAAAAATACCCCCAAAATAAGGTACCTATTTCTAGGGTCTCTGAATGTTGACGTTTTAGGTCTTCTTAAGTCCAAAAACGTTGATATTTAGGAACCCTACCTATTTCTACTGACCATACCTTGGAGAATACAACTACAAAATCTTAGAAGCCACTATTTTACGTTAACTTTACTACATACTAACGTAACGGGTTTCCTATACATGATTTCTTGTCCCACTGTTTTCCACGCCTGGACCTGACCTGTTATGAAAAATAGAGACCAGTAATCTAATTATTACAGGTCTGTAATTTAAATTTAAATCATTAATTTCCGCTAGATGGCGCGACCGATTAAAATATCATTATTAATGCTTAAATCAAGATGGCTGAACTGCTGCTGTCTTGATAAACACGAATATAATCTAATACATTTCGTTTAAAAACCTAAATGTACAGTTTTAGTCCATGTTTTTTAATTTTGAGACTGAGAAGGATAATAAATGTTATAAACAGTGCCTTGTGAGCTATCAACAAATGTTTTTTGTGGTTGTTTATTTGGGTTACGTTTATATGATTGTAATTTTCTTGTGAAATGCAGAAAAAAATATTTGTGGTAAATATGAAAAGAACTAAAAAACTAAGTATTATAGTATTATTTTCTTCATTTGAATTCAAACATCTAGGTTTCAAAAAAGTTTGCACTTTATTTTTAAAGAAAAACAGTTGCGAATTAAATAGTATGCAGGTCTCTCGGAAAACGGTACTTTTTCTCGACCTATAAATGGTCTTGGAAAAGTACGTTTTTCCGAGTCGACCTGTAATCTACTATTGTGATTCAAAAGCAGTGTAACTTCTATGCAAACTCCACTTGTGTAGTGTAGTGAAGATTTCTCTTTTCAAGCTTAGATTATTCTTGTAAGAATATAAGGAATACTTGGATTGAAGGCCATAAAACTAGAATGAATAAGGTTTTATGATGTAAATATTAGGGTACCTGAATAAATTATTTAGGGTCCTAGAAAATATAGGTACGTTATTAAAGGGAGGAAAGCAGAGAAGGTCGTTCTTACCAAAACATTGGCGTTTTATGAAAAACCTCACTCAGCTATACCTGAAACAGAATTACTTTTGTAAGCATTAAACAGTTATTATTATTATTAAAAAACAATTTTGAATTTAATATTAATTTTCTTAATTTTAGTTTGATAGCAACATAGGTTATATCTTTATTGCATGTTATTTTTCACAAAATGTTTAAAAGAGCTGTGTTGATCTATATTATTGCAAAAATTGACTAAAAACCTGCTAAATATAAGCTGCCTTACTTATTATATTATAAATTATGTTCTTACTATAGAACAAGACCAAAAACTTTTGTGAAGTTGTTGTTGACTACGAAGGTCCTAAAACTTGCTTGATAGAAAGACAATAACGCCACCATCATACTCAGATGCATCCTTAATAGATCGCATAAGAACGTGAAATAAAATACTCCAGACAAAAACTTATATGGAATATTTAAATTTCAATAGTCATTCTATAATAAGAAAGGCAAAATACATCGAGTGCACTGGTAACAGTTTGCTGGGATTAAGGTTTACAAAATTACAATAGTGTTAGTGAATTTTACAGTGATTTTAATCTAAGAACATGCGATTAGTACTAGTAAAAACATCATAAACTCACAACAAATAAAATACAAAAGTACATAAATTTAGGCTAAGATTAGTAGTAGAAAAAAATGGTTAATTTTTAATAGCGGTCAAAACTTTACATACCTAACAATTTTCCATTCGTCTTCTACTTGCACCTTAGAGTCCCTAATTAAGGGGCCTTAATTAAGGCCATTTTTTTCGGGGGTGATCCAAATAATACACTACATTTATTTTATCTATAATTTATTAATAATTTTACAACTATTTGTTTTTTAAATAATTTGTTATAAAGATTCAAAATTTGTTGTGAGTATAGATGAAATAAATTAAAAATATCTACATGACTTTATACAAAAATTAAGTAGATGGGTAAATATCAAAATAATAATAATCTTCAGGATTTTCACATTGTTTTAAAAACACCCAGAATTTAAATTACACCCAAGCACATTTACACCAAATAGTGACACGGACAATGCTTTAAGTCTAATGCTACGAGAAAGAAATTTCGTTAAATAAGTTTTCTTTTTTATCAACTGCGTCAATTACTTCGTTTTTTTTTGCTACATTCCGTAAAAGATCCAACCAATTGAAATCATTTAGTTTAAAAATAATGGAATAAAACGTACCACATATAAAATTCTACTGTCAGATTATTTGACAATTAACTTTACTTTTCGCGAATTGTCTTATTCTTACATTTTAGAGATTTTTAATGCTTATCGGCAACGCTGCTCATGTACGGCTTGGCAACAGTGGAAAAAACGCATTGCTTTTTAAATTAGACAGTTTTATTTGTCTGTGTCAGTACTTGGTATAGAATTAATTTGAATTATACCAAAAAAACAAAGAATATACATTTTTCTGGTCTTTTCTTATTTATTTATTTTGATATTTGCCCAAAAATCGCTTCCCTGATATATCTTTTCACCGGAATTTGAAATACAACCTCATTCTCCGCCATGTTTCATTTAGATTAGATTCATTATATAATAATATATTTTACAATAAAATAACAAAATATATAAGTATATACATAGTATATATAATATTAAAATGGTTTTAATTATAATATACTTAAATATAAATAAATAAATAAATATAATTACTAAATTAGATAAAAAGATTCGAAGTATTAAAAAAGCTCAAGGTGGTTTCAAAAAACATTAGAAAAGTTAAGGCAGTTTTAATTATCAGTTCAGATAACACATTAAAATTAAATAGAACAAAATTTAATATTGGCAAAAATTCACTAAAAATCTATTATAAAAATATATCAGTTTCCAATCGGTTCTGGATTTTGTTAAGTGTATATTTATTTATAAGAAAAGTATGATGTTAAGTATTTTTAAACCACACATAATCAGTACTACCCCACCAACAGTATTACGTTTAAAAACAGCTGTTAAATGTAGGGTACTTGTATTAAATACAGTATTAATATGCAGTAAATGCTTTAAAAATTGACTAAAAATATGTTTATAAGCGCCAAAATCAGGTGTGACTATTAAATAGCAAGATTTTGCATAATCCAAGAAAATTCTTGCAACAAAATCACGCCAAGTCCGTATTATAAGGCATCCCTTTACCCTTAAAGCGGATGCTTCATATAAAGATGTTGGCGTGATTTTGTGACAAAGTTTTCATAGTTTGTATAAACGATGAAAACTTTCTTTCAGTAAAATCACGCCAATACCATACGGTAAGGCATTCTTGAAAAGGATGCTTCATAGACCAATGGTGGCATGATTTTGTTGCAAAGTTTTCATAGCTTATGTTTGCATAAACTATGAAAACTTTCTTGCAACAAAATCACGACAATACCATACCATGAGGCACCCACAAAATCAGGATGCTGTATCAACGCAAAACTATTTTATGGTTGAAAATAACTATTTAACTTAAACATCCATAAAATAAATTGACTCTTTTTAAGCATTGTCTGAATGTTTATTAGTCATACCCATTTTATCCCACACATGCATGGAAATATTTCTGAAATATTATTAAGGAAAATTAGACCTCTCTAGTTTTAGTACTTAGCTACAAGAAGTCCGTTACAATTTAACCTGAATAACTTATTTTTCCAGATTTTAAAAGAATTACATAAACAATGTTTCAGGAGACAAAACTAAAAAAGGGTTTAAACCCGAAAACATAAATTATTCAATAGGTGCTTTCTTCTTACCTAATATATCTGAGTATCCCAGAATATCTAACGTAATTGTGTAAGAATTTATTAGGCATAAAAAGAAAGCCAATATTTGTGGCTGTGAAAGCTCAAGATTTAAATTATAATTTATTCTTCACTAAGAATTTGTTACCGTATTAAATACGATTTTGTATATACGGATTTCCAGCAACTTCAGTAACTTGTATACAAGTTGTGACAGTAAAACATAACCTTGTTCTGTTTTTTTTTCTGTAGCAACTTGTATTTAGTAACTAAAGTTGGTTGGGGTTACATTCATACAATATCGTTTAGTATTAACTATAATTTCGACGTTCTTTCACACGATTTTTTTTTGTGCGTTCCTACATGGAAGTCAATCCTATTGCCATTTTTTTCTTGATCGGGCCCCAAACTCGGCCCCCAGCTACAAAAACATCATACCTTGTCAGAAAAGCCCCAATTTTTTAATTATTTTTTAAAATTTTTATTATAAATTATATGGATTTAAAATTTAGGCAACAAGTGACACTTATGAGTGACTATAATTTTATTAAAAAAAATTGTATTGATTTTAACGCATAGGGGGCGCTGTGATCAATTTTTCTTAAAAGAATACCTTTTTTGGAGAGAAAAATTCTAGCGTGAAACTTTAGGTATCCAACTATTTAGTTCTAGGGTTTTCCATAGACTAACGATGCCCCCGCTTGCTAGATCTGCACGTACGCCATTTTCCTTAAAAAAAATCACTTTTTCACTCCACATTATAAAAGTTCCAAAATTTTGTTAAATGTGTCCGGGGCATCGTTAGTCTGTGGAAATACCATATAAAAAGTTGGATACCTATAGTTTTACGCATATATCATGGTTTTTCTGAACATCGTTGGTATAAAGAAAAGGTATAAGAAAAATTGACCATAGCGCTCCCTATGCGTTAAAATCAAAACATTTTTTTTTATAAAATTATATTCACTCATGAGGGTCAAGTGTTGCCCAAATTTTAAATCAATATATTTTATAATAACGATGTTATACAAGAATTAAGAAAATATGGCTTTTCTGACAAGGTATGATGTTTCTGGGGGCTGAATCTGGCGCCCGATTAAGAAAAAAAATTAGCATTGTGGTTAACTTGCATGTAGAAACGCACAAAAAAAATCAGGCGATTTAAAAAGCTATTGCAAAAAAAACGTGTGAAAGAACCGCGAAATTGCAGTTAACCTTTTCGCCCGGGACTGGTCCATGTATGGACCAACAAGAAAAGCGAACGTAATAGATGTTCATAAGGTCAACTTAATGTACTAAATTTAGAAAAAGTATTGAAAAAAATCCTGGTTACTTCTTTGACCTTCAAAATTAACTTACGTTTTATGAGCCGCTGAATACGATAAAATTAGTAAAAAAATTCTGGTGACTTCGTTGACCTTGAACTTTGAAGGTCAAAGTATGAAAATGCGTATTTGCGCTTGAAAACTTGAAAATTATTGTACATAGATTGTATCTGCTATAGTAAATAAGAATATTAGTAAATAAGTCTAACTATCTCACAGACTTTGAAGTTTGAAGATCAGTTTCTGCAAAAAATTATCTTATCTGAAAATCAATAAACAAACGTTTTTGGTACGCTGAGGTGACACTAGCTCTATCAAGATCGTCTTGTTTTGGACTTTTCAAGGTCAAAGAGGTGACAAGAACTTTTTTTACTATTTTTATCGTATTTAGCGGTTCATAAAACATAGGTATACCAATTTTCAAGCTCAAATACGTATTTTCATTATATGAACTTCAAAGTTCAAGGTCGAATATGAATCTGACATTTTTTTCACTATTTTTATTGTAATCAGCACATCAAAAAACATTGAAAAGCCCTCTTAAACCTTCACTTATAATTTTTTACATTAGCCTTAACTTTCTCTCCGGGAGTGGTCCATATATTTAAGAATGAACTTGCTCTCAAAACTTTGTATAATTCTTTTATACGTTCCAAATTAGAATATTGTAGTATCATCTGGTCTCCTTATTACGAAACACATAAACAACAGTTAGAGAAGGTTCAGAAAAAGTTTTTAAAGTTATTATATCTCAAATCTTCAGGTATTTACCTGAGTAGAGGCTATGATTATAATGTTTTGTTGTCACAATTTGACTTTGTATCTCTTGAACAGCGTAGAATCTTTTCTAGTGTTAAGTTCTTGTATTTTCTTCTTAATGGTAAAATCGACTCGCCCTTCATTTTATTTAATCTTAACTTTTATGTACCCCGAAATCATACAAGAACATACCTTACATTTTATAACCGTAATGCAAGAACCAATATTATCCGTAGTAATTCTATTTATAATATGATGCATTATGTTAATACGTACTGTAATAGTTGTGACTTTCACTTCAACACTATTAATTACTTAATTGATTGTATTACTATGGCCCGTTGGCCAAATAATTTTTTTTTTTTTTATATATATAGATGATGTAACCTAACTTTTTATTTAGGTTTAGTTTTAGGTTATTTAATTTATTATAGCATATATTTTCTCTCCGTTTTCTATTATATATTGTCCTGTAAATGGTTTTCTGTTGGACAATAAATGTATATTATTATATATGGACCAGCACTCCGAGTGGCGACTTGTCATAAGAAGTTCATTCATTTAAGTCATGAAATTCACCTAAAATGCGAGGTCAATTTTAAAGGAAAAATCCCCGGAGCGAAAAGGTTAAATACGCTAACAAATTCTAAATGTGGTAATATGCCAATAATTAGGAATGCATTAATATGTTTAACAATTATACCAACAATTTTCAACACCGGTATTTCATATTCTGGTGAAAAGGTTTTAGTACAGTATGTTTGTCATCTTGGCCACAGACAAATCATACAAGATTTTTTTTTGTGGTTTTCTATAGGAGATGTTGACTACCGTAAAAACAGTTTTTCTCTATACATTGCTTGTACCTTTTGGCATCCATGTTAGACAGATGAAATAGTAATTATATACCAAGGTAGTGAAGACATTTTTTATATATAGTCTTCTCTACCGTAGTTTATATATTAGTTTTTTCACTACTTGCACTATTTGACTATTTTTATTCAAATAATAAAATAAATTATTAATAGACATTATATTTCTTGAAATTTTCATAAAAATCAAGTAGCCTTGATCAATGACATTTGCTCAAATAAATACTTAGAACTGACGTTTAAAAAATTTAGTTTTTTTTTTTTAATTTTTTCATAATATTTAGCTAATTATTGATTGTATTAATTGGTAATAATTATAATTAATTATATTTAATAAATAAAAAGTTATTTAAAGCTATTTTCTTGGGGTTAATTAGTAAAAATTGCACAAAGAACTGAAAAATCTAAAGTGACAGAAATCAATTGTTTATAAAATTTACTCCTACTATGAGAGAAAAAATTATTATTGCTATAGGTGGAGAAAATTGATTTCACAGTCTGAAAACATGATAAATAATAGTATGTTCTAAAGCTAGTAGCGAAAAAAAGTTTTTATTCACAAGCATACAGAAAAACCTTCTTTATATGCATTATAAAAAGTTGCAAAATTTATAATTTTTGTCTGTTTCTTTATAAGTTAAAAAAGCTTTTCTTTTTTAACCTAGGTTATATATGAATTCATATCTAACCTGTTTTTAAGCTTTTGGTTATACCTCATAGATGGCGAATCTATCGCCTTGTCTGTAAATAGTTGAAGTTTGCGAATAAAATAACCTAACATTTTTGTTTATTTCTACCAAAAACAATAAGAAATAATATCGAGACTAATAATAGAAAATAACAACGAGCCACTTATTTAAATTATTATTTAGTTGAAATTTACAGTGACGTTAGAAATCTGCAAAATTTCTCTAGAAGATCATTTAAAACGGCGAATTTTACGAGGTAATGTGTTATTTATTTATGCTTGTGAATAAAATTCTGTTATAACCACAAAAGAAAATGACATTTCCAACTTAGGTTAGAAATATACTAATCCCAATTATCTCCTTTTAAACAAAAGTTTTTGCTTATTTTCTAAAATAAAGAACAAAAGATAGATGCCTCATTTAGGAAAATCCTATTTTTAAGTTAGTGGTAATATCTACACCATAAAAAAATCTTGTAGGAATTTTCGATGGGAATACCCCCCATTTTTTAGCCCCATTAACTGTACCAATTGTTTTTCTTAATATTAGTGCTACGACTGTTCTAAAATAACGTATGGTATGGACAGTCTTATAGAAATAGGATTGTTTACAAATATACAGTTCATTAAAGGTTACACAGGGAGACTTTTTCATTAAAAATTACCGTTCAAATCTAGTAAGTGCGAGAAATGACATTCAAACATGTTTTAGTCGATTTTCACTGTATAATATATGTTATGTCCCTCGTTTAGCAGATCTTTAATCTTTACTAAAAAAGTCTCTCCGTGTGGGCATTATTTTTTTAAGGAAAATTGTATATGTACATCGGTAACAAGGTTTTTCCAACCAAGTGCGTTTCAATTTTTTAAGTTTGGTCGCTCAGTTTGCAATAATAGCTCGTCGACAGCCCTAATATACATGAGTACTGAGAATTTGTTGGATACATACTGACTTGACTTATCTTTGACTGGCATGAGACTCCGGTGAACCCCTCTTTACATCTGAAATAGAAAAAATAAATTAAGGGACATGTTTCATAAGATTTTAGCGCACTCGAACTAAGGAGTGTATAAAAAATTGGATCAACGCAGCTTTAACAGGTGTTTTAAAAGTTACTTTTATCCAATACATACAGATAATAAGACAATTACCTGCTTTATTTTAAATAGATAAACTCAATAATAACCCCCGCGTGGCTTTTACTTTATTGAGTGGATAATTATTTATTTTACCCACTCAACAGTCACTGTCAAAATATTTTCTTGTAAATGTCATTAAAATTTTTAATAAAAATATGAATTCCCAAGCTATTTATTGGATAAAACCTTGTATGGCACTCATGGATAAACCGATATTGCCCTCTCGAAAATTAACCTGCTTGGCTGACGCCTCTCATGGGCAATATCTTACTTTACCCGCTAGTACCATAAATAACTATTAGTGATATTCTTATTACCCACTGTGCTTTTGATAATTTTTGACATTTAGGCTAAATTAATGTTCATTTTACAAATAATTATAAGAAAATGTTTTTAAAAAGTGAAAGATTGTTAAAAATTATAATAAAAGTTTTTTATTTACAATATGAAAATTTTACATTATCTGAGCTGGTGTTACCTAAAATAATAGTTCTTAAATAAATTTATGGACCAGTAGTATTATTTTAACTATCCAAAAAAAATTCTGCTGCTAAACAAGCATGAATTGCTTCATTTTAACAAAAGATATCAGATTTATTTAAATAATGTGCGCCATCTAAGCGATGTTGTAGGTACTTACAGACAATAATGTTCCTTTAGAGGATCGACGAAGCATTCACCTCCATCATTACATAATCTATTATCACACCTGTTTTCCTTCGGCGCGGGAGGATAACTGTCTGAAACTTAAGAAAACATGTATTAGTCTAAGAGGCACTTCAATTTTTTTGAGGGCCAAAGTGTGAAAAATTTTCGTTATACAAGTCCAAACGATGCCTCAAACTTTAAATTTAAAGGTTTTATCACTCCAAGAAAGGGAGAACTTCCGGGGAGAAGACTAACTGAGTACCGTTAACCGGGGTTAAGGAAATCATTGAGGGTAAAACGAATCAAAAGGTTTGTTTGTTTGTTTTAATTCTAGACTGGTTCGGAACTGGCGCAGTTGCAACTCAAAGTTCGTAGAAAATATAACACAGAGGGTTACCTACTCCGTAAAATTTTGTTTCCCACCAATCAGTGATTGTTAGGTCCTCATGTCCCGATAGCCCCCCCCCCTAAATCGGCCCATGTATAGACACGCCTCTAGATAGATTGAAAAGATAAATTAACATAATTAATAAGTACACGTGCAAAACGTCGTCGCTCTAGCTCCAAGGGTACCAGAGTTATTAATTAAAAACCTAAGTTTTAGTACAAATTTAAAGAGTCGTAACTCTCTTACGGTTTGTTTCCGGACCTATGTTCCTGTGCTGGTTTTTCATATTTTGTGATGTAGTAGTATTTTCCGCAAAAAGACCGTAAACACCGTGTATATTTAAATATGCTTACCAGGTACAATCAGACTTTTAGTGGCAGTACTTCTGTCTACCCCTCTTGCAGTACACCTATACTGTCCAAATTCTTTCGGACTGTCTTTTCTTATCGTGATTGTACTCTTCCTTCTGAAAAAATAATAACAATAATAATAAAAATTTCTTGTACAAAATTTTTAATAAAGAAGGGTATCGTTTTAAGACAAATTATTTGTAATCGTAAACCCGACAACATCGCATTATTCTTGCGTTAAATGTGACTATCATATTGAAAAAAGGCAATATTTTTTGTTTATCTAAAAACCAACATAAATACATTTAGGTAGAATGATTAATAAAAATACTACAATATTAATTAAATATATTTCTTTTTAAATAAATATATTTAATTAATATTAAAAGTTAAAAATCTGGTGTAACTTTTTCATAATTTAATTTTAAATCATATCATGGAAATAAACTAAATTAAAATGTTGAAAGCCGCATTAAATTACTTGTCTTGGGTAACACTGTCCCATGGAAGTACATGCTTTGGGTTATCGTTGAACCTGCTGGTTTGCTTACAATGTTATTATGGTATAAATACCTAAAAAATAACTCCACAATCGTACTGAAACTTAAGAAACTAGTCAGATAAGTCCAGCCTAATTACACATTGAATTACAGCATATTAATTCCGTACAAACTAATAAAAAACAACAAAATATTTTAATATTGTAGTCAAGATCAGTGATTACAACACAGACCCTTTCCTTTGGCCCCACTGTAGTAGTTAATGTGCAAAGTTATTTTTATTTTGACGAGATGACATTTGACACTTAAAGTTTCGTGCAATGTTGCCAAATCGTACATTGACATATGTCGAAATTCTTAATAAAAATAATTAATTAAAGTATGTTCCGGGATGTAAAAAGGGCTGAAATTTTGGCTAAGTATTTATTTTTTATGTATCTATAAGCATGTAAAGTCTTATCGTTGCAGGCGATTTAGCCCAAAATGCGATACCCTCCTTTATTTCGATTTCAAATTTTGGCGAAGGCGCATGCACACATGAAGGGTTTCATATTCAAAAATATAAATTCTTTTTTGTCTAAAAACGTTATGCAAACACTAAAACTTTCAATTCTTATTTTTTAACATTTGTAGAAAAAAACGTATACGAGTCACATTGTTTTTACGTATTCAAAATAAGCTAATTTTACTTTCCCCGAGGAAAGTCTTGCGTTAGTAAAAAAATGTTGGAAAATATTATTGTTTTTTTTACTTTTCTCAACGTTTTATATCCAAAAATTATGACTTCCGTTAAAAAAAAATATGTCTGCCAGTCTGTCTGCCTGTCTCTGTCTGTCCGGGAAACTTGTGACCACGATAACTCAAAAACGCGTTGAGCTAAACACTTCAAATTTGGACCATAGGTTGATTATCCAAAGTTCTAGGCTGGGATTTTTTTTTGGTAAAAATGGCAGGGGGTAAAATGGGGTAAAAACATTTTTTTTGAATTTATTTTTCGTTTTACGAAAAAAGGAAAAAATAAACTCGTTTCGTTATTGCACTTGTGCATTAAGAAATGTCTATAATGGAACTAGTATTTTAATATGCTATTTTTTTAATAAAGCTAAAATATCATGCACAAAATAAATGAAATAGATCGGTAAAACTTTTAATAAAAGTAACTTCAAAAATAAAATTTGAAATTTTTAAAAATAAACTTTCTTTAAAATTTTGAAAAATAACGCAAAGATCTATGTTAGGTAGCCAATCAAAATACAAAAATAATATGCAATTAAAATAAAATTTAGCTAATTTTTTCGAAAAATTCTTTACTACTCACCGATCCATTTCATCATCGCTGTAAAATATTAGTAAATATTGTTAACACAAAAATAAATACATTTAACATAAAATAATTAATAAATATTATGTCTACACTACTTCATTTTAATTTAAATTAATTTATTACATTATAATTAAATTTATAAATAAAATTAACAATTTTAAGTTATTAATTAATTTATACATTAATATGGGTTATTCTATTATAAAAAATAATGTCCATCATTTGACACATCAAAATCAAGCATTAAACTTAAGGTTTTTTATATGATTTCTCAAAGACAGACGAAATGACGGACAAGCGAGAGAAATAAGGTCCCACGGATCCCTAAAAACAACTTCATAGATATTTTATTTGAAGAATGTTGAATCAGCAGGTGTAAGTTAGTAAACAACTCTACAGAAAAAAAGTTTAAAAATTTCAACAGTAAAATAAATAATGTAACTTACTTTTTATTATAAGTAATTTTTATACTCGAATTACTAGATAGGTCAATTCCGTTTCTCGACCACGTGATATACGGAATTGGCAATCCTTTGGCTTTACAAACTATTTGCAGTCGTTTTCTGGATGACTCCTTCGTTTGAAGTTCTACTTCTACGGGTTTGGGCCCTGCAAAGAAAAGTGCTAAGTTTAGTAAAATATATATTATATTATAAATGAAAAATAAGGTTTAGTGCCTTATAGACGGAAAACTATTAAAATCTATAAAGAAATTGCACTGCTCTACTACAGATTTTTTTAAAAAGTTTTTTTGATTTTTCTTTTAATTTTTCGTTTTTCGCAAAAAGAAAATTAAATA
This sequence comes from Brachypterus glaber, assembly GCA_958510825.1. Taxonomy (NCBI): domain Eukaryota; kingdom Metazoa; phylum Arthropoda; class Insecta; order Coleoptera; family Kateretidae; genus Brachypterus; species Brachypterus glaber. The sequence goes on along the minus strand of OY294052.1, from coordinate 26,837,471 downwards.
AAAAAAATAAAAAAATATTTAAAAATTTTTATTTTTTTTTGAAAACTTTTTTTTTATTTTTTTTTTTCATAACTTTTCGTGTTTCAAATGTTTTTTTTTTTGTTATTTTCTTTTGAAAATTATTTTTTTCTAAGTAGGTATTTGGGTACCATTTACTGTGAATAATATATAATGGAATGCGTAGCATTACATATCTTTACGGCTTGTTTTAAAATCACGGTATGAAAGGCAAAATTTTACAATTTCTTTTAGTTTCTTTATTATTCGATCTGACAACAGCTTTCGATACCATTGAGCAGAACTTTTAAGTACCTAACAAAAATGTTATGTATAACAAGCAGTAATAAAAATTTTTATCCAGTACATACAGATAATAAGACAATTACCAGCTTTATTTTAAATAGATAAACTCAATAATAAACCCCGCGTGGCTTTTACTTTATTGAGTAGATAATGATTTATTTTACCCACTCAACTGTCACTTGTCAAATTATTTTCTTGTAAATTTCAATTAAATTTTTAATAAAAATATGAATTCCTAAGCTATTTATTGGATAAAACCTTGTATGGCACTCATGGGTAAACCGATATTGCCCTCTCGAAAATTAACCTGCGAGACGTCAGTCATGGGAAATATCTTTCTTTACCCACTAGTACCATAAATAACTATATTTATCCATTCATGTATCTATACATGTCTAGAATTCTAGACTAGGGGAAGAGAAGAGGTAAAATTATAGACGATCTTGAATCTTTCACATTCCACCCAGGTGCCAATTGATATTGAGTCATGGGCGGATTTAGAGGGGAGGCATGGGGTCCATGGCCCGCCCCCAGCGAGATTTATTAGCATAGAAATACCTTCAAAATTGTATTTTTGGTAAAAGCGCAATTTTTTTCCTTTCCCCCCCCCCCCCTTAAAATTAAATAAATCCGCCCCTGTATTGAGTAAACAGTAGAAGTCACTTAAGAACATAACAACATAAATTAAATATTGGGTATTTTTCTGATGGACGTATTTAATTCTTTATGTAACAACCGTTTGTTTACATCTCAGATGTGATCATTAACCACAAACAGTTTGACTCACACTTTAAATCTGTGTTTTGACATAGTTATATTTTATTTTGGGGTCACCTAATGCTTACTGTTATATCGGAAAGCAATTTAGTGTTAAAAATATCTACAATTTCATCAGATTTTGATGTACCTAGTTTGCGAGATTTTCTCGTATTTCAACCCCTCTATTTGGTCACCATTTTCATTTGATTATTTTCTTTCGGATGTATTTTTTTATATACGACATATATAAGACATATAAGACATATTAAAGTACATATATCCTAAAGTACATTCAAATTATCATCCAAATTGCTCGGTTCTATATCTGGTTCCTTTGGGTGCTAGAAGCCCCAAGAAGGTGGTAAAATAAAGTACCCCTAAAAATCTATTTTTAAGTTACTGTCTTAAACATAACATTTATTATTTTGGTGTAGTGGACTACCGCGTCGTACTTGACGAGTTTACTACCCAAAATAGCGTGAGTTCGATTCTCACCGGCGCCGATTTGCCTTTTTTAGTTAATTAATAATTGAAATTTGGCGAAGGCGTAAGTGAAGCGGACACTCCCTATAAATTGGTTCGGAAGTCAATTAAAGCCGGTGATTCCCTCTACTACTAGCCCACACAAGTCCTGGACTTAGGGGATGCTTAATTAAGTAGACAATTCTTAAAATTTTCATTTAATCAAAAACTCATACCATAAATATGAATAAACTTTTATTTCTTTAAAAATTCAAATGTGACATGTTAAAGGCATTTTTAAGGACGGTTTTTACAGCTTGGCCCCAAGATTATTCCGTATAACTACAAAAATAACTTAATCCGAATGTAAAACTAATTTTTAGCCTAAAATGATTTTATTATTATTATTATTATCACAGCTTTTGGGGCTTCTAGCACTCGAAGGAACCGGATCCGGAATATGGATTTGGAAATAGCTTAATTTGTATAGACACACAGACATATATAAAATACAGCCGGGATAAAATAATGAAGTCAAAATGGTCACGAGCTCTCGGAAAACCTGTTCCGTAATGTTATAACTCTATCGCGTCTCGTTTTGTCCCGTATCATAGATATAAGCAAAAAAGTCTTTTCCAAAATTTTGAAAATTTTCAAAATGGAAAAGGCAAAGGAGGAAATAAATATCAAGATACAAAAAGGTAGTTTTTTTTTCTAAAAAACGCCACTTTTAAGTCCAACTTGGTCTCTCAATCTTCAGAATATTTAAAAATTTCACAAAAACTTTTTAAAAAGTAACGACAAGTAAAACTTTGAAGACAATATCTTTAGGGGATGATTTGTGTAGTGGACTACCGCGTCGTACTTGGCGAGTTTACTACACAAATAGCGTGAGTTTCTTACCGGCGCCGATTTGCCTTTTTCAGTTAATTAATAATTGAAATTTGGCGAAGGCGTAAGTGAAGCGGACACTCCCTATAAATTGGTTCGAAAGTCAATTAAAGCCGGTGGTTCCCTCTACTACTAGCCCACACAAGTCGTGGAGTTAGGGGATGCTTACTTAAGTAGAATAGTACGAGGTTAAAAAAAATGTAATGTAATTTAATATCTAGATTTTTTATAAGAAAGAATGGTATTGAACAAGATAATTTTCATATAACTTTTATATCTTTAGTTTTATCAATATTTCTTACCAGAATTTACTACATTTAGTTGAGCAGTGTATTTTGGCACATCGCCTTCAGTCTAGACGTTATATCTCATAATAATTATGATAAATATACCGCGTGACACATTACGGGAAACATCGATGGTTTTCTAAATGGTTCAAAGAAAGTCTTTCCAGTTTAACCCTTTGAAGCACGCATTTTTCTAATGACTATTTCTATAAAAATAGTTGCATTATAAGTTTTTGGGGTCGCTGATCACGAATCTGTTATCAGATCTACAAAATTCAAAATGGCAGATCCAATATGTATGACCAAATTCGTAAAATTAACTCTGTTTGTAATAGAAGTTGGTATATATGGGTTTTTGGGGTAGCTGATCACGAATCTGTTATCAGATTTACAAAATTCAAAATGGCAGATCCAATATGTATGACCAAATTCGTAAAATTAACTCTGTTTGTAATAGAAGTTGGTATATATGGGTTTTTGGGGTAGCTGATTACGAATCTGTTATCAGATTTACAAAATTCAAAATGGCAGATCCAATATGTATGACCAAATTCGTAAAATTAACTCTGTTTGTAATAGAAGTTGGTATATATGGGTTTTTGGGGTAGCTGATCACGAATCTGTTATCAGATTTACAAAATTCAAAATGGCAGATCCAATATGTATGACCAAATTCGTAAAATTAACTCTGTTTGTAATAGAAGTTGGTATATATGGGTTTTTGGGGTAGCTGATCACGAATCTGTTATCAGATTTACAAAATTCAAAATGGCAGATCCAATATGTATGACCAAATTCGTAAAATTAACTCTGTTTGTAATAGAAGTTGGTATATATGGGTTTTTGGGGTAGCTGATCACGAATCTGTTATCAGATTTACAAAATTCAAAATGGCAGATCCAATATGTATGACCAAATTCGTAAAATTAACTCTGTTTGTAATAGAAGTTGGTATATATGGGTTTTTGGGGTAGCTGATTACAAATCTGTTATCAGATTTTTAAAATTCAAAATGGCAGATCCAATATGGCGGACCGAATTCGTAAAATTAACTCTGTAATAGTAATTGGTATATGTGGATTTTTGTGGTAGCTGATCACGAATCTGTTATCAGATTTACAAAATTCAAAATGGCAGATCCAATATGTATGACCAAATTCGTAAAATTAACTCTGTTTGTAATAGAAGTTGGTATATATGGGTTTTTGGGGTAGCTGATCACGAATCTGTTATCAGATTTACAAAATTCAAAATGGCAGATCCAATATGTATGACCAAATTCGTAAAATTAACTCTGTTTGTAATAGAAGTTGGTATATATGGGTTTTTGGGGTAGCTGATCACGAATCTGTTATCAGATTTACAAAATTCAAAATGGCAGATCCAATATGTATGACCAAATTCGTAAAATTAACTCTTTTTGTAATAGAAGTTGGTATATATGGGTTTTTGGGGTAGCTGATTACGAATCTGTTATCAGATTTACAAAATTCAAAATGGCAGATCCAATATGTATGACCAAATTCGTAAAATTAACTCTGTTTGTAATAGAAGTTGGTATATATGGGTTTTTGGGGTAGCTGATCACGAATCTGTTATCAGATTTACAAAATTCAAAATGGCAGATCCAATATGTATGACCAAATTCGTAAAATTAACTCTGTTTGTAATAGAAGTTGGTATATATGGGTTTTTGGGGTAGCTGATCACGAATCTGTTATCAGATTTACAAAATTCAAAATGGCAGATCCAATATGTATGACCAAATTCGTAAAATTAACTCTGTTTGTAATAGAAGTTGGTATTTATGGGTTTTTGGGGTAGCTGATCACGAATCTGTTATCAGATTTACAAAATTCAAAACGGTAGATCCAATATGTATGACCAAATTCGTAAAATTAACTCTGTTTGTAATAGAAGTTGGTATATATGGGTTTTTGGGGTAGCTGATCACGAATCTGTTATCAGATTTACAAAATTCAAAATGGCAGATCCAATATGTATGACCAAATTCGTAAAATTAACTCTGTTTGTAATAGAAGTTGGTATATATGGGTTTTTGGGGTAGCTGATCACGAATCTGTTATCAGATTTACAAAATTCAAAATGGCAGATCCAATATGTATGACCAAATTCGTAAAATTAACTCTGTTTGTAATAGAAGTTGGTATATATGGGTTTTTGGGGTAGCTGATTACAAATCTGTTATCAGATTTTTAAAATTCAAAATGGCAGATCCAATATGGCGGACCGAATTCGTAAAATTAACTCTGTAATAGTAATTGGTATATGTGGATTTTTGTGGTAGCTGATCACGAATCTGTTATTAGATTTAATTTCAGCAACCTCAAAAACCCCAATATGCCAATTTTCAGAAAAATCACCCCTAAGGGGGTGGATTTAGAAAAATCTATTTCAAGACTGTTTTAGCAACCTCAAAAACCTCTATGTACAAGTTTTCACGAAACTATTGAAAATATTTAAAAATATTTACCCTTCATCCCCACGGGCGTAGAGATAAAAAATTTAAAATATCAGATTCGAATTCAACAACCTAAAAAATCCCTATACAGCAATTTTAAAATTTTTGTAAAAAAATATTGTTTTTCCCTATTTGCCCCCTTGCCTCACCCCAATGTTTACCAAAAACAATCCCGAGAGAGAACTTTTGGTAACATCCTGTATGCCAAATTTTAAGTCTCTCGAAAGATGCTACATGTACATATAAAATGTTATCAAACTTTGCATGAAGAAGCGGTCTTTGATGCAACTTTCCTCTATTAAGTTTTATCAAGCTTGACGTGATTTATATATTTTTTGATTCTCTAACATGTTCACAAAAAAAATCCAAAAAAATTATTAAAAAATGGCTGTGTATTGGTTAAAGGTGTTAAAGGGTTAAATTTTTCCCTAAAAGATGTTTTACTGAAAATTGAAGGATAATAATAATTATTATCCAAATATTCTTAATAATTTTTTCTATTTTTTTGTTAAAATAATAATGAGTATACTCATTTACAGTTTTTCCAGGACCTTTTCATAGGTATCTAACCTATCCATTTGTAACTGAATATTTAGTTACACATGGATAGAAAGTTATGATTCTATACAGATGTACTTTAATTTTTGTTGCGTGTTTTTAATAAAAATTAAAGTACAATTGTATATGATAATAATTTTCCGAGGGGTTTATTTATTGGACAATCCTTGTACACATATCTACCATCTACAATCCTTGACAAATCCTTCTTTCACAATCATCTGCAATCCTCCAGAATCCTTCACAATCATCTACAATCTTCCACAATCATCTGAAATCTTCCCACAATCTTTAACAATCTTCATTAAAATTTTGTACAATCTTTTTGACAGTCTTTCACAATCCTTTGATTCTCACAATCCTTGTACACTTTTTTTCAATAAATAAACCCCTCGTAATTTTCGATTTCCTGTCCATTTGAATATTCAGTTTACTTTTTAGAGTATGTCAATAGCAAAACAACGTTATGTTATACTGTAACAACTTGTATTTAATAAATAAAAAAAGTTGCTTAACAACATCAGGTTTTAACACGGTTACAAATTCTCAGTGTATTTTAAAAATATTGACCTTTGGACTTGGTACTACATCACTGCAAATGTACAATAGTAATTGTTTGATAATGTATTCCTGCAAAATTGATGAATTGAATAAAACAAAGATCACATTGTAACAGGAATAGATAGTTATCGTATTTGTTATTTTTGTTTGAGTTTCGTTTTACTCATAGAACATTTACAATTCATCCTTGAAACACTATTTATATCGAGCCTTATCCTATTTTTCGACATCAATCATTTACCTGAGCTACCTTTGCCAAAACGTGAAAATTTTAATATGACCACATTAATAGTAAATATATGCAATGAATTTTTGATATACCGTATCTCACAGAAATGTGTTAGTAGTTATTACTGGCAGTAATGATAAATTGGTAAGTGATTAAATGATAAATTGGTAAGTGATTAATTACTGAAAATAATTTATCATTTATTTGATTTATTTATTATTAGAACTTTTAATAATAAATTAATATAATAATAGACGAAATTAATTACTTGTCAAATTATTACTAGTTTTAATTTCCACTAAGTAGGTACTAGAAATTTTTGATTTGTAGTAATTTATTACTTGTCAATTTATCACTAATTTAAATTATTACTACTAGTTATTTATTACTGGCAGTAATAAATTATTTGCCAAATTATTACTGGTGTAATTATTACTAAGAAGTATTGACATAAATTCTTTTCTATTTCGTCCCCAAAGAGTTTGATATTTATTGTTCTTATTATATTGCATTTGTATCTTTCTCGACTGCGCTTGTATTGGTAAGATATAATACTAGAAATTTATTATTGGCAGTAATTTTTAACTTGTTTATTTATTACTAGTTTGAATAATTACAACTAGTAATTTATTATTGGTTTGGTAGTAATTAATTATTTGCCTATTTATTACTAATGTAATTATTACTGAAAATTATTGAGAATTATTTATAATTGGTGTAATAAAATTAAATTAGTACTAAAAAATTTATGTGAGGGGTACATGTCAAGAGTACGCCCTGCCCCATATAACTTTTAAACTGCTTCAAATATCAACTCAAATTTTAAATCACGTAAATAAATAATAAGTATTTTTTTTTTGTATATATATATATATATTATATATTATATGATATCTCTAGGGAGTATGTAACTAAATAGAGGCAGAGATGCAAGGGGGTAATTTTTTAAATGGAAGGGGGGGGTCGAGTAGAGCTGAATATGCATAATTTTATTTTAAAACATCATAATAACACTGTGCGACAGAAAATTTAGGCTTTAGAGATCTGTCAACGTCAGTCGTTAATTTAGGACCACTATAGTCGTATCCCCAAGGCGTTTCACTACTTTAGGTCATTTAAGCGATATTTTTTTTAAATTTAAAGTTTCCAATGCACCCTAATAAGGCTCATTTTTCAAATTAGCGTTTCATAACTTTGGGAGGTGAATTCTTATTAAAATACATGAAAAAAAGTTCTTATAAACTTATGTCCAAAAATGCTTCGTAAAGGAGCTGCGGTCCTTCAGTGGCAGGCCCGCAAATTAGATTTTCGTTTAATATCTCAGGAACCCTTCGAGCTACAGAAATGAGTTTATGCATGTGTTTTTATATCAACAAGACCTATTAATATATACTATTGTTATGTGGTAATTTTAGCCAGGGGCGGACCAAACGGGAGAGTATTTTTTTGCTGTTTTTTAGTTTGAATATGATCTCTTGCCTAAAAGATCAACCTCGATTTGGCCGCACAGTGTAATTATACTTTTGTCAAAAGTTGGTTTTCCTATTTTTGTCTTGCTTGATTTGAAAAATAGCCCACCGTGCATCGTGTAGAACCAATAAAAATTCATATCCTACCAAAAAGCGACTAAATGTCAAGTTGCTTGTAATGACTAGTTTTTGAAAAAAGCCACTTTTTATTTAATTTGTATTGGATCATTAGCAAATTCCGATGCATTGTTTGATGTTTAATATTCTACGCGTGTCCTTTTTTTAACATTCCACGATTTCTGCCAAAAATATCACCATTGTGGGAACATTTTGGAAATTCTTTTGCAACGATCGAAAACACATAAATATAAATCGACTCAAGGTGGACCAAAAAACAACATTTTTAGTTCAAAATACCTAATATTTCTACTAGTAACTTTTTACTAGAGTTCTTCAAAGACATCCTTAGATAATTGGGCAAATGAATAAAAACTAGATGAAACGTTGCAAGCACCCTGTCAAAACATCGGCACTATTGTACACTAGAGCCATCTAGTTTGCTAAAGTCCAAACCTAGGTGTTTTGTTTGATTTTAAATTCTGTATCTTTAAAACATTATATTCTAGCAAAAAACTGTATATAACATTTTTTATAGGGCTTAAAAAGAGCTTTTATTTAAAATATAATTTTTTGAAATCGGGTTATAAATATGTGAGATATGCTAAAAAAACTTTTACTGCTTTAAACGCCAATATCTCTAAAACAATGCGTTTTAGAAAAACGTTATTTATAAAATTTTTTGACCAATTTAAAATTATCTTTTATATGTGCTAAATTAACCAAATACAATAATAATTGCCTTAATTATAAACAAAAAACGCTAAAAATAGGAGTTTTACCCTATTTTTACCCCCTTACCCCCAATCGTTTACCCCCAAAATCTAATCAGCTCTTCGAAATACGATATGCAAAAAACTGCAAGTCTATATCTCATGTAGAAATGGAGTTAGAGAGTTTACACCCAGACAGACGGACAGACAGACGGACGCAAATTTTTTTTTTACTGATTTCGACTCAGAATGGTCTAAAACGTAGAGAAATGTGAAAAAAACGTGGTCTAAGATTTTGACTTTTCGGCGAAGATTTCAATACATCGGCACTCTTAGTAGCACTAAGTGCCGATGTAAACATCTAAATTTTTACCACCGCATTATAAAAAGTTTCTGTAGAGTTCTTCAATTTTTTTCTTCCGTACTGTTTCATTCACATAAACGCTTTCACAGGACCATTTAATTTAGTGACCCTTGATATTCTGACAGTCTGTAAGAGTTTTGTGACATAACTGTCATAATATGAAGGATTTCTAATTTAATTGAACTCGGCCCTGTTGGATAGAATGGAGCGGAATGTGTTAAAATTGTCACGATAGATGGACCTTTATATTAATATCCCGAAGGGGATTCTATATGGATAATGTGGAGGTTTAATAAAAAATGTCCAAAAAGTACGAGTTTCGTTTTTTTTTTGTCCCATGCCACTGTGCGTTGGTATGTATATATGTTTAACAAAAAGCAATTATTAATTGTCCCAATGTTTATCGAATTTTAACTGGATTCAAAACGCATTCCTCGATTGTTTTTCGAAAGAATACCTTTACGCGGCCCGCTTCTCATTTACATATCCACCATTGTCCCAGTTTTTTGTAGGTTATGTTTGACCATTTCATGCAAAAATGGTCCAATTCCATATACATAAAAAAATATATAAATTCGAATTCATTTATTAATACGCCTTTAAAACAGCAAAGTTTAATTTGACAAATCTTTGGAAACAACCTAAACCATTTTTTTTTTCGTGTTTTATGATTGGCAGAATAAATTTAATTCGCTAAGCGATTTTATTGAGGATGGGGGGGGGCGGACCAAATATTTCCCAACTTAAAATTGAAAAAAAAACTCCTCAACCCAATTTTTTTTTACCCCTGCCAGAAGCTCCTAACCCTCAAAAAAAATTTACCCCTGCCTGCCAACTAGAGAAAATAACCACTAACGGAATTAACTGACCAATTTCCCAACGGTACCCACCAATTTTCACAACTATTCTACCAATTTCCAAAATCTACCACTCAATTTACTCTATTTTACCAACTTTATAGAGGATTTTCCCAACTCGAGCGTGGTTAGGGGTCGCACTATTTTTCATAAATGCCAAAAAAAATATAACTTAAATTTATACGTGACGTTATTTTATAAAAATAATGAATAAATGAATAAGTAAAAAAATAAATACATTTAAAACTGTTTTGTCATAAAATTTAGGTCAATAAGTTCAAGTTTTTGACAAGTGACATACGTGAAGTTAGCTACAAGACCCTTCCCGCCCAAGGGAGGGAAATGAGGTGTTTCATTTTAGTTTTTTAGTTCTCTTCATATTTACCACAAATATTTTTTTTCCTGCATTTTACAATAAAAGCACAATCATTTAAAACTGAAGTTCCACATACGCGCAACCCAAATAAACAACCGCAAAAAACATTTGTTGATAGCTCACAAGGCACCGTTTATAACATTTATTATCCTTCTCAGTTTTAAAAGTAAAAAACATTGACTAAAACTGTACATTTAAGTTTTTTAAACAAAATGTATTAGATTATATTCTTGTTTATCATGACAAGAGCAGTTCAGTCATCTTGCTTTAAGCATTAATAATATTTTAATCGGTAGCTCCATCTAGGGGAAATTAATGATTTAAATTGCACACCAGTAATAATTAGTTTACTGGGCTCTATTTTTTATTACAGGTCAGGTCCAGGCGTGTAAAACAGTGGGACAAGAAATCACGTACTTCCCAAACTTTATTAATACATGTAATGTATGTATTACATATACAGTTGCGAATAAACATTGTTCCTGTACCTAAATAATTCAAGAATATTTACTTAATTTTTTTTTAACTATCCTTGCAGCCCTTTTTACAAAAGATTTTACATTTTAATTCTAAAAAAACACTAACTTATTAGAGCTTTATAACTATGGTTAACCCATAGACAAAGAACATAGATGAGCTGTCATCTCAAGGTTATATAAAAATTTACGAGTCCTCCATTTTGATCGGAAGTTACGTCAGAAATCAGCCGGGAAATTTAAATTAGTGGGTAAAATGTAAATAAATAAACGACATAACCTTACTTTTTAATGTTTTCTTATGTTATAATAAAAAAAAATCAAACTTACCTAAAAAATATGATACTGCTGTCTGCAGGTAGCAGTCGTTTTATGTTTCTACAACTTTTTATAAAACACGTCATTGCAAAGACTTTACTAGTTCTTTGAAAAAGCACTATAAAATATACAAAAAACACAGAAAGACTTTAAAAGTTCAAAAACGCTATTATATAGTCTATAATAAAATAAAATGTTCACCCTTCTAGCACAAAACACCAAACGCGTAGAAAAAATAACAGAAAAACCTCGAAAACAAACTCAAAACATACATAAATTAGGTTATGTTAACCTGTTGCACGAATATGTTAGAGGTGTGTGCGAAGAATTATATTTTTATATTTAAATTACTGGTAAAAATAAATAAATATCTGTGTAGTATAACATATTGATTTAGTTTTTACATATATAATAAACTATTGCAACAAAACAACGACAAAAAGAAACTTTTACTGACTACTGAAGTGAAATGAAAAGACACATCTCTAACAAAGAAAATATTCCTATCTAACGCAACACAGTGTTACCAACATAAAATATATATTTTTTTTATGTTGGACAATTGAATTCAAAATGGAGGACGCATTTAGTCGGGACGCAGAAGTATGCGCAGGCGGTCAAAAATCTATCTATTTGTTTATTTTGTCTATGGGTTAACCATATTCATACTTCGGTGGGAAACCTTCCAGTCTCAAAATCGCAGTAGTTAATCGAACACAGTGTACTGAGTCGCTTATTTATTGGAATCACGTTTCAATTTAAAACTAGACGCAAGGCCAGACAATTTACAGTTGTCCGAAAACGGAATGTGAAAAATTCCGTCATTTACATATATCTAAAATTCACTTCATATAAAAAGTGTGCGGTCCTTTAAGAACACTGGCCGCGAATAAATATCACCGAGAAGTCAGCTCGGGCCTTTTAAGAATAGGATTACAATAAAATTGGCTTCAAAAAAGTGTAGCAAGTCATGAACATGTAAAATTGCTCCTCCAACTTTGTTATACTCTTTTGCACAAAAATCAGTAAAGCTGTTCTTCTATGTTGCAGCTGGTTCCCATTTAGAAACCCTTGGCATTAGGTCCCCTAAATTCTTTAATATTTAGAACACGAACCTTATGGGCACCTAGTTTTCACTTGGGAACACTGTGCTTTAAGTTGGGGTATCTATTGAAAAATGGCAGTATCTAATATTGCCGGTAAATATTTAAAATGCAACTTCGATAGGCTCTAATTCATTAACAAAAATACATAGTCATGATATAGTATATTACATAACTAGTGTGGAAAATGACATATTTCACGCGAGTGGGAAGGTTTACGAACGAGCCGTCCAAACCCCACGAGTGTAAGAAATACACTCTCCAACGAGTTATGTAATTTTTTTTCCTACGATCCCAAAAAAATATAAAGTTTAAACTAAGAATTCTTCATTTAATATTTTTCTAATTTTTATTATTTTTATTATTTTTGAGAAAAGCAAAAAACAAAATAGCATACAAATTTATATATGTATGTCAACAGGAAATACGTTTTTTATTTACATTTAGTTTTCTTGGTTTTATTTTTAATACAACATATTATGGAAGCTCAACACTGTTTAATGGGTTGCCTAACCGCAAGCATCTCTTAAATCAAGGAAAATTTGACAGTTTACTAATTGAATTTGATTTCTGTGGATAAGATTTTCTACATTCTATCTAATGTTTTACATTTCATGAGGAAATATTGATGTTTTTTTATAAAATGTAAGGTAACTAAATCACAAATTAAGTAATTTTTATAAAATTTAGACATTATTAAAACATATTAAGTTATATTGACCTTGGTCAAAATAGTAAGGTTAGAACTATAGTTTTTATTTTTGACATGAAAAACAGAAATATTTGGATTGAAAAACATAAAAGACATCAAAAAAGTCTGTAATGGAAAATGTCATATAAAACGAGGTGAGTAAAATTCGTAGATTAGAACGTAAATATCTAAACAAAATTAGGCAAACCTACATACATATATACATGTATATCAAACTAGAGTGATATGAAAATATCAAACAAGGGTGATATAAGGCGTTTTCTAAAGAACAAGAGTGTGGTAAATGTCATTTTCATAGGGGATCGGAGGAAAAAGACATACTCTAATAGATTAAAATGTGTAGAATGTTTCTGTATGAAATAGACTTTTCCCAGCACTTTAAAATGCCTAAAAAACAATGATTTTTAAATTATTCAAAAGTGTCGTTTTTGTCCTGCTGACATTGCACTGTAAATCTTATATTTTCTTCTTCATAACTGTGAAGAGTTTCAGAGTATATAAAAAACGTTTGTTTTAAATATACTCTAATCTAAAGGCAACTACGTTTTTTTTTACAATATGAAATGTAAATATGTAAACAGGTTCTTCAAAGATAGCGCCACATGCATAAACAATTTTCGTTATCTAATATTATAGCGATATTATAAAAAAACTTATAAACAAATTAAGAAAATTAAAAATATGCTACAAAGAAATCAATTCTTTTCCCTATAGTTAATTACATAAAAAAAATGAAAAATAAACAGAAAAAATATTCCAAAAACTGGAGACGCCGGAAACCTGTAAACGGTAAAGATTCGGTTTCCTCCAAAAGGCGCCGTCGCTGACGACTGCGACCGGGTAGCCGCGACCTAATCGTTGAGACATTAGATCATATATCCCCTCCTAGAGTCCACGTCAAACCGAAATGTTTTCATTGCTATATCCAGGTAGATTTCACCTTCCCGCTTCTGGTCACCACCTCCTCGCAACATCACCGCTAAAGTGATTTGTTTACAATTGGCTTTGTATATGTTCTACATAAAACAAATCAACATTAATGCCATATCTATGTATAATCTAATGTTGAGACACCTCCAATATATTTTAAATGTCCCTGTTTTCCTAGCTGCTGCAGAGTCGTTACTACTAACTACCGGTCGCCGTTCGTTTGGTCGCCGTTCGTTTGGTCGCCGGTCGATTGACCGCTCCGGGAGCAGACGCACGAATTTGTAGGTGAGACAGGTGGTTTTGCGCTGTGACAAGTTTCTTTTACTGTTTCACTCAATTAGAATTGCTTGAAATCCCTGCACCTCACTTAGACGAAACATCTCATCAAATTTACCCTTTTTTCTTCACGATGTAATATTAATATGAGGAGGAGATTTTCCTCTTCCACTTGATAATTCAGAAACATTAAAAGAACCGACTTTTGAGAGATAATCATACTGATTGAAAGGCATAAACTCGCAAAAAAAAACAGCTGTTTATAAAATGGCCAGGTGACAGAATGGCGACTGGCGAGACCGAGGAAAACAGGTCGCAGTCATCAGCGACTGCGACTTTTGGAGGAAACCGAAGCTTAACCCAAAACCTACGTTCTTCAACGAAAATCTAGTAAAAAGCCCAGTACGCCTGATAAAGGAAGCGAAGCTGTTTAACTAGCAAAAGACTTGAGTCACAAGAATAACACAATAGGCCCGAAGGAGGCCACAGTGTTTAAGGTACACTGTGTGTAATCAATCAATCAATCAACAAGAGAAGAAAAAGGAGGAGAAGAAAAAGGGGGAAAAGAAAAAGACGCAGAAGAAAAAGACGCAGAAGAAAAAGAGACTCTGGAGAAGAAATAGAAGAAAACCGCGCTAGTGTGAATGTGGTTCATGTTTTTATTTTATTTTTCTGTTATATATTTATATTTTATGTTATATTTTATTTTATGTTATATGTTTATATTTGATATTAATTTGTATTTGCAGATTTATAATATATTTTAATTATGCTACAAAGAAAAAAAAAAGGTCAAAATAACTATTGTTTGTTTGTTTGTTTAACCTCGTACTATTCTACTTAATTAAGCATCCCCTAAGTCCAGGACTTGTGTGGGCTAGTAGTAGAGGGAACCACCGGCTTATACTGACTTTCGAACTAGTTTTTATAGGGAGTGTTGGCTTCACTTATGCCTTCGCCAAATTTCAATTATTAATTAACTGAAAAAGGCAAATCGGCGCCAGTGAGAATCGAACTTGAGTTGTAGTAGACTTGTCATGTACAGACGCGGTAGACCACTACACCAATATTATTATTATTGTTATTATTATATTAATATAAGAGTTGAGGTACTTAAACCTATTAAACTCAAGATCGAACATATAAACAGAATGTAGAATTTACAATATTGTAGTGTTCAAAAACAATCAATTAAGAAAATTGTCCAAACGGTTTTTAAATGTGTTAATCGATGGTGCATCAACTACAGATTGTGGAAGTGAATTCCAGGGATGAAAAATGTGATTAAACAGGTATGATTTTCTGCTGCTTGTATGGCAAAGCTCTTGTTTTAATTTATATGTGTGTCCTCTTAGGCGACGGTCGGTATTTAAAGTAAACAGATGACTTAAGTCCTTTGAGAAATTGTTGTGAACTAGTCTATATGCCATTATAAGGGATCCCCGCTTAAGCCTGTCATTTTGCAATGGCAAATCAAAAATGTTTAGACGTTCCTCGTGTGAAGGCCGATTTCTTCCATATGGTAATCTTGTTGCTTTACGCTGGACATCTTCAATACGATTTTTATCGCGCACTAATTTTGGGAACCAGACAGAAGAACCGAATTCCAAACTCGGACGAATATACGTCTTATAAAGATTTTTAGTAGTTATGACTGAAGGCTTGGAGAAAACCTTTTTAAACATAAAGAGTTTTTGCTTGGACTTATTACATATAGAGTTTATGTGAGGTGACCACGATAAATCACTAGATATTAAAATACCCAAATCAGTATGTTGGTCCACTTTGGAAAGGGGCACATTATTTATGTAATAGTTTAACTTCGGGTTGTTTTTTCCAAGGTGAAGCACAACACATTTGTTTATATTAAGGGGAATTAGCCAGTTTTTACTCCATTCCACTATAGTGTTCAAGTCTGCTTGTATAAGGCGGCTTTGTGTTAATGGATTTCCATAAAACTTCGAATCGTCTGCGAAAAATGAGCTAATGCAGCGTAATAAACGTGGGAGGTCGGCGGTAAATATTAAAAATAGCAAGGGGCCCAGTACCGATCCTTGAGGAACGCCACTAATAACTGAAAACAACTTGGAAAAAGTGGATCCAACTTTTACCCTAAAGAACCTATTCATTAAGAACTGCTCCAGCCATTTAAGCAAAAGACCTCTTATTCCCCAATGATTGAGCTTGAAAACCATTCGCTTGTGAGGCACTTTATCGAAGGCCTTAGAAAAATCTAAATAAATTACATCCGTTGGTTGTCCATCCTCCATAGAAATAGTCCAGTCGTTGAGGCATTCCAGTAAATTGGTAGATATAGAGCGGCCTGGAACAAAGCCGTGTTGCTGATCTGGGATAATTTTATTTGCAATCAAAAAGGGAATCATACCATCGGCTATGATTTTTTCAATAATCTTTACTTCGATAACGGTCAGACTGATTTGACGATAGTTCTCTTTTTTGAATTTATCTCCCTTTTTGTGGATCGGGATAACATCCGCTCTTTTCCAGGCATCCGGTAGCATACTGTTATCAAAGGAATACTGCATAATTAGGGACAATGGAAGGGATAAAGAGGAAGCGCAATTTTTTAATATATGTGCTGAAAGCCCACCAGACCCTGCGGAACAAGAAATTTTTAGTGCAGAAAGTTTCTGCTCTACAGCCTCTTTGGAAAAAACTATTTTGTCCAAAGTATTTTGCTCTATTGGTAGTTGCAAAATGGGTATATTATCTCTGGGTTCTATCGTATAACTGTCTGAGAAATAATTACTAAATACTTCTGCTGAATCTAAATTACTACTGCATAAATCATTATTTTCATTATAAACTCGTGGTACAGAAACTGAGGAAGAAAGGGAGTTTCTAATGTAAGAGTGGAAATGTTTTTTATTATTTGATAAAATTAGATTATTTTCGTAATTTCTTTTTGCATTGTAAATCGACTGACCTAATTGATTTGAGAAAGTTTTGTGAGCCAAATAAGCCTGCATACTTTTTAAACGCTTATACCTCCTCCATAAAAATGTTTTGTAACTAAGCTGTTGGAAAATATCTCCATTAAGCCATGGTTTGCCGGAATTTTGTTTTACTCTTAAAGTTTTACTACAATTTTGAATTATATCATCTATGTTTCTTGATAGTATAAAAATATAGCCTATGTAATTTTTTAAACGGTATTGCGTCTACTCATTCATCCCACATTTGATAGTAAACTGTTTTAAAACACTAATTTATTTCATGTGGGTTACACACGCCTTTTCCAAATAGTTATTAGTTATATTTAAAATAGTAATTACTTATATTACACAAATTTAAAATACGGTTTTCAGAAAACTAACACTTAATAATTTAGGTAGACAGTTTTGTTTTATTTTGATCAAATTGCACCTTAGATAACACAAGAATATTTTTTAACCTCGTACTATTCTACTTAATTAAGCATCCCCTAAGTCCAGGACTTGTGTGGGCTAGTAGTAGAGGGAACCACCGGCTTTAATTGACTTTCGAACCAATATATCTAGGGAGTACGCCTTCGCCAAATTTCAATTATTAATTAACTGAAAAAGGCAATCAGCGCCAGTGATAACGATAAGTATTTCAGTTAAAAACTGATAACACAATAATTTAAGATTCTGTGTATTCAAATTTTTGATTTGATCTCGGACAAGATAAAGCCTATTTTAGAACTTAGATGGTTGTTCCCGTGTTATCCTCAACTTATTAGTAAATTTTATTTTAATCAAATTAAATATATACTGTTGTACACTATATTATGCGAACAAAACCCGGCGCCAAAATTTTATGGCAACGAAAATTTGTCGAAATAATGAAGATTTAGTTTTAAAGATTTAATTTTGAAATTAATCTAAATTTTTATTTTACCACTCACCTTTTAAAAAGGATGTTCACAGCATGTCAGTTGTGTGTAAATTATGAATAAGGTAATTAAAGAATATTTAAATAATAAACTTTTATTTTCTAAAATAAATCACTTTAAATAATGTTTTTGGCGAAGTATATTTAAAATATAAAGAACATTAATTTTATTTATTTATTTTATCATTGTTTGGACTTTAAATGTGATACATATAAAAACAAGCATTCCATTATATATTATTCACAGTAAATGGTATATTGCATTTTCCCAAATAATTTTCAAAAAAAAAAAAATAAAAAAATAACATTAAAAAAAAAAGAAAAAAATTTGAAATGTTTTTTTAAAAAAAAAGTCTAAAATTACTTTTTTTTAAATTTTTCCTTTTTTTTTAATTTTCTTTTTGCGAAAAACGAAAAATTTTGAAAAAAAAATAAAAAAAATAAAAAAAAATAAAAAAAATTAGTTTTTTTTTCTATTGACGAAAAACAAAAAAAAATGATTTTTTTTTTTTGAAAATAACAGTTTTTTATTTTTTTAAAAAGTTTAACCCCCCATAACATTTTTGTTTTTAGGGGGGTTACTTTAAAAAACAATAGGGATCTTCCCCTCACAGAACTTGATTTTTCCTGAAAATTTTGAGTCGATCGGATAATTCGTTCTGGAGTTATCGTGTCTACAAAAATCGTGACATCTGCCGGGCGGACAGATATTTTCAAAGTTTCTTATTTTTTCATGAAACACATTTGTATCCAAGAATTTTTTGTCTAGGAAGTTTTTTGGCGATTTCCAAAAATCCAAACCATATAATATATTATTCCATCAATCTATTTTCTAATCATCATACAGAGTGATATTGGTAGACTGACAGTTTCGGGCTGCTCTTCAGTACCAAGAGTCAACTCTGCACGCTAATGGAATAATAAATTAATATTTTTATAATTTTGTTTAAAATTAAAAATTTCTGTCCTTACTAATTTTACGTCTAACCACCCGTTAGTGGTACTATGTGATTGAGACACACAAGTCTTTAACTTGCTACCATTCAAAGTCTCCAGATTAGGAGAGGTATGAGTAGTAGATGGCGCACAAGTCTACATCAATCTAATGGCTATATTCCTTTTGCGAGTAAAGTCTAAAAACGTTTTCTTAATCAGCGTGCAGAGTTGACTCTTGGTACTGAAGAGGGCCAGCAGCCCGAAACTGTCAGTCTACCAATATCACTCTGTACGATGATTAGAAAATAGATTGATGGAATAATAAATGAATATTTTTATAATTTTGTTTAAAATTAGAAATTTCTGTCCTTACCGTATAATATTATTCTAGCGCAGGCGCTGTGAATAATATATTGAACGAGAAAAAAATTGTTGTAATCCTAATTAGGTATTTTACTAGGTACCTAATAGGTTTATTAAAAATAAATATTTATCTAAATGTTTAATATTAAATATTAATTTGGTCCCATTATAGTTAATATACACGCTGTATTTGAAATAGCGTGATATTTTTAAAAGTGGCTAGAAAATCGGTTTTTATTTAATAACTCAGGAACCCTTTGAGATACAGCAACGAGGTTTTGCACATAAACTAATATTAATAAGGCCCATCTTCTTATGTTATTTTCATGTACTTATTTTAACCAAGGTCGTGCGAAACGGGGGGGGGCTTTACAGTTTTTTGTCCCAATCTTTTTTCTGTGTAACTTTTTTGTATTTTATTTTTGGTATATTATTCCTCAGGTCAAAATACATAAAAACGTACTCTTGTTGTGACACTGTAGGACTTACCGTTTTCGAGAAAAAATAATTTAAAGGTGAAATTTCACGGTACGAGGACGAAAAATTAAATACTAAAATGTTGAAAACCGAAATTTCAATGAAGCAGGGTAAATGTACATCAAAAACTTAGAAAAAACCGCATATACAGGTACGTCCAATAATCAATCCTAAGGGAGCTATGGCCTAAAAATGCAGCATTTTTAAAGGGTCATAGTAGCTTTAAAAGCGATTTTTCGACATACATGCGTAGAAACTTTTTTTCTTAGTTTTCGATATAGAACAACCCTGCATCATTAAAGTTTTGGTTTTCAACATTTTAGTATTTAATTTTTCGTCCACGAACCGTGAAATTACACCTTCAAATTATTTTTTCTCGAAAACGGTTAGTCCTACAGTGTTACAACAAAAGTACCTTTTTCATGTATTTTCACCTGAGGAATTATATACCAAAAATAAAATTACAAAAAAAAATACACAGAAAAAAGTTTGGCACCAAACACTGATAAGGCCCCCCGTTTCGCACGCGCCTGGTTTGAACTTTTAATGCACTGTTTTTAATTTAAAAACTTTTTGAATAAAATTATCCAGTTCTACTTCTTCTTCTTCTTTAAAAGGTTACTGGTGTTAGACTAATTCTTTTTATTCAGTTGTTTTTTTTAACTATTTGATTAAGTAATTAAGTAAAAACAAATATTTTGTGCAATTTAGAATTAAATATATTTAAAAAAATTATTATAATTACGTACAATCGAATAAAAAAATATTATATTAATATATTATATAAAAAAGTCCAAACGAAAAGTTAATATTTGATTTCGTAGGTTTATTACCCTCGGGCCGGAGGCACTCGGGTCTAAAAACCTACCAAGCGAAAAATTTAACTTGTTACCCTTGTATTATAATAAAATTATAAATAACTATTAAACATTGTCTGTAATTGGTAGATTACAAAAAAAACTGAAACATGATGAGCAAAAATAAAATTCAAACTTGAAATAAAACGGGGTAAATCCAACATAAATACGCCTTAAAAGAAAAAATATTAATCAAGTATTAGTGTAAAACATGCTCTATTTATTTGTTATAGGTGTCCTGGCTTCAGAACAGACAAATTTAAAATAGTAAGGTAATAATGCCACCTCCCACTTATGATTTATTATTATAAAATATTATGTTACGTTTTCCTCGAGATTTTCCTGTTGAAATTATTTTTCACGGTTTAATGTAGAGTCACTCTATCTAGCGGCGTCAGCAGTCGTAAAAAATCCATAGACCGCATTGGTTCTAAAAACATGTAATTTTTCTTTAACTGTATTTTCCTCGAAAATCGTTAATTCTGTGGCATTACAACAAAAGTATATTTTTATGTATTTTTTCCTACGACCTAGTTACTGTCTATTTCCCAACTGTTGCCTATGGCAACGGTTGGGAAGTGACAATCAGCTAATTTTACATATCTGCTGTCAGAAAATTAGTAAACGTCAAACACATTTCAAGATAATTTTTGCGTTTCTTGGATGTTTAGGTGTTAGTTTGTAGGAAAAATAGTATACACACCTCGACGCAAACCATTTCAGTGTTTTTTTACGAGACGCAGCCGAGCACTGAAAACTAGGTTCGCGTACTCCGTGCGTAGTATACTATTACCTGAGGAATACACAAAAAAGTAAAGCAGTAAAAAAGCAAAAAGTGATAAGCCCCCAATTTCGGACGCCCCTGGTTAAAGTAACTACATGCAAATACCTCTGATAGGCCTTATTAAATATAGATTACATGCAAAACCTTGTTGCTATAACGCAAAGGGTTCTTGAGTTATTAAATAAAAATCAAATTTTTGGAACCCCTTTTGAAGCAGCGTAGCTCCCTTACGTGTTTTTTTTTTTGGCATAATTTATAGGAACTTTTTTCTATATTTTTTTAGGTAGTAAGTGCGTCAGTTCTGAGACACACTGTATTTAAAAGCTATATCTCGAAAACTCATAATCCTGAGACAAAAATTATTAAAAATATTAGTTTACCCCAATGTTAACGTGATGCAAACTACAAAGATTCTAAATCACTTTGGTGAAAGAATTTTTGAAATCGCATATTCCGTTCAAAAGTTATTTTCTCTTTCTAAATAAAAAAATGCTAAAAATTAACCCCTTATACATGTATATGAGGTCCTAGAAAAATATTTGAAATAAAAAAGCCATCTTTAAAAGAAACATTAAACGTAGTTTTTTTTTTGTTTTATTTTAAATTTTTATTGACATTGGCAAAACAGTAAAACACTAGAAAATTGAAAAATGGAATATGGTGTTAAAATAGGGGACATACGGCTGCAAAGTTCCACTATTTTTAGATTTCTGGAAATATCTCACGAGTCTTAGTATATAATACACACAAAAATAATGCCTTCATCCAACAAATATAATTATTTTAATAATATTAAATTATAATTTATATTGAAATATTTTTCATTCATTAAAAAATCATATTGCCTTACAACAAAATATAGGTATATATTTTGGATATATATGGTAGTTTCTTTCCTTAACATGTTATATATTTATATTTTGTCATTAATTTGGTTTCTTTTCCATTAAAATATGAAACAATAAAAGGAAAAAATGTTAATTTCTCAAAGAAAAAATGTTATTGACTTAAACTAGGTCTTTATTAAATTAAAAGATGGGTCTGTTATTTCTACAAAATAATTTTGTATACTTGAATTTTGTCGAACTAATACGGCAGTTTGTTATAATAGTTATTTTAGAGTAAGTATGGTACAAAAAATAATTATTTAAATAAATCTTTTGGTCGGTCTAAAGCCAAAGTGAACTAAGCGCCAATTTTTTTACTATTGGTTTGGTGCAGATTTTGATATCCTACGGTCTGCAATAAAAACCAAATTTTTTGAAAAAGTGGCGCTTAGTTTACTTTGGCTTTAGACCGACCAATTATAATATCTGGTATTATAAGAAAATATCGTCGGCTTACAAGTAAAGAGCACTAAGTCCAAAAACATGGTTTTGAGATATTGACAAATTTAACTTTCACTGTTGTTTTTTAATTTTTGTAATAATTGTTACAAAAATGCACGTTTCGCCAAACAAACACTCGGTCGCTTAGTGCAGAAACATTTGGAATAATCTAGAAGTAAAACGCACTAAGTGCACTAAGTGACTTAGTGCCTATTGCCAGATAAAATTTTATTCAAAATCAAACTGGTACGTTTTGTATAGTGGGAACTCTCTTGGCAGTCCACCTAGAAGTTAGTTCGGTTTACCTGTACATAGATTCTCAAAAATTAATAACAGTACCCTAAAAATCCCATTTTTGCAAAAAAGTGACTTAGTGCCTTTTAATTGTAAGCCGACGATATGTTCTTACGTATACATACATTCACTTGGCGTAAATTCATTTGGATTACGATATTGATTTTATGTGTGTATTTAAACTAAAAAAAAACTATACAAAATTTGATAAATTAGGTACATGTTGTTTAGTAATAAAGTAGGTTCCACGCAAGGTACCATATTTTACACATATAATATTGTTTTAAATTAATATGAGGTAATTAATAGTTAATTAATATAGAATATTTATAGTCTAAAAATATTCTCAAAAATATTTGGGCCATTACTTATTTTAAGAAATATTTCATTTACAATTTCATTCATTTAATTTCCTTGATATTACAACTTTATAAAAAAAAAAATAATTGAAATATTTTTCGGATCATAAAGTTTTATTTAACTGTGTAATAAAACTAATTTAAATTAAAACTGTAGGATCTCTGTAGTTTATTTGACATATTTTATTAAAATGTGGGTTTTCAAATCTATACTTAAGTATATTCTTTAACGTTTCGGTATTAAAATAATGTTTATTCGCAACTGCATATGTAATACATACATTACATGTATTAATAAAGTTTGGGAAGTACGTGATTTCTTGTCCCACTGTTTTACACGCCTGGACCTGACCTTTAGTGAAAAATAGAGACCAGTAAACTTATTATTACTGGTCTGCAATTTAAATAATTAATTTCCGCTAGATGGCGACACCGATTAAAATATAATTAATAATGCTTTAAACAAGATGGCTGAACTGTCATGATAAACACGAATATAATCTAATACATTTCGTTTAAAAAACTTAAATGTACAGTTTTAGTCAATGTTTTTTACTTTTGAGACTGAGAAGGATAATAAATGTTATAAACGGTGCCTTGTGAGCTATCCACAAATGTTTTTGTGGTTGTTTATTTGGGTTACGCGTTTGTGGAACTTCAGTTTTATATATTGTGCTTTTCTTGTGAAATGCAGAATGCGGGAAAAAATATTTGTGGTAAATATGAAAAAAACTAAAAAACTAAGTATTGTAGTATTATTTTCTTCATTTGAATTCAAACATCTAGGTTTCAAAAAAAAATTATACTTTATTTTTAAATAAAAACAGTTGCGAATAGAATAGTATACAGGTCTCCCGGAAAATAGCACTTTTCCGAGTCGACCTGTAATCTACAATTTTAATAGTGTATTTAATATAACGTTATAATGTTTTAGAATAATCGTAAAAATGGTATTATATACCTCAACTTCAACGACTATTTTTATCCAGTCTCTGCTTTTAGCAGTAGATGTCGCTAGCTGTTTTTACTATTCCTTACAACGATTTTTAAACTCCATATAGAGATATATGGAAAGGATTTGATTTTCGTAGTTGTCCCTACTACCGATATGTGGCTCTGAAGAGTGCTAAAGTCCAAACGAAATCGATCAGTCACTTCGGAGGGACGACTGCGTTAATCAAACAAAAGTCGTTTTAAGGAATAGTAAAATATTTTATATAGATTTTTTAAATTTGTAAATATCAAACAATTTAATTTAGACTATTTTTAGATTTTTCTATCAGTGTAGAAAATTTATTAGGTTTTCACAAAAAAAAATACGAACTTTTCGTAAAACGGTGATGTAAAAAAAACATTTGCTTATTTAAAGATTTAAATAACTTCTAATAAACACGAGAAACTCGTCAGCTTTGCCGTGCTAAATTGGCACCTCATAAAATTTGATAAAATATAGATATTTTTTTATTTTTTTCCCGAAAAAAAAGGTACATTGTATCTAAATGGCTATTTTTGGCAAATAAATTAATTTGGCCAAATGAAAAATGATTATTGTCAGGTGATCAAGATTGTCAGCGTAAGCCAAGAAAATAACCGCTTATTTTTAGTCACTCTATCTAGCGGCGGCTTTAGCCGCCATCCTAAGAGCATGGCCACATCAAAAATAACAGTTGAAAACTACGTACAAAATCCAGACATCGCATACGCTAGACTCTAAATTTTTTTGACAAATCTCCATCACAACTTTTTTTTCTTCCTTCCATCACAACTTTTTTTTTTTCAAATAGCAACCTACCCCTTGTGACATCGTTAAAATAGTTATTTATGGTACTAGTGGGTAAAGTAAGATATTACCCATGAGAAAATTAACCTGCGTGCCGTCAGCCAAGCAGGTTAATTTTCGAGAGGGCAATATCGGTTTACCCATGAGTGCCATACAAGCTTTTATCCAATAAATATTTTAGGAATTCATATTTTTATTAAAAATTTTAATGACATTTACAAGAAAATAATTTGATAAGTGACAGTTGAGTGGGTAAAATAAATAATTATCCACTCAATAAAGTAGAGGGTTATTATTGAGTTTATCTATTTTAAATAAAGCTGATAATTGTCTTATTATCTGTATGTATTGGATAAAGGTTATTTAATAAGCTTTCTAACGGTGTATGATAAAGCCTTATTTAACAAAGGGCTTTTTATTGTATTGAGTGGGTGCAAGGGGGTGAAAATTCTGATATTAATTGGTGTAAACCAAAATTTTCAAAATAAATAATAAAAATCGCCTTTTTTTGATATTTTTAATAATAAACCCACAAAAAAGTTAAGCAGCAAATCGTTTGGGCCAAAAAAGTAATAAGACCGCCCCCCCCATTTCGGACGTCCTTGGTTAAACTAACTAATACCATTGGCTAATAGGCCTTAATAAGGAAAGATCACATGCAAAGCTTTGTTACTTTAACACAAAGGGTTCCTGACTTTTTTAAATGAAAATCGAATTGTTAGAACCCCTTTTGAAGAGGCGTAGCTCCTAAACATTTTTTTCCTACCTGGGAACATAGTGCGTCCCTAGATAGAGTCACTCTTCTTATTTTTAGTGGCAAAAAAAATATGTCTAAGTTAAAAAATACAATTTGTCTGTCTGCAAATCGTTTACGATTTTTTTTAATAAAGTTGTTTTTGCTTTTCCTAAATTAGGACCAATACGTATATTTTGCTGGATTAATGGCTGTCGTATACCGTAAAGTGGGGTATAATTGATACCCAGACGGACGGAGGGACAGAAAGACTTAAAAGTCGTTAAGAATTCAATAAAAAGTACATGTAAATATGTGATGTAAAAGTTTAAAACACACAAACACACACACAAAAAGTGTTCGGAGCCAATAAAGCGACCTATAGGTTGCATTGTAGATGTTCATCTTCGAAGGACCGTAGTTCCCTTACGGCTTATTTACAGACTAATGTTACCATGATAGTTTTTCATGTTTTGTGATGTAAAGTCATCCCCTTCATTTTCCGCCAAAAGACCGTAAACACCGTGTATACATACTGCCCAAAATTGTGTTTATTTTAATTCAGAATTTATTTTTTTGTGTGTTTTTTTGAAATACACGTTGAGACGCTAGAATAAACTATAGACATAGATTTTTTGGATATTAGTCAGAAAAATTATTTTTAAAAGACCCGTCATTTAATTATATGATAAAAGATGCATTAATATTTTTTATATTTTATCTGAATTATATATATATTTTATTGGATAATGTCCAACAGTTTGTCATATAATTATTCATACAGTAGTAGTGAAATTGTATAGTAAAAATAGTTCTGACTGTTGGCAAAAGTTTTGATTTTTTGTTAAATTTCGTTTTAATATTATTACCCTAATGAAAATGACGGGTCTGGGCGGGTATAAATGGTGCAAAAACCCGTAATTTTCAACATGGTATATTTAATTTTCAAGAAGTTAGAAGATGTGGAGATGGATACAATCAAAAGATGAACGAGAATTTCAAAAAGAAATAGAATAAGAAACGAGGACGTAAAAAGAAAAGAACAATGACAGTGGAAAGATCAATAAGGAATAAGATTTAGTGGTCTCCAAATATCATTCCCTATCGATCCTTTCCTTCGCCAGTTACCCAGTAAGTCAGTTAGCCCTTAAACGGGCACTAGCTTATAAAATATAAAACCACAATTTTAGTATGTTTTTTTACTTAGGACAACATTAAGCAACTCACCCCTAAAGTTCAAGATAGCGGACACCCCTTACGCAAATCACCCGGTGAAAAACTAACAGGAGGGTTCTGTTACCATCCACTACTACCCTTTAAAATATCAGCCCGTGTACATTTATTACAATTTACATTTATTATTTGACTGAACTATAGCCCTTTCCAGGAAAAAAAGTATAATCTTTTTTTCTCAGTTATCTCTAAAATGCTCTCGTTTTATTTACTATCAAAATATGTTTGTATTGATTATAAATAATTATATAACTATTTTAGCAATATATAATAATATATTATTAGTTAGGTATAAATTAAAACGAGAGTCTATTTTCTCCTAGTTTCTTTTTTATTGAGGACGCGTTTCGGAGTCTAACACGACTCCATCTTCAGCTCCAAAGACTAAAATAAGAAAAACAATAATGTAAAGACTAGTATAACGAGTCTAAAAGTGTAAATAACCTCTAATCTACTTAAAAAATCTACTTACAATAGTTAATCAAGATTTGTCACAAATAATATACATGAACATTCGTAAAATGTATACGACACGAAAAAACGAAAAACAATTGCCAAAAGGGCACATTTAACATCTATTTAGCACAAAAACAATTTTACGAAGTTTATTTATTATTAAAATAGTTGCGGGAAGCGCTTGTGAAAAAATCAATTTAGGTTATGTTATTAAACCAGTGTTGCTAAAAATGTTTTTAAAATTTCTGCAAATTTTTTGACAAGCGCTTCCCGCAACTATTAAGTAAGTAGATTTTTTAAGTAGATTAGAGGTTATTTACACTTTTAGACTCGTTATACTAGTCTTTACATTATTGTTTTTCTTATTTTAGTCTTTGGAGCTGAAGATGGAGTCGTGTTAGACTCCGAAACGCGTCCTCAATAAAAAAGAAACTAGGAGAAAATAGACTCTCGTTTTAATTTATACCTAACTAATATTTTAACTCCTACTTTTGGGTAAATATGGCTTATAATATATTATTCTTATATAAAAACCCTTAATAAAAAAGTTTCTGCAGATCTGATCTGGTCAGATCTGATGGCCGAATCTAACTAAAATCTTAAGACATTTCTTTAAGGTTTTCGCAAAAATGGATATAACTATTTTGCGACTCTTATAAGCTCATAATCCCACGCATTTTGCGTGTTCTTATAGGCCCATAAGAGGTCTCTACTTTTTTTTCTCTTGGGTTGGCAACATACAAAAGCCTATCTCTTGACGTTTTACGTGCAAATGTCAATGCCGATTTAAAGTTTAATTTTTTACATAATTTTGTGTTTTGGTTATTTTTTACCGTGTTAAAATTGTGGACTGGTTAATTGCAGTGAAAAAAGAAGGGATGACTGTAAAATATATCAAAATATCATTTGTTCTTAGAATTTTAAACATAGTGTAAACTGTAATGCCAACCCAAAACAAAAATCCCTAAATCAGTCATCAGTTTAAATGTACGTTTTTTAATTTATTTATAGCAAAATAGAAAAAATTGTATAAAGCACTCGTTTCATAACACGTTTTTAGAGCACGAGTACAAGTTTAGAAAACGAGCCGCTGGCGGCGAGTTTTCTAAAGTACTAGTGCTTTACTATTATCTGCATTTAATGTAGATAATGTAATGTAGATAATTATCGGAATTGTATTTCAGCGCACACCCTCGTCATAACTTAATTAAATAATTAATTGTCAATGCCCACTAGATGACCTTAAGATTTATCAATTAACTGCAATTTCAGAAGCATAAAAGTAATTAAGCAGCTATATTTATTAATTAGAATGATGCGTTGCACAGTGCGCCAAACGAACATCCTGAATGGGGTCTATTTTTAAACATGTGCAAACGTTATTTGGTTCACTTGACAACATATTGAAAAACACAGTATTTGGAAAGTGATACCAGTATAATACAAAAACAATGCTTTTACCCCAATACATTTTTCAGGAGAAATAATAATGTTAATAAGATTTTTACATTTTACAGCCTGTGGCTATATGAATTTTCTTCCTGTTAGAGAAAAAGTATAAACAGGATTCAGGTAGCAAGCCAAAAACTAGGATATTGTTTAGAATATAGTCTGAGCAATCTTTTTAACAAGAACTGTCATATAATATCTTTTTTTCACTACTAGCTTTAGAACCTACTATTATTTATCATGTTTTCAGACTGTGAAATCAATTTTCTCCACCTATAGCAATAATAATGTCTTCTCTCCTAGTAGGAGTAAATTTTATAAACAATTGATTTCTGTCACTTTATATGTTTCAGTTCTTTGTGCAATTTTTACTAATTAAACCCACGAAAATAGCTTTAACTAACTTTTTATTTATAAATAGTAATTATATATCAAGGTAGAGAAAACATTTTTTAAAGCCGGGCGTATTAAATCGCGAGCTGCGTAGCAGCGAGGGATTTAAGAGTGCGAGGCTATAATAGTCTTCTCTACTGTAGTTTATATAGTAGTTTTTTCACTACTAGCACTATTTAACTATTTTTATTCAATAAAGTAAATTATTAACAGAAATGATATTTCTTTAAATTTTCATAAAAATCAAGTAGCCTTGAAATATGATTAATTATAATTATTACCAATTAATAAATTTCGGATAGTATTGGAGCTTTCGACTTCGTCACAATCTCCAAAATAATCCCCAACCGGTAAAATGCACACTGCACTTAGTACTTACTATTTTAAAACGGCTACTAACCTATCTTTAATAACTTTTGTTTAAAATCTTCCTCTAAATTTGTGAAAATTTCCCAAAATTCAATGAAAATCACAAAATCTTACCGAAATTCAAAAATTACAGAAATTGATCTTCTTGTTTTTGAATTTGTAACGAAAATACACTGAAATTCGTAAAACTTGATCTTGTTGGCAGCTCGGCTTTCTTATTATAAATTTTCTCATATAATATAAGTATTCTAATACGCAAAATTTTTCTTTCAATACTTAAATATATATTTTTTGTCATTAATTTATTAACATATTTTTTTTGGAGTGCAGGAGTAGATAAAATAACTTACCCAACTCGCTAAAAAAGTGTTATTTCCTTCACTTTCCTTAGCTTGTTAGGTAATATACCATTATATGGCCGCGATAAAAATAATGCCGAATAATGCGCTAAAATTGAGTGTATTTACTGTGTTTTTTATTATCACAGACGCACACAGATGGATCTTAACAGCAAGTGTTAAAGTGAGCTAAAGTAATTCTCTGAGTGGAGTTTGAGAGCATTGGGTGCTCTCATATCAGGTGTTGGATAAAAACGCACATTAGATAAACTACAAAATTTATTCATTAAAGGGAGAATGATAGACAAATGATGGTACTTCTTTGTAAAAAAATCCATCAAATTCATTTTAGCTTAACTTTTATTTTTATTTTGTAAGTAAAATTTTTTTTGGATTCATTTTTTCGGCTCTTATGCGAGCCTACTTTAGTTTAGTTCAGTGCGAAGTTCATGCCCTCAACACCTAGTCTCTAGGGATTTTCTTTTGTTAACCGCACAGACCTCCTCATATCATCCCTGTTTCTTTTATAAAGTCCAGATACGGTTTCAGGGGAGTGTTCATGATCTCGTCTGGTTCCAGCGAGTCGTTCCCAAAGTACTTCCATCCTAGGCCTATTAGAGATGGTATGCGAGCCTAACATAACTTTATATCCAGCGCACAAGATACATGACGGCACATCAAGCCACGGCATCATATGTTATGTATTATGCTAGTTATGCGAGCCTCTGACTAGGCCTTAAGATGTTTAGGTTGATAATTTTCTATTTGCTCTGCTTAGTTAAACTGCGCAAGGGAGTAAACTGGTTGGTTTAGTCCCGCAGCATGAATTTTTCCCGAGAGAAACTGAGCGCAGCGAAGAAAATCGAGGGAAACATTCATGCTAGAGGCTCAAACACAATTTACTCCTGACCGACAATTTACTCCTGACCGACAACGATATTTACAGAAAATTTAAATTAAAACCTGTGTTCAAAACCAACTAATCCATTTTTGCAATTCCTTTTAAATTTAAATAAAGATATACATGAATCGCGAAATGACAGGTTTGGACCGTAGCATTTTAAATGTGGCACGCTGTTAGAACAAATTTTACTAAGGTTTCAAGAAAAAGTAATAACAAATACAGATTTTGATGAAATAATGCTGGTGCCTATCGAAACTGACCCCATGGTGCTTATTGAGAGGCAGTAAATACTATTTTAAATTTACTGACATCCAAATCAACATGCATAACTTGATACAGATGCGGGAGTAAAAGAGTAGGTTTAGTTCCGCAAGAGAGGAAGTAAAATAACGTTTAAGTCTCGGTCGTACAAAAAATATATTACTAAACTTATTATATTTTACTAATGGACTGCCGTCTATTTAGATTAGATAAAGAGAGAAGTTCTACAGAAAGAGATAAAAGTATAATTATTATTGTTTTAAAATAAAATTATGCATATTTTAGGTAAAAATAACACTTTAGATTATATTTTAAATTACATTAAGGTAAGATATTTGTTTTTTTTAAGTAAAAAACTATTTTTTTAATTTTTACACAGCTATGTGTACAGTAAGTCTAAAGTTTCCTAGGAACTTATGACCTACTCCTTAATTTGACAGTCATTGATAATAAATACCCCGTTGTGTGTAAAGATTTTGTACTTTGTTGCACTGTGATAAAATCCAAATATAATATTATTAGGGAATTTTCTTTTTGGGTTGGTATTGAAGACCTAAATTTATGTTGCCTAACGTATTGGACTGCTGTCCATTAAAAAAACAATACGTTTAATAAATTTAAAAATAGAAAAAAATTGCCTAGTCTAGAGTTCATATAGTACCAAAAATATATAATTATATATAGGGTCACTCGATCGGTTGTTGCTTTGTCTAGTTTGTGTGTTGGTGTGTTTTGGTGGTTGGTTGGTTTGGGGTCAGGCGAAAACTATCAGAAACCCAAACAGTTAACCACCAAAACTCTAGACAAAGTAACAAGTGATCGAGTGACCCTAATTATATAACTTTGTTATATATTTTTTATATCATAGAAAGTCTAGACTCTAGAAAAAGCCTATTAATTTTTAAATTTAATGAAAGTACTACCACATTTAAAAAAAGTTAAGGCTAGCCAAGAATAATCTCATCCCACTGAGCGGCGCTTATGCAGCTTTTTGACGGACGCCTATTCCTACCTGCTAACGACGACGACGGCAACGTCCGACGCCCCCTCCTCCGTCTCCTCGGAGGAGGATATTGTTGCAACACCACATCAAAAGTGATCAAAATAAACACCAAGTTTTATATCTGTTGTGAAAACTCTCGTGAAAATTTAAAAGATTCAGTATTATCGGTTTCAAACAAATAGGATAAATTAGAACGTTTGATCGTTTTCTAGAAAACTGCTGTTTGTTTACTGAATTTATTTATTTATTTTCTAAGAGATTAAATTTTTATATAGAAACAAAAAAGATTTATTTTTATTATTGTAGGCACACTTATGTTCAACAGGTACATTGTGTCTGTTGAACGTCCTTTTCAGAAAAGGCTAAATAGTATAGAAACTACACCAATGTCTTTCGGATTTTGGTCTGTTTTCTTCTGGTTTGGTTTGTTTCAAAAGTCCAAAAGAGCAAAAACAGACCTAAATAAGTTCTAGCAGTTAAAACTTTAAAACGTTGATTCTTTTCATTCAACTTGTTACCATACCATAGCACAAAACAGTTTTTAGAATATTCCTAAAATAAATATTAAGAATGTTGTATAATTCTAACAAAATGCGATGTTTCACGTAGAACGTTCTTAGAAAGTTTTAAGACATTCAATGAATACCGTTTTAATAATTCGAAAGATTCTATGATCATTCTAAAAAAACCTTGCAGAATATCTTCTGCGTATTCTTTTAACTTGCAAAATATCTACACTATTTTATGATCTGTTAAATCTATACTAGTCAATATTCAGAATAGTGACATGATAATAACGTTGTGTGGTATAAAACAATGTTTTAAACTATTCAAGATATAATAGACAACATTTAAAACTCAGGAATATTAAAGTTTCTTGCATTTTCTTAACTTATGTACTTTTAAACCTTTCTATGCTTAGGCAATCTTACATAGGTTACAAACACTAGACCTTATAAAATTCACTGTAAAAAGCAAAACAGATTATTCAGTTACAAATGGGTAGGAAGCTAGAAAGTTTTTATCCTATACATTTGTACTTTAACTTTTGTTAAGAAAACGCAACATTTCACGTCCCACTAAACATTGTGTTTTTAACAAAAATTAAAGTACAATGGTATAAGATTATAACTTTCTATCCATTTGTAACTGTATATTAAGTTACAAATGGATAGGAAGTTGTCTTGTACTTTATATTTGTTAAATAAACGCAAAATTTCATGTCCGTCACTGAATATTAAAGTACGTGACTTTAAAACTATAGTGTTTTTAACAAAAATTAAAGTACAATTGTATAGGATTATAACTTTCTATCCATTTGTAACTGAATATTAAGTTACAAATGGATAGGAAATTGTCTTGTACTTTAATATTTGTTAAATATACGCAACATTTCATGTCCGTCACTGAATATTAAAGTACGTGACTTTAAAACTATAGTGTTTTTAACAAAAAGTACAATTTTATAGAATCATAACTTTCTATTCATTTGTAACTGAATATTAAGTTACAAATGGATAGAAAGTTGTCTTGTACTTTAATGTTTGTTAAATACACGCAACATTTCATGTCAGTCACTGAATATTAAAGTACGTGACTTTAAAACTATAGTGTTTTTAACAAAAATTAAAGTACAATTGTATAGGATTATAACTTTCTATCCATTTGTAACTGAATATTAAGTTACAAATGGATAGGAAATTGTCTTGTACTTTAATATTTTTTAAATACACGCAACATTTCATGTCCGTCACTGAATATTAAAGTACGTGACTTTAAAACTATAGTGTTTTTAACAAAAATTAAAGTACAATTGTATAGGATTATAACTTTCTGTCCATTTGTAACTGAATATTAAGTTAAAAATGGATAGAAAATTGTCTTGTACTTTAATATTTGTTAAATATACGCAACATTTCATGTCCGTCACTGAATATTAAAGTACGTGACTTTAAAACTATAGTGTTTTTAACAAAAATTAAAGTACAATTGTATAGGATCATAACTTTCTAAAGAACTTTCACTTTCGGGTTTAGACCGTGTTAATGGATTTTCACTTTTCGACGTTTCGTCTCTTACTACTAGAGACAGAAATCTTCAGGGATTAATCTGAAACTGTTTCAGATTAATCCCTGAAGATGTCTCTAGTAGTAAGAGACGAAACGTCGGAAAGTGAAAATCCATTAACACGGTCTAAACCCGAAAGTGAAAGTTCTTTATATCTTAATGGCCGTGAAAGCTTAAAATCTAAAATCATAACTTTCTATTCATTTGTAACTGAATATTAAGTTACAAATGGATAGAAAATTGTCTTGTACTTTAATATTTGTTAAAAACACGCAATATTTCATGTCCGTCACTGAATATTAAAATACGTGACTTTAAAACTATAGTGTTTTTTAACAAAAATTAAAGTACAATTGTATAAGATCATAACTTCCTATCCATTTTTATCTTGTGTTATTTCGGTAATAACAATTTTTTTCTCAGAATATAAACTTGGCGCCACATTATTTGTTTTTGGCCGTGTATAAAAAATAAGTTAGCTAAGCAATCGAACCAAATATACAGTTGGTTTAATTTATCTGATGTTCATATCGGCCAATTGAACAAACAAATAATTACATTTGCAGAAATTGCATTTATCTCAATTCAGTTTGCAGTTTTCAACATGTGTTTTGAAGGTTGATGCAGTACATTAAACTCAAATTGACTTTTTTACTATTTTATTTAGAGTATCTGCGATGAAATCGCGTAATAGTATCAAACACTTGCCAAAATAAATACATAATATTGCGTGTCCCAACAGGTTACGGGCCCAGAGACCTCACTATAGGTCCGAGGGATTTTGGATTTGGAGGGCTGAATCTAAATGCTTTAGCCAAATTGTTTCCAAGTTTTTCAAAAATGTATATGTAATTTTTGAGAATGTTGGATTCAGATACCATTTTAAACATAAGTTTCGAAGGTTAATGTCGTGCATTAAACTCAAATCGACATTTTTAGTATTTTATTTAGAGTACCTATCTGAGATGAAAACACGTTGTAGTATTTAAACACTTGCCAAAATAAATGCATAATATTGAGTGTTCCAGTAGGTTATGGGCCCAGAGACCTCACTAGATAAGTCAAAAGGACGTTGGAGTCCTAAATCTAAACCTTTTGGGCAAATTGTTTCCCAACGGCAGGTTTCCGAGAAATTTCAATGTAAAAGTGTAGACTTTTAGACATTTTCGAATCCATATAAAAAAAGACTCTTTAAACCTTTATCTGGATTCATGGAGGACAGATTTAAAGGGTTAGTTAGGAGAAGAGATTAAATGGTGGGCTACAAACTGACATGACTCATGTCTTACGAGAAATGACTCATGTCACATGACCCCTTAGATATTTTGCACGTAAAGAAATTAGTGGACTCTGCGCTATACATTATAAGATATTTCGTAACAGTGGAAAATTATAGTGATTTAAGCTATATAAGGGACACGATAACTAATAATGTTAAAAATAAATTGGAAACGATTATATTTATTAGAGACACGATTATATAAATATAAATTTATTACAGGTACTATTATAAATTTACAAAAATTTTATTATATTTCAAAAATTATTAGCACGGATAATAATTAAATCTATTTAAGCTATAAATATCATACTATTTATAATATTTCATTATACACTAAACAATTAAAGTATTTCATATAATTTTTTACACTGAATACCATAATTGTAACAGAAAGCTTTATATTTATATAATAAGCGATTATAGTTTGCTTGGTATATGCCTTATAGCGCTCCTAGCTATATTTTTTTCGGTGTGGAGAGCTAGCTAGAAGTTAGAAGAAAAGTAGACAGGCCTAGAATGAAATAGAGCTTTAGACATTTTGGGACACGATCTATATCCATTTTCTAAAATGACGAGTTATGTTTTATAGTTATTAGTATTACCGTATTACACTTAGCCAAAAAAGCCGCGCAACACGTACTTTATTATCTAGGGTTGTTTATTTGTATTAGACCTACTCATTTTGTATTTGCAACCAATTTTGGCACATACACACACTTTATAATACTTATAAAAATTTTCAATGTTAAATAATTTGGCATTATTTTTAGACAAAATTCCTGTGTTAAAGTGCATTAGATTTTCGTAATTTATTAGTGATGACACAACCCCGGTCTTGAATTAACGTTCCAGTGATTTTGTTAAAGAAATATATCGTCGGCTTACAAGTAAAAGGCACTAAGTCATTTTTTTGAAAAAATCGGATTTTAATAGCACTGTAGTTAATTTTTGATGATCTATGTATAGGTAAACCGAACTAACTTCTAGGTGGACTGCCAAGGGAGTTACCCACTATACAAAACTCACCAATTTGGCAATAGGCACTAAGTCACTTAGTGCACTTAGTGCGTTTTACTTCTAGATTATTTCAAATGTTTCTGCACTAAGCGACTTTCTAAAAAAAGTTAATTTATAAAAATATGATTGCTTGAATCATTTATATTGTACTGACAAACGCATTCAAATTTTGCTATGTTAAAGTTGATGGAATAGAGACAGAACAGAGAAACAGAACTTTACCTTTAAAATGACAATGTTTTTTACGTGTACTTTCGATGTGTAGGTAATAATTTAATTTTTATTTGCATTGGTTTTTTTATTATCAGATAATATTTCAAAACTAAATTTGAAGCCTTCACACTAAGTTCAAAGTCTCGGTGCATCTGAGGGGTGTTGCACCGCGAAGTGTTTTATCATTAATAATTCATTATAATTATTGACTTTAGGAGATGCTTCTTTGCCGGCACATCCGATGGCCTCTGAAAACTATCTTAGTTCTGGCATAGTAAGCAGTTTCATATAATTAATACTAATTAATTTTATTAATTTTGGAAACGTTCTTTAAACAATCAAAAAGTCTAAACCCTTCTTTTAAAAATCTAGTTTTTGAAAATTTATGTAAACATCTTGTTTTCTACTTTATAGTTATCTATTACGTTTAATTAATAGAAGGGTTTTAATTTTAAATAGTTGTTTTTTATATTATTTTATTGACTTAGTGCTCTTTACTTGTAAGCCGACGTCGTGGGCCTACAAGTAAAAGGTACTAAGTCCATGTCTTTTTTCAAATTTAGTTGAATTAAACTACTTCAATTTTTCTTTATTTAACTGCAAATGAGACATTATTATGTCCAAACATGTCATTGCGATTTGCGGTAGTTTTTTTCCAAAAACAATTATTACAAAAATTAAAAAACAACAATGAAAGTTAAATTTGTCAATATCTCAAAACCATGTTTTTGCTCTTTACTTGTAAGCCGACGATATTATCAATGAAAACTCGAAAAGCAAAATAAATTTTCAAACACACCGGATTAGCTAAAATTACTGCAATACTTAGCCATAATTTATTTTAATACACAGTATTAAAAACAGATAAATTAATTCTGTCCAAATATTTTTAGAAAAGATTAAATATATAGTCAATTATACTATATATAAATTAATTAGTCGAAAATAAGTCGCCATTAATACTATCCGCGGATATTTAAAATTATCACAATTTGTAAAAACAGGATGCCGCCAAAAATATATAATTTTGAAATAAATTTAAAAAAAATAGGACACGTTATTACTAAATAAACTTTAAAATAACTTACAATATACAAATATTTTTTATTACAATCTGGAAAATAACCAGTGAAAGAAATGGTTAAAATTTGCTTTACGATTTTTGTTTTTGTTGCTGTTACTGTTGCATTTTCTTTTTCTACAATGCGTAATTTATTTTATTAAAATTGTGGAATCCAATACCAAAGCAATGAAGGGTCTGATTCTGTTTCATTTGGAATTATAAGTGACCATATTGTGGAGGTGGGACTTGATCAAATCAGAAACCACTAAATAAATGTGTAGCCCTAAATTAGAAGTAGCTCATTATGATAGTACTAAAGTTTATTTTTTAAGGTATAGTTATTTTAAATTTGCCGCTAAATACTCCACAAAGTCCGATTTACACTGAAGCATGTGGCTTGTTTTGAATATCAACATAACCAACATTTATAATTTTTGTTTACTTACTTTGTTTTTATGATGTTTTGATGTAAAAAAAGAGAATTGATAAAGCTGTTGCTAAAAACACTTAAAAAAAAACAATTTTTTTAAAAATTTTCATTTGAAAAAAAAATCGGATTTTTTTTAAGCTGCGTTATTTGGGAAGATGCAATATACCATAAACTGTGAATAGTATACATATCTTCACAGCTGGTTTGATAATTTGACGACAATTTTGTAGCCAGTACGTAAAAAGAATTGGCCCGTTCTCCCAAAATTGTCTAAAACATCTGGAGTGAGAAGAGAGCAACGTTATTTAGTCTGAGCTATAAATAAGACAATCAATTAATTTAATGATGTACAAAAGTCAGAGGAACTTTTATATATTAGGTTATTTCACCACTTATTACAGAGTAAAAAAAGGCGTAATTCGTAATTACACAGAGAAAAGTGTGTGCACTGAAAAAAATAACTTTAATTCTTTAAACTAGCTCTCTTTTAGAAGCCATTTTAGATGAAGCTGAAGTTTGCAACGTTTATTTGCAACGAAAATTCAAATAGTATATTAAAGCACTTCTCCATAGCACGTTTTTAGCGCACTAGTACTTTAGAAAACTCGCTGCAAGCGGCTTGTTTTCTAAACTTGTACTCGTGCGCTAAAAACTTATGTTATGAAACTAGTACTTTAATATACTATTTGAATTTTCGTTGCAAAAAAACGTTGCAAACTTCAGCTTCATCATTTTAGAAACTATA
Organism: Brachypterus glaber; assembly: GCA_958510825.1. Taxonomy (NCBI): domain Eukaryota; kingdom Metazoa; phylum Arthropoda; class Insecta; order Coleoptera; family Kateretidae; genus Brachypterus; species Brachypterus glaber. The sequence continues at coordinate 26,798,218 of OY294052.1, read as the reverse complement.
TTAATATGGTTCCTATATATTACTCTCAGAACTACAAATTATTCTTTGAATGGACAGCAGTTCAATACGTTAGGCAACATAAATTTAGGTCTTCAATACCAACCCAAAAAGAAAATTCCCTAATAATATTATATTTGGATTTTATCACAGTGCAACAAAAAATGTGCATTATATGCAAAATTATTAAAGAATACACAAAACAGCTTACACAAAAAACAAGTACAAAATCTTTACACACAACGGGGTTATTATTATAATGACTGTCAAATTAAGAAGTAGGTCATAAGTTCCCTAGGAAACTTTAGACCTACTGTACACAATGCTGTGTAAAAATTAAAAAAAAAAAAATATCTTACCTTTATGTAATTTAAAATATAATTTAAAATGTTACTTTTATCTAAAATATGCATAATTTTATTTTAAAACAAAAATAATTATACTTTTATCTCTTTCTGTAAAACTTCTCTCTTTATCTAATCTAAATAGATAGCAGTCCATTGGCTAGGGAATTGGGAACCGTCTGGACGTATCCAAGCCCAATCACAATTTTCGGCTGTGCTACCTTACGTAAGTTAATGTCGTCGATATCGCAAGAGCCAATGTCATTTATGGTTACCTCTCGTCATGTGAGGATTATAGTGTTCTATATCCGTTTTTGGGGGGTATGGAGTTATACATATCGTTGAAATCAGGAAAATGCGCTTGTCCTTTATCCGTGCTGATAAAGGAGCTAACTTGTTTAATAACCAAGATTTTGGTGCAAGTTTGTTCGATATCCTTCTAAAAGTGTATACTATAACAGTCTATATCCAAATTTCAGAGCATCTTTGTTCAATATCATAGGCTCTGGATAGCAAATACGCTACGCTATTTTGGTCTATATCCCCAATGTTTACAAGCTCCTAAATGCAGCTCTCTGTGCAGGAGTTTGTTTTGGTTTTTTCTTGGTTTGGACTTTTTTTTTAATGAGGGGGCCTTGGTTTACGTTAACGTTGGTTTGGCGTCTGTTAGTATGTCGGTCTGTGTCCGGGAAATTTGTGACCACGATAACACAAGAACGCCTCAAATTTGGACCATAGGCTGATTATTCAAAGTTCCAGGCTGGGATTGTTTTTGGTAAAAATCGGATTGGGGTAAGGGGGTAAAATGGGGCAAAAACATTTTTTTTTATTTATTTTCCGTTTTACGGAAAAGAAAACTTAAAAAAAAATTGAAAAACTGAATTTTTTTTTGAAATTATTTTTTTGAATTTTATTTTGTTTTTGATTTTAATGAACCTAGGGCTATAGGGAATAGTATTATTTTGTTGGAAGAACTATTTTCTTAATGATGCAATGTTAATAAGAGGAGGAGATTATCTTCTTCCGCTTGATAATTCAAAAACATTAAAAAAACCGACTTTTTAGAGATATTCATACTTATTGAAAGGCATAAACTCGCAAAAAAAACAACTCTTTATAAAATGGCCAGATAACAGAATGGCGACTGGCGAGACCGAGGAAAACAGGTAGGGTCGTAACGACCTGGTCGCGGCTACCCGGTCGCAGTCGTCAGCGACTGTGAATTTTGGAGGAAACCGTAACTTAAGTGCAATATCTTAAAAAGTTTAAAATCTTTAACAAATCCAATTATTTTATATAAAAATTTAATATAGTTTTAACATATTTTTAATAAAATTATTTATTATTTTTCATCAGTCCGTCTGTAATTCGTCTTTAAATTTGTGTCAACGCATGTAAGTCGCCACAGTTCAGGCCTATTCACACTTAAGTTTCCACAATTATAGTAAGACCTACGCACACATCTCTAATCACACACAGCTCTACTCACACACAACTCTACTTAAACACATCTCTACTCACACATATCTCTACTCACACATATCTCTACTCCCACACATCTCTACTCATTGTCATATACTTTGACACTTATTTAATTAGAACTAGGATACCATGGCGAAACAAAGCGCTAATCTAAATTAATTTGATATCTTTTTCTGTAATTCAGCTTATAAGTTTGTTTATTGCCACCAAAATTTATTATGAGGTATATTACTACTTATAGTAACATGGAATTAGGTAAAATTTGTATTCAATAAATAAACTTATAAGCTAATCTACGAAAAGTTAGTGCTTTGTTCTGACATTGTATCCTAGTTTTAATCAAATAAATGACAAAGTATATGACAATGAGTAGAGATGTGATATGTGTAAGTAGAGATGTGTGAGTAGTGATGTGTTTGAGTAGTGATGTGTTTGAGTAGTGATGTGTTGAGTAGAGTTGTGTGTGAGTAGAGTTGTGTGTGAGTAGAGATGTGTGTGTAGAGATGTGTGTGAGTAGAAATGTG
>OY294052.1:26773801-26795671 GCA_958510825.1 Brachypterus glaber | reverse complement strand
AAAACAAACCCGGCCTGCCCTGATATTTAAATTCATTGAAAAAGTCCAAAATGATCAAAATTTGCGTTACGTAATACTTGAACGTTCCCTTTGGGCGAAGTGCGAGGATTTTTACTAAAATGAATTTCGTTTCCCTGAGAACAAAAATATACCTCTTTTTTTAGTGTATACACTTTCTAGTAGGTATGACAAAATTTATTTCAATTTTAAATAAATGTAGCTAGCTGTATGTTTCCTTACAATATCTGAGTCAAAAACAAAAATAATGAGAAAATATGTAAAAATAAACCAGTGTTGAATAATATTACAACTTATGCAACATTTTATTACTTAATATTAAAACTTAAATATTTTAAAATAATTTGAGTTATTTTTTTTTATTTTTTCTATATCTACCTAATGCAATTATTTTAAGTAGTTTTTTTACGTTTAAACAATTTTCATTAAAAAATTTGTTTTTTTTCAAAAACAATTTTATGAGTTTACCCCTAAAATAAAATAAAATAAAAAACAATCTGGCCAAAAAAAAAGAAAAAATTGTTTAAATGCTTAACTATATTTTGTAATAATTTGCAAATATGGTGGAAGCGCCACTATTACTATGTATTATTATTATTATTATTACTATTATGCATACTTTAAAATTATGTTAAACCAGAATAATTTTACATAGTTTTAATTAAAAATGAGCTTATCTATGGACATCTTGTTGTTTTTTAATAAAAACCATTTAAGAATCAAATCAATTTTAAGTTTAATACAAATGGATCATTATACTGAACAAATCATAACAAACATATTTATGTAGTAAATTATGTTTATTTTTTTCTATAAATTTGATGGGTTTTAATACTTTTAAAATAGCAGTACTGCTGTCAGAAGCTTGAAACGCGTTAAAAATTCAATCATACAATTTTTGGGATAATAAAAAAAATAAAAAAAATTAACTCACCGAGTTTTCTGAGAAATTTTAAGACTGAAAGTTGGTGAAATACGCAGTTTTTGGATAATAAAATAATCTAAACATTTCAGTTTTTCACTCGTTTTGTTTTAGTTTGCATACAAGATGCTGGTGCTCTATTCTTGACCATTCGAAAACATATTTCGCATACGCAGTTGCTATGACAACAATCCTCAAAGCTGTAGAATGCATTGTTTGCTAGATAGCGTTTAATTTTGTTTATTTTAGTAGGTAAAATATTTAAGTATTTTATGGCATAGCAGTTTGATTTCTCGATAATCTTATAAAATTTTGACATACATTGTTTCTATTTCTGGTATTTTGATTGTGCGAGGCCTCATAAGTTTTATATTTATATTTATTAGTTTTAAGGTTATGACGGCAAAATACTTAATTCTAAGTGGGGATTTTAGAGTAGTTGTGAGAGCCTTGCCAAGACGATACATTATTTTGAGACGGGCGGAAATTTTCCGTAACGACTGTTAGAAAAACAATTATTTATGTGAAAAAATCGTCCGTTTTGGGGTCATTATATCCGGCGTTAATTATGATTATTTACAGATTTTTCATATTATGCCGAATTGTAATTAAAATTTACGAAACGTAACGAGATCTATATGAAATGTTCCTGAAACTATGAAATATAACCGATGTTATGTTTCAGGATCCTTCCTTGAAGGTTGGTGTGCTAACCGGGATGTTTACTGGATTTCAATCAAAATTATTGTAAACTTCTCTTAGTGTATAAATAAGTTAAATTTTATGGCATACCTTTCAATAAAGTAGGTATTTTCGAATTGATCATTGGAATTATAAAACAGGGTGGTAAAAATGTTTGACGGAATTCGAGAAATGAGTGATGGTGGTCGACATCTGCGAATTTTTATCTGTGTTGCTGTTGACCTTTATAAGATAAAAACAATAACTCAGTAACGAAATTGCTTCGAAAATTGTCATACACTCTTTCATTGTTACAACTTATTTCAATACCTATTAAAAAAAAATAAAAATATATGTTCTCTGAAATTAGCTTAACATTACTTGTTAAACTGCATTAAACTAAAAGCTAAATAATATGTAAAATGTTGTCCACAATTACTTGAATATCATTAGTGTAAATGATAAATAATAATGGTCCAAATAACGAGCCTTGTGGAACACCAAAATAACTTTGGTGTTCCACAAGGATCGTTATTGGGACCATTATTATTTAAAATTATTAATTTTTGTAAAACACATAATTCTGAATCGTTACTCCGCGTGATGGGAAAATTGTTGTTATATCTCAGCGAGTAAAATAGTAACTAAAAAAATATTGTTTTTAAAACTAGTGTTATAATCATCTTTTTAAACCAAATTAATTACAGTGTTCTTCAGTTTGTCCAAGAGTGTAATAAAGTGCGTGTTTAATTCAGATCACGGCGAATCCACAACCATATTAAAAGTTGCATCGGAATGTTACAGCAAGTTGAAAATCAGGGTACCGTTTGTTGAAGAAGGATGGACTATGACAGACCACCTCAAGTCCTGCCAAAGGACCAAACAAATACATATTCAAAACGCAAGTAGGAAATATAGCAAAAATCATTTATGGGCGTCGCTTACAACCTTTTTTTTTGCATTAACGAGATCCAGAAGAGTTTTTTTTTTAACTTATCCATATATATCTTCAACAAAATCTACACGTCACACTTTCGGAATCAAAAAATGAAGAGCTCGAGTTCTAGCAGGGGTGCGTCTTTCAATTTATCTTCTTTTTCTACTACCTAATTAAATGCTAGATTACATATTATCTACCGCTGTCAAGGCTTGTTTACCTTAACAACCAATAAAATCAGTGAACTCATTTATTATTGACCGTTGTTAACAATTATTTACTGATGACAGTCAATTCTAAAAAAATTAAGATAAGTATGCAAAAAAACTTCAGTCTCGAATACCAAAGACTTACTTCGTATACTAGGTGCATAATATTCTATTCAAGGTTTATAGAGAAATTCTAAATTTTTAATAAAGTGCGCAAGTACATATTTTAGTTACAAGACGCCATAATGTTCCCAAACGTGATGCAAGACTTGATTAATTTTTTTAACCTAAAGTAATCCCAACGACTTATGGTGGAATTTATAGGAGTGACACAGGCGCCATTTTAAATTCTACAAAAAAAAACATGGCAGATTGAATAATTACGATATGTATTTAGGTCTTTTCATCTTAATGACTTTTTTCATTTTATTTGTTTTTAAAATTAGGTGGTGGTCGTCGATAATGGTGGAAAAGAGGTTTAGCCTCGCGAGATAGGTCTCATGCGAATTCGTACTTCACATGTGCCAGTTTTTGCGATACATTACCTAAAATTACAAACTTGCTCTTGCTTGCAAATCTATAGTTGATGGGTCATTCCGCGCTAACTGCTACACTCAGAGATCGTTACCGTAGTAAATACTAAACCTTTTTGCTAACATTTACTGGTTGTTAAAATTACCAGAACTATAACAACGTTAAGTATTACTGTAACAACCAGTGAATATTAACTAAACATTCGTGGGGTTCCATATGTTTAGTTTTCATCCTGTATATAGTAGATTTTGATAAGCCCCTTATGCGGACAAATATAATGTTTCGTGCGCATGACGTACTAGCTGGCTTCAAGCGATATTTCGGTAGTTTGAAAGAGTTGGTAAAACAGCACGGTACGGACAATACGTTAAATTCGTCAGGGGCGCGATACTCACGGCACTATCGCTTCCAAAGAACAAAAATAACAATAGTTATTCGTAATGAATCACGCTATGGAAAATACATCCAATAAATATCATTTCGCGTAGAACGAGTGCAAGTAGGGCTTACGCCATTTCTCCGAGGAAACATCATCTTGGGCCCAAGTACAAGAAGACACCTGGAACAATACAAGTAAGTCCCCTTTGCCTCACGTCACAAAGGTCCTTCGAATATAACACCCCAGCGGTTAACACCATATAAGCAAAAACGATTAGTATGTACTACGGTAACGAGCTTTCAGTGTACTATCATCAAGTTATAAATCCCAAGACTGAAGTAACTCCCCATCTTACCCTATCTCTAGCCAATTCCTCTTTTGTTTATGAATGGTATTCTATCCTAGGCATGCCTCCAAAATATCTTTAAGTAAGCTCTCATGTCTTAGTATGTGACCCACCGTTTGATCCCTTCTCCTAACTAGCCATAAGATAATCTTCCCTAACTAGCCATAAGATAATCTTTTCTCCAATCCTCTTCAATATGCTCTTCTTGGTAACTTCATCTGACCATTTGATTACTAACAATTTCCAAGTTTTCTCTACTTCAGAAAAAAGTTTTAAAGTACATTTTTCTATTAATTAAATTTTTGTTTTATTTTAGAATCTGCAATGACCACATTGCACTTTTCAACAAAGTTAAATTCCATGGAATCCACCAAATAGCCTAAAACGCGTTTACTGCTTATAAAAATTTGATTTTCCTCGTAATACAAACAGACAACTCAATTTTATGAATTCGAAATTTGAGTTAAAAGCAGCATTGGAATCAACTGGAAGAAAAGCGATTGATTTAATTTTTGTTCCCTCTGTTGAAATATTAAGCAAAATAAAACCACTGCGATTTCATTGTGAGTTGTTCTGCAATATCCAGGACTTCTATACAAGGATCCATCGTCCGTTTTCTTCGTAAATTTTGTTCTTCTAAATTTTTATGGGGTACGATATGTGATTTACAGATGACTTATAAAGAACTGAAAATATTTTTTTGACATAATTAGTCAAAAACGTGTAAAAATGTAACGTACGTTACACGGAATGACCCTGATCAAACTCGGGCCGTGCACGTCGTCACGTGACCTCAATATAAACATTATTGGCTCATGAATACGCATTTGTCTGGTGTGGTCGAACCGCCACCATGGACGCACAGAAGCCGCGTTGCCGATTTTTATTTCCACATTATTTTGCCATTTAACAAATGACATTGTTTTTAGCCGTGCACGACAAGAATAGTGCACCAATACGAAGGAAACCCGTATCTAAAGAGAAGGATAGTTGAAATTAAAGAGCTTTTAAGCTCAGTTTCTTAAAAGAAACTGAGTTCACTGCGAATCGATATATATAAAAAAATAAATAATACTACCATAGATAGATGTCATGAAATCAAAGACCTTGGAATTATCTTATCTTATCTAACATTTACACCACATATTGATAGCATTTGTAACTCAGCATCAAAACTCTAGGGATTTATTATACGAAACATAGCATCATTGACATCTATAAATAGTTTTAAAACGCTCTACTCTAGTTTTAGTAGGTCCAAATTGGAATATGGAATCCTATTTACGAAACCCAAAAAATCAACTTGAATCAATTCAAAGAAAATTTTTAAAATTGTGAAACTACAGGCTAGAAAGAGTATACCCGCCGATTTTAAATATTTTATTAAATGAATTTTAATAAAAATAAAAATACCTTTCAAACAATGCATCATGTGACCCATATTGCTATTTGAGATTTTAAAGTTGGGGTTGCTGGGGGTTAGGGAGTGAGTTTTAGATCTGATTACATAAATAGAAAGCTTACTAAAAATATCTAATAGACCTACTTTTTAGATTTTTTATATCTTTTACTGTTTTCAAGATTATGACTGTAGGAATGTTAGTGGGATACCCTTTATATCTCCTGGAGTATATATACTCCAGGAGAGGTATATTTAGCCCAGTCGAACGGTAGTTTGACCTTGCGGTGATATGCACACTCTCTGTTTTTTTTTTTTGTAATCAAAGGGGTTCATTTAAAAAGCTTAAATCCAAATTTGCACCCCTGTGCGATTTTTTTTGCACAGTTATGTGCATTTGTTTTGTTTTTGGTCTGTAACTCGGCTTAGGCTCGTCGCTCAAAAAATGAACAAGATATTTGTTCGTTATTAAATTCTTCACAATTTATGTACAAAACTTTTTTGTTTAAACAATCAGAACAAAAGTTACAGAGCGTTAAAGTTGATGAATAGGCATAATTTTCAAAAAAATTTAATTTTCCAGTTGTTTAAAAAAAAACGAAAAATGTTTGCAAATTTTTAAGTTTTGCAAATTTTTAACGCCCTGTAATTTTTTCTCTAAGTGTTTAAACAACAAAAGTTACTTACATAAATTGTATAGAATTTAATAAGGAACAAATATCATGTTTATTTTTTGTTGAGCGACGAGCCGAAGCCGAGTTACAGAGCAAAAACAAAACAAATTCGTTTTTGCACATAATTGTGCAAAAAAAAATCGCACAGGGGTGCCAATTTGGATTTAAGCTTTCGAAACGAACCCCTTTTGATTAAAAAAAAAAAACAGAGAGTGTGCATATCACCGCAAGGTGTTTCTAAATTGTATATCATAATACCTAAAATGTGGCCGTGTAGATACGGGATTTTTTCTCATAGGGGATACATTCTTCTCATATTTCAAAGCACAAAAACGGCGAATGAATTCTTAAAATCTCTAAATCTAAATACAATAATGTATCGATTGGAAAAGTTTTTATTTTTCGATTTTTGACTGCGGTACAGGATTTTTAATAAAGTTTCGGTCTCTTATACCAGAGACATATTCTATCAGAAGACTTCTGAAAACATTTTTAATTTAGTTTTACTAGGGTCCTTTAATTTGACAGTTTTTACAAATATTATTTTCTACAATTCTAGGAACACTGTGAAAAGTAAACTGAATATTCAGTTACAAATTGATAGAAAATCGGAAAATATTATCCTATACAATTGTACTTTAATTTTTGTTAAAAACACGCAACATTTCATATCCGTCCTTAAATATTAAAGTACGTTACTTTAGAACTATGGTGTTTTTAACAAAAATTAAAGTACATTTGTTTAGGATCATAACTTCCTATCCATTTGTAACTGAATATTCAGTTTACTTTTTACAGTGAATATTTCCATTATGAGTACTATTCGTAGAAAAAACATATTTTGTTTGGATCAAATAAAAATTGTTTATTTAAAATAAATTCTTTAGAATTTGGGAATTCGATGGAATAGGTCAAGAACAACAATTAATTCGGTCTCTATTTTGTCTAGAAATTCTTTGTTCCAATAAATATCCTAAATTAATTAAAAATGCACGGTAAAATAATAAATTAAGATTAATGTTTGCCACCCATAAATAAGTCGTTTAGCAAAATACTGTATTAATGTGCTTCAAGTACATCAGATGTCGTAACAGCATAAATTATAATTATTAATATTGAACGAGGAGTCTATCACTGGCTGCATTCGATCTACCTAGCAGTATATGCATTACTTTCATTAAATGTGCATTATCTGTAAAAATTTCGTACTTTATTTGCATTACTGTGCATTACACCCAAAGAACTAATAACTTTCTAGAATAGGCATTTCATTTGTAAAAACTGACAAAAACGTATCCAACATATACATTTGTCTGTCTTACTCGTACAGCTTTGTTCTAGCAGAGACAAGAATAACAGTTACTGGTAATTGTTATTGTTCAGGCCTGAATATATCTACTATTTGTTTACAAACAAACCGAGATGTTGGCAATACTTTATATTAATGGTATGCGTATTCTAGAGAGAAGAGTTGTTAGTTCGTTGATTACATCTGCAGTACCTGTATCACTGTGCATTATTCTGTGTTACTTTGTTACGTTGCATTATTCTGCAAACCGTCAGGGACAAAGCTTTTTTTTTAATTTTGGACATGATGACCTACTTTTTAGCCATAAAAAATCTGGCGATGGGTTTTGGTAGAAATCGTCAGGACAAAGCTTTTTTTTAAGCCATCCAAAATCCGGCCGGCGAGAGGTGATGACCCTTTTTTTTTATTCATCAAAAATCTGGCGACGCCAGACGCGTCGCGACGGCACGGTCTGCATAACCTGTTTTACTTAGCATTACTCTGCATTAAAAATATCGTGCAGTACGTGCATTTTCGTGCATTTTCTGCAGTAAGTGTACAGAAAATTCCCCAGTGAAACCCCTCAAAATAGAACGATTTCTTCAAGAGCTACAATAGGTCAAATTTTGGGATAATGGATAAGATTTTCTAGTGCTTTTAAAAAGCCAAATGAATTAATTATAAGTATATTAAAAACAAATCTTGTAATAAAGTCGTCTCATTAAGACGCTACATTAAAATTTCACAGTATGAATAGATCTGTGACATTTTCTAAAATTTTTTAATAGGTCGCGAAACCCCAAAAGTTAAAAATCGTATTTACGAAATGATCTCTCTGGCAGTTTTGGGGACATACAAACTCTTTTACGGCTTTTTATCTACGTTGAGCAGTGTATACTTAGTTGTTTACGGAATTGAAACAAATAAATTTAGTGGGATCAAGTTAATTAGGTATTTCAACATTCTTTTAGACATATTTTATGTATATATCTTCATTTTGAAGCAAAACACATTGTATTACAATGTATAGTCCTGAATTTAAAATAGCCAAGACAGTATCGATTCACTAATAAATTTTTAAAGACTCCTTAATAATAAACAATAATATACCCATACACCTTCCCCTTGCCAGAAGCTCTGGGCCTAAATGGCCGGTTAATAGCTGAAAAACGAATAGACCCATTAAAGAGCCTTACGGTACACCAAATTATTATTCGAAGATATTTTCATATCGTGCTTTTAACCTTATCAAATAAAATCTTATTATAAAGAAATCACTTTGGTTTTCTCAACAATATAAATTAAAATAAAATAAAGATAAATAAAATGCTAAATATGTGGATAATGTCAATAAGTAATGTATAAATTATAATGAATAATGATGGCCCCAAAAAGGAGCCCGAAATTGTGTAATGAAATGGCATTTTTAAGATGAGTTATGCTTTTACCCTTAAGGCCTGATGAGACAAAAAATACTCTAGTCACTTTTTAACTATAGTGATTAGTAAAATATCCATATACATCCATGGATGTACTATTTTTCTGGTTAGTGAAACCAAAATTCTGTACACGATAACCACTTAATTGTTGAGTGAACCAAATATTGGTTAATTGCTTGTCTGAGGGGACTAAGTAGATTTCTGTGTAAAAGTTTAAATTTTATTATTTCTGTTGACAAGTTGGTAGTGATTTTCTTTTAAGAATGGGAAAGCAGAATGTTGGATCGGAATGGCCCTAAAGTGAAATGAGACTTTAAATTGTAGATTTTTTACTGGTTTCGCGTCCGCGGTAGGTACCAACTAAAGAATTTTAAATGTGACAATGTAAAATGCTGAACATGTAGTAAAACTTTTTCTTCAAAAATGCTACCAATGCAACTCGATGCAGGATTGTTTTTATAGGTGGCTACCTAAATAAACTAATCAAATATACAGGGTACATTTATTGGCTAACATGGTCTTTTTAACCCTTTATTGCAACGAAAAAACTTTATGATATGTAAAAAAAAAAATATTAAAAAAATATTTTTTCTTTTATTTCAAAATAGTTATTTATAATAAAAGGGCAAAAAGTTATGTTTTTCGATTGAGTAGGTTTTTAGAAGCCGAGGGCCGGCCCGAGGGTAATAAACCTACGAAATCGAAATTTAACTTTCTGCCCGTGTATTATACAATATTTTTTATTCGATTGTTACTAATTATAATAAATTATTAAAATATTCTTAATTTTAAGCTGCAAAAAGTATATCTTTTTATTGTCTTATTACTTATCTAGTTATCCATGATAAATTGATATCCAATAAAATCGCTAAAAAAACAATTGAATCGTTTCTTTCGCCTGCGGTTTCATTTTTAAATTAAAAAAGCGTAATCAGGATCCACTAGATAAATAAATTTTTGAGAAGAGAGGGTTGATTTTTTTAAGTTTAAATTTGCTTCTCATAATCTTTCTATTTTTAAAAATAAATATAAATCTTTTAATGGTAAAGACGTCAATTATTGTGTTTTTTATAACAAGACAAAGTGTTTAAAACCATTTGGCCTTTTCGATGCAATATTATTAATTAATTTTATAGTCAATAAAATTTTGAACAGAGGAGTTTTTATTGGTTTTTAATGAAATACCTATTTAAAACCATTTATAATTTTAAAATAATATCCTTGTCAAACAATGTTTGATAGAATCCTAGTAAAGGATCTATGTAGGCGGAAAAAATATCCTTTATTTTATTTTTCTTTTAATTATGAAACAGTAAAGAAAACTGACTTTTTTCATACCAGATGCTTGGAAAAGAAAATGTAATATTTACCTACATGTTTAATATGAGTTTTATAAATTTATTTGATTATAAACTAAACTAAAATTTTTTATGTCTACAGAAGGGTTAGATAAAATAAAGTCATGAAGGGGGAGATCACCATGAATGGAAAACTTTTTTTAAACGGCTGCCAAAATTTTATTTTTAGTCTTTTATATTTATTTTTTTTTTAGTTATCATATTTGAAAATAAAAGCATACAGTCTAAGTGTTAAATCTGAATAATATTTATTTTTACCTAAACTGAAAATAGTGGTTTTCGTAACGACTAAGCGAAGTCAAAAAATCATTCGAGTGCACTAAGGACTTGTCGCAAACGAGTTGCGAACAACATTTTTCGTTCTATCTACAGTCTAGACTCTTTAAAAATGTATATTTTAAAGAATTATCTGTGTTTAATTTTGACATTTCAAAATTTTATAAACGTCAAATGACTTTTGTCAAAATGAAAGCTATGTCTACTCGTTTGGATAAATGAATGTGCATAGCTGTCATTTCATTCAAATATGCACTATGTACTCGTGCGATAGAAATATATCCTAACGAGGATATATAGTGGACATGCATTTTTCTTTATTTCGTGTACACTAGGTCGTACGAAAAAGAACGTAACTTGTCCCCTTCAAGAACACGATATTTTTGAATGGGACAAAAATAAAAATAGGGCGATCTAAGCATGGTAAAACAAATGAAAATCGTTTTCCTTAAATTCGCATCGATAGATTTTCTTTAAATTTGGTCTTAAAAAGATACCAAAGCTCTAAATAATTAAAATATGAAAAAAAACTTATATGGTTATATGAAAGTTGAGCTAAAAATCGTTTTCAGGCCGGGGCCCCGCGGGACGAAGCAGTTGGTTAGTTAATCACTACTGCAAAATTGAGTTTAATTAAAAAGTCGCAAATGATTTTTTAATAATTAAAGAGTGTTAATATAGTGATGGAAAACGCGATGACATTTTTATCACCCAGACGTAAACATAAAACAACTCAAGGTTATTATTGGGTGACTTATACAGGGTGGCCCATAAGTCAATTTACCATTTAAAAAGTGAATAACTTTTTTGTTTGTATTTTTTTTATTTCTTTTACAATATAGAGTACAGGAAATGGAAAGATTTTTGGACTATCTATGAAAAATCATGTCTTTTAAATGAAGTCCATTTTCCGCTTTGCAAGCACGGGCTCTTTTCACGACATTTTCCATGACGGCTCCCAAAATGTCTGGCTTAAGCTATTGAATACTCCTTGGCTTGTTGACATGCACCCGATCTTTCAGGTAGCCCTAAAGAAAAAAGTCCGGTGCAGTCAAATCGGGCGATCGTGAAGGAAAATAAAAATCCGAATTTCGCGAAATTATTCCATCTTCGAAATCTGTCTTAAAAGCTGCATTATGGCTCTGGCGGCATGGGTAGTTGCCCCATCCTGCTTCCATCTGGCATGTCCTCCACTGCAGGGGGCACAAAATTTTTCAGCATTGCGCGATATCGTACGCCGTTCACCGTAACTGTAAAAATCCATTTTCTGTACTCTATATTGTAAAAGAAATAAATAAAAAAAATTATCAAACAAAAAAGTTATTCAATTTTTAAATGGTAAAGTGACTTATGGGCCACCCTGTATCAATACTAATATAGTGCATCAATTATAATAAAACTGTGAAGATACTGCATGCTTTACATTTCATGGTATAGTCTTCCAAGATACTTTTCCCACGCCTCCTTAAGAAAGCCAACAATTTCGCAAAATTAGGTGATCAAAAAATTAGCCGTTTCAATCTGGCCTCGAAAACAATTGAATTTTGACATTTCTGTGCGCAAATGAATTCTTTTCTGTACAGAAACGTCACATTTCGTAACAGTTGTCGAATATGTGTTATTCACAAATATTTTATTAAATATTTTGCCTTTTTAGCATGTTTTTGTATATATTTATATCAATTTTTTAGAGATTTCGAGAAAGAAACCTATTTTAAAACTGTAGCTGTTGGAAAAACTACGTGAAAAACTTTTTCACACTGCTACTATCTAACTTTGATAAAATACTTTGTTTAAAATATTTCTTTAAATTTGTGAAAATTTTCCAAAATTGAATAAAAGTTAATGAATGTTACCGAAATTGGCTTATCAAGGGTTCAAAAATAATAGAAATTGACCTTTTTGTTTTTACTTTTTTAATTAAAATACACTGCCATTCAGGAAATTTGATCGGCTTTCTCATAACAAATTTTCTCATATAATAAATTCTAAATTGGTTAAATTTTCTTCAAATACATAAATATATATTTTTGTTATTAATTTATTAATAGATATATTTTTTTTTGGGGCAGGGAGCGTAGGAAAAATAGTGTACCTACCTATGTTCCTATGCTGGTTTTTCCTGTTTTGTGATGTAGAATCATCACTTTTATTTGATGCCAAAATACTGCAAACACCGTGTATATCCGAAGAGTATTAAAAATTAAGTAATTGATTTATTGGGCGGCCTTGTTAACATAAATTATTTTATTAGTGAAACACTTGAAAAGATACTCGCAGTCTAAGTGGATTATCTAAAGAGATTGAGATTTAACCAGCTAAGTGGAGGACAGGGATGTCCAATTAAACCAATTATAAGTATATAATTTATACCAATATAACCAATAATGATAATTATTGGCTGACTTTTTATTATTTTATTAATTCTTGATATATTATATTGATTTAATGCTTAGCACAGTTTATATTATCTATATAGACTTAACCAAGGCATTTGACAGGGTGCGTCACTATTTACTGCAATGGAGCATGCTTATTTTATTTATTTTGTGATAAACTAGGCTTTTTGAATCAATTCTTAAGTTTTATTAATTATAATTATATCAGAGAGGTCGTTTTCTAGTGGCTATTATATAAAAATATAATCAGGTGTTCCTCAGGGTAGCATTTTGGTTCCCATAATGTTCGTGTGATAATATAAACAGTTAATTTGTGTTCATTTTTCTTACATTCTTTATGTATTACTAGTAGTTAATCAAATATATAAGCATGCTAAAAAACAATTATTTTTCGCAACCTGGTTGTTTCGAGATTATAAACATTTTTAAAATGTTCAGACAAATTATTTGCATAAATCGTCTGTTGATCATCTGGAATCCTTATTATGAATGTTATTATTAAATTTTTGATAAAAAATAAACAAAATTATATAGATATCATTAGGTTCTATAAAACAAAGAATATATTTCAGTGCTTAACTCGAAGCAAGGACGACAAAGATACTATAGGTTTCAAAAGCCTTTACACATTTACTTTTAGACCAGGTTGTAGAGTGTACTGATATTATGGTCTGTTTCATCCAACGAACTAATAACTCTTCTTTCTAGAATAGGCATACCGTTAAAATAAAATATCGCCAACATCTCGGTTTGTTTGTAAACAAATAGTAGGTATATTCAGGCCTGAACAATAACAATTACCCTAACTGGTATTGTTGTCTCTGTTAAAACAAAGATGTGCGAGTAAGACAGACGAATGTTTATGTTGCCGACGTTTTTGTCAGTTTTAACGAATGAAATGCCTATTCTAGAGAGAAGAGTTATTAGTTCCATGGTTTCATCAAGCAAGATAGTAAATTAAAAATCGCACAGTAAATATTTTTATAACAGGGTTGAATAGTATATGTTTGTGTATAGAATATAGTTATGTTTTATAAAATAAACTAGGCAGTATATTCGCACATCCAATATTCGAATCTGTTTTGAAAATATTCACTTTGCGATTTATTATTTACTATCTTACTTGATGAAACAGACCATACCAATCCAAATAATTCTACACCAAGTACCATCACTGACAAATAAAAGTGTCCAATTTAACAAAAAATTTACAAAAAGTAAGGTTAAGCTCAAATTATTTGACAGTAGAATTTTAAATATAGTACGTTTTATTGGTTCAGTTTAAAAATGCTTGAATCTTTATAGAATGAGCAATAAAACGAAACAATTGACGCAGTCTTCAAGCATAGGCCGTGCCACTCAGGGGCAAGGTAAAATTTGCCGACTGTCGATGAAAAAAAGCTTTACCCTGGAAACAAATTTTTGATGATTTCACCTCTGAAAACTTTGCCGACTCGGTCATTTCGTGGTGGGATATGACACCCACAACCCCACACCCACATCAGAACGCCCCCTGGTGCCACTACTTAGCGTAAATTTGCTTGGTACCAATCAAATATTTTAATTTCTATAAAAATCTTAGAAAAAACGCACTTTTTTCTGTGTGAACTTTGAAATTTAAAGAATTTGCGTAAAAGCGAGCGTTTTCTGTTTGGACAGTCCTGGTCGGCTATCCCAGATAGGAAATTGAATTGTGGATGGAATTGTATGGGTTTTATGGCCAAGGCACGCACGCACGGGTTGTACAACTATGGCCAGGCAATGTCAAAAAAAACGGCTGAATGCGCAAATGCAAAGAGGAGCATCGAAAGTGCACATTTAAGGCAAAAAGCTAACTGTTTATCCACATACACACAAAGCGGCAAAATTAGCATAAAGACAACTAAAGACTACAATTTTCATAAGTGGTTAAAAGCCATCCAAGCACATTCACACCAATGAACTAATAATTCTTTTCTCCAGAATAGACATTTCATTCGTAAAAACTGACAAAAACGTAGCCAACATATACATTCGTCTGTCTTACTTGCACAGCTTTGTTCTAACAAAGACAACAATACCAGTTACTGGTAACTGTTATTGTTTAGGCCTGAATATACCTACTATTTGTTGACAAATTATTAGTTCGTTGATTCACAGCGAGTGGTGACACGGCTTCCTGGTTTGGTACCAGGAATGTTTCAGGAAACAGACAGGAAATGATGGGTCGTAACTTAAATGATGTTTTAAGTTAACATTTTTAAATATAACTAACCAAAATTTTGCAATAATATTATCTTTTCATATCACATTTGTACGAACAACAAATTTTTTATCCATTTGAAAATGTCTTTTTAAAATTAAGTTCTTACATTTCTACTTAAAATTGCTTGATCCAAGGCACCTTTAAATATTTCACTGATAATTATGTTAACACTTCAATGCAACCTTGCAGTTATCTTCTAAGAAGGTAATTACCTTCATAGTTACGTAACTTATGTTATGTTTTGTGGTATCTTTTAGGAAGGTAACAAATGTAAGGTTTCAATTTGCCAACGCTTGAAAGGTTTCAGGAAGGTTAAGAAAATAGAAGATTGCAATGTTCCTGGAAAGTAACTGGAACCTTCGGTGCTGCTCTACGTACTTTTCCCAACTAAAAATTTAAAAATTGAGAAATTTCCCAAATAAAAAAAAACAGCTTTACCCCTGACCGTGACATTTTGCTGGCGGATCCAATATGGCGTCCGTAATCTCTAAAATTATAACCATTTTCGATTTATTATAATTTGTTGGTGGGGAGTTACAAGAGTTTTTAGGTTAGGGTTAATTTGGGGTTATAGTAGGATTTTATTATAATTTAAAAATTTAGGAATTTGATTATAATCAATCAATTTTGATGATTTCTATATTTAGATTAGCCAATATCGTGGAAATTTTTAGAGGTAATGGTAATCCACATTCTATAATAAATATCACAATTGGGCATTCAAAGAAAATGTGTTCCAGGTTTCCTTACCAACCATATTTGCAAAAAGGGTGTTCCAGTATTTTTATCCTACCTTATGAAAGTCAAGCTCGACAACTAGAAAACATTGCTACCAACTGATTAACGTATACAATGGGCTATGACGTCATGTGTATGGCGACACCGCTTCCTTTTGTATCTGGCCGCCCAATAATTAGATGTGGAAAGGCTTAAGCGCCTGCAAAGACCCATTTTGGTTTCGATTTCACATGTAAAACGATTCTGGACCACCGACCGCGCGCCACCTCAGGAACGACTAACTTACACAGAAATAAATACGCAACAAGTTTTTAATTGATTTATTTTACGTTTTTTTGGTTCAATATAGAATATTATATCGTACAAATTTGTATGACGATATATCAAGATTTTCTATAAATCACTACACAGCTCTACAAATTAAAACACATTTCAAGGTGCCTAGTTACTAGCCTGAACTAAAAGTTTTCTACTACTCTGACTCTTCCATTTTATTAAAACTTCCGGGACTGCATTTAAGCAAGTCTGGGAATTCGCATATCCCGCTTGTTGTTTGAAACTTCTAACCTATGTAGGTTTTATATCTATTTCTCCTCTCAAATCTTTTTATTTCCTCTGCACATAACCTCAAAAAACAACATCTTTATTAAACATCCAAATTAGGTTTTTCTTCATTACGAACACAATTAAACACAAGGGATGTTATTTATTAAAGTAACATTTATCATACAAAACTAATGTTTTTTTTTATCAAGATATGAAAAAACTATCATCCAACTTTTGAAATGCATTGAGTTTAAATATGTTTTTCTTTTTGATTCAATGTGACACGTAGGTACTCCAAAAACTGAATAGTACGTGACTTTTATTTATTTTGTTGGCAATCCATGACAAACTTGGCATCTTTATATATTTCAAGCTAGGATTCTATGAAAACCCTGTTACTTTTTTATGGTCATGGTAATAATATAACTAAGGAGAATTCAAAATTTATTAATATGTTGAAAGTCCAAACCAAAGCTCACAATTTTACAGTGATAACTTTAGACAGACTCTGACCATTTGCTGAGTTTGCTGTTGATTTTTAACTATGTATTGTTTCTACTTTTCCGACTCCATAAATAATTTCTGTATTTTTAATTATTATACGAACACGAAAAACGAATTTTTTGATAATTTAAGAAAATGCGTATTTAATTTAATGGGGGTCTAGGCGAACGGAGTAAGGCGTCTCTTTCATTACTATACTTTTACTTAGCACTTCGGATTGTCTGAGTTCGATTCTCACCCGCGCCAATAGCCTTGTTCAGTTGATTAATAATTGTAAAATTTGAGAAGGTCACAGGTAAAATAGGGTCATCTATCCAAAAACTGCTTCGAAAGTCATTTAAAGCCCTCTACTACTGGCCCACACAAGTCCTGGACTTAAGGGATGCTTAATTAAGTGAAATAGTATGAAGTTAAATAAACATGTTAATGTTATAACATTAACGTTAATGTTTTCACTCAATGTGCAGGGGTGGTATTTTAAATTTATTTTGTTGTTCTAAATTATAGGAAACCTAAATGAAATGACAATCAACTTCACACTTTACATAGCGTAAAGTTTAATGTTCGCTCTATTCAGAGAGCCTACTGAATTGTCGTTTTATTAAATATATTAAACCATTATCACCAAAATATAAAAAAGGTAAAATTTAACATACGAGCTTTTGCGCTTTGAGTGACGATGTTGTACTCAGCTTTTTTTTCTGTGTTGCGCCAATATTGTCAAATCACCGGGCCAATCCATTTCATGGCGATAAGGTTTATGTAAAATAAGAATTCGCTAGGCGGCGTGTCTACACAGAAATTTATTGCTTTCGCATATGTTCAACTCAAAATAAAGAGTGAACTAGAACTTCGACAATTAATCCTATCCAAAACAAAAATATACACTTGTTTATCTTTTGCTTTCCAAACGTTTGTAAATAAATTCGGATCAAATGAAAAAAATAAAAATCGGTGTTTCGGTACATTGGCACCTGAACCAAAGGCGAAAAATTTAGTCAAGCCTTGACTGTTTTACAGAAACGTAAATAAAAAAAACTAAGATTTTAAACTTTTCTGATACAGTTTTCTGTATCCATCCATGTCAAGGTTTAGAAAATATTTGCTAAAGAGTACCTTTACTCCATAAATATTTAAATGGGCTTTAAATCAAACCCAGAATATTAATTGTGGGTTTGTTTTACTTACAGAACTAGAGACTGGGCATTTTAAATAAATTCTTAAAGGTTTTAAATCAAAAACGTCAGTTTTTACTGATTATTACACAAAAATATACATGCATTATCAGGTATTCCGCAAGGCCGTATTTTAGGACCATTACTATTTATAAAAATAGTAAGAGCGTCCATAAATAGTTTATTGTAAGTGAAATTTAGAAGAATTTTTTTTTCAGCACAAAGGGCAAACAAAAACATAATTTTGTTTTCGTTAATTTTTTCTTAGGATCTTCAAGATATTTTTGAAATCATTATAATAAAAAAGTTTTAAACGATGAGTTAAATAAAAGAAAAAATAAAACAATGCCGAATGCAGTTCAGTTTTAGTAACTAACCCATACCTAATTAACCAACCTATTTGAGAAGCAAATTGTCCAGAACGTAAAAATAATAATCTATAAATGTACAGTAGCTGCCATAAATTTAAATGGTTAAAAGATACAGATATGGATGCAAATTTATAGGTTTTTGATAATATAAATAGTAAAACAGTGTTTAATGTACATAAAATGCTTCCGCGTTATTGGAAATTCTGAATTTTCATGAATAGAGCATTTTTTAAAGTATCTACAGGGCAATTAAAAAATAGGGTGGATACTTGCAAAGTATTCAAACCGTTGAAACATGGAGGAGGAATTTAAAAATTTATGTAATTTTTAATCTTAATCTTATAAAATAAAAGGTTTTAAAAGTAAGTAACGATATAAGTTATAAAAATTCCATTTTTTAAAAACATTTTATTGTAATTATTTGTAAGACGTAAAATGACAGTTAATTTAACTAAATTTTAAAAATGATCAAAAGCACAATAGTTAATAAAAATATTACTAAGGGCCACTTGCACCGTTGATGGTTTAACTTTAAACTTGGATTAAATTGACGGCTGACCAATCAGAACGCAGCATTTTTAACTTAAACTCGGTTTAGCTGAGATAATCCCGTACCAAAAGTTGGTGCAAGTGGCCATAAATAGTATATTCTATAACTAGTAAGGAATAGACAATATTCCGCGCAAGCGGAAAGTTTGTCATACTAGCCGGCAGGCGAGTATGAAGGACCCGCGAGCGCGGAATGTCTATTCCATACGTGTTGTAGACTATACTTTTTCTTCGACTGCAAATATGAAACACTGTATGGCTTTAAACTGCGGACAAGCTTGAAAACAATGTTTTTTTGTGACGCAACATTGCAAATGCAACAAAACACATATTTTTAAATAAAGCAATTAATGTTATTTAATAATTTTATCAAATCAGTACTTAAAAAAGATTTATATTTAATTTTAGCACATATTTACAAATTATAATAAAATTGAAGGTTATGTCAGATTGTGACAGATATCAGGTTTAAATATTTAACAATAGATGGAGCAGTTTTATTTTTCTGAACTAAATTGATAAAAAACTGGTCAAATATCAAGAAAAAACTAATAAACTTTATGTAACTTTAACGCAAAACTTTAAATTGCATTAAATTATTCAATATTTCATGGTAAAATGCATATATTATTGCTAATTTTGCTACAGTTTTCTTTACTTTTATAAACAAGAGATGGCACTACATGTACTCATTCTAACACTTGATACGGAATATTCATACCGTATCTAGAGCTGGAATGGATTCATTCTGTGTTTGAAAAGTGTGTGTATTTGCTTACATTCTAAAGCAGTCGTAGAAAAAGTCATTTCTAAACCACTAATCATAGCTGCCTTGATTCAGTTTTTTACTCAGATAGATTCTGCGCTAAGTTTACTATGGTAACCAATTCTCAGTGTATCCGGGTGGTACCTAGTGCACTCAAAACAAATAATAGGCGCTTAGTAGTAATAGAACGCCACTGAAACGTGTAAAACAGTAGCGTTGAAAATAAACAACAGTTTTATTCTCACCGCCAAGCAGTCTGCTAGCTATTTACCATGATGATGGTCTTGTTCAGTGAAGAATGTACCAGCGCATTTGTCTTTGTTTATTAGTCTATAGTAATAGAGGATGAGCAATCACCATTAGCGTGGTCATGGTTTGTATTTTGAACGGCTCTTGGCTTACACAAAAAACCTCACTTGGCTTGGTAGTGGCAATCTAAACTAATCTATTTACGAACCTTAGATACTTTACAATCAACTGAGGATTAAGTTTATAGTTAGTCACCTTAATATTTTGAGGTTCCTTTTGAAATTATAACTTAACCTAACTTTCACACAACTAAGCCGCTTATCACTCACCCTTACCCCTTGAGCATGTAGTCGCGACCATTAATTTGAACCTTGGGATTCTTTCCCGGACGAGCCCATTATTGAAAACGTTGCTTAACTGTTCTAGGTAAAAATAAGCGCTAAAAAGTTCAGCCTTTCAGCGAACAGATGCCACTAATAAAGAACCATAAAGTTCTAGTCTTTGTAAACAGATGGCACTAGTAGTATCAATAGTAAAAACAAAAAAAAAAACATAAATGACAGTTTGCTTGTAATCTGAGAGTAACAATTTTAGTTCTGGATACATATTATATGTTTAACTGCTTAATATAAAAATAAATAAGGGTTTAAATAAATAAGGTAAATATAAATAGTTCTTATTGCTTATATTGGCTAATCTGATTACTTGTCTTTCTTACGTTGGTTAAGCTGTTAAAAACTAATAGAAAGAGAGCATTGTAGAACTAATTTTGACGGTCTTTGTCGTCAAGAAACTATCCTATTGCGTCTGCACTGCGATAATTTTATCTAAAAATTTGACTTTTTCTATAAACCGGTGAAGTTAGAGTTTATCGTCAGATTCTAGCAATATGGTATTTTGATTTAATACAGAAGAAATTATTTGTCCAAAATGTTGGCCCTCATCAAAAATTTTTGTTTTTTTTTTTATTAAAGTTGAGCATAACTTGTGGTTAAATATTTAATTTTTACCTAGAGTTTAAAGTTTTGTTATTTTTTGCTTAAATTATTTTAGAACCACTCTAATGTGCATTGTATGGTTGACCCTTAAGCCGATTTAATTAATTCTCATTATTGCATTCGCGTTCTTTACCAGACTCGACAACACGATACACTACAAAAAATGGTTATAAATCCCAGGATCTCAAGAACGTAATAAGAATAATACTCCTTAAATTATTTAAATACCTGCCTACCTTATAATTATAATAAAAAAATATTAATTTCTTTACACCTTTGAAAACGTCAGAATAGGCAGTGGCCCACAGTATGAGCCTTGGGGGACCTAAAGTGTTCCACAAGGTTCAGTCTGTGGGCCACTACCGTTTCTGGGTCTCCTATAGGTGTAAAGACCGAAGTACCAAAAGCTCTAGGTCAAGAATGTATTATTTTTAAATTACAAAGAAGAAGAATTATGTAATTTTTTACCTCAATCCAAGAATTACGTGTAAATTTTAAGTTTCAACGAGATGAGGTAGATTGTTTCGTTTTCAGATTTATAAACGAATATATCTTCTTCTTCTGTAAGTTTTTAAGAGTTTAATAAGTCAATTTACTGAATAATTCTTCTTTAACTACCTAGAGGCTATGCTAGCAATGTCAATGGATCACTGTTTCATTGCTGATCCCAATTAGGCTCTCGATTATTATTTTACCATAAGTTGATGCTAATTAAACGGTAATCTATAGCTATATTAATTATTTATAAATTTTATAAAAGTAGAAATATCAAGATTAAACAAATCATGAAAATATGTATCTCATTCAGTGCCTAGAATCAAATTCATTTGGACTTTTTAAAGGGTAGTAGTGGATAGTAACAGAACACTC